>VZTJ01000379.1:853542-1023104 GCA_013397795.1 Orthonyx spaldingii | reverse complement strand
AAAAAAAAAAAAAAGAAAATAAATCCTGACAGGGCATAGAAAGAAAAAAATCTATGAAAGCTGTAATAAGGATTTGAAACAGAACTGGAAAAACACCACAAAGAAATTTTTTCCAAAATTAGTAAAGTCTTCAGGATCTTACATGACTTGTTTGTGCTGCTATTCAAACGTCAACCCTACCTTCTTAGGCAATCTTCTTCAAAGTAGGAGTTGTATTTCTAGAAAAGTACAGTAAATGAATAAAAATATTTAAAAATACGTAAAATACTCTGGAGAGCTATTATTAGAGGGGAAACATGATATTGAGTCTAAGCAACAGTTTGAATAAAAGTGGCAGGATTATGTTTTAAGGCGTTTACAAGATTAGTTCAGGTTCATCAAAAATATGAAATTCTAATTACACAAACTTGCTCCTTTCCTTAAGGCTTTGAGAATTTTTATGACAGTTATTGTACTTATATCAAGTAAGTGAGAGGATACAAAGAAAGAGGGTTTTTTTAATTTTCTCTTTCAGAGGTATTAATAGAAAAGAAATGATATTCATCTGCTTTATTTAAACATAAATATGAAGTGGTTTTCTGAAAAAGTCTGACCATTATAAAGACTGCTTTTGCAGGGCACTGTCTTGCATAAAATAAAATTATGATCATCTGTGGCAGATTACATTCCAAACTGTAGATTTGAAAAGTTGTCAAGTATAAGCCATTCATTAATGACAAAATGAAAAGAAAAAACCAAAAACCTGTAATCCAGATGACTTGGATTCTTTTTCTCTTATATAAACCCGGTCATTTACTAATGGCTGTAGCCATCTATTTGGTAATGTCTTTTTCTTTATATTTTAAATACCTCCTAAAGTTCCCAGAGGAATGTAGTTTGGTACACAAACTAATTTAGAAAATTTCGTATATGTAATATGATATGGATATTGGTATTGGTAGTGCCTGAGACCATCAAAATAGGAGAAAAATTTAAATCCTATGTCTACACTTTTGTTCTGTCTGGAACTTGCTCATGTCCTACAATTTTTTCTCACTCCACCTCCAAGGAAGTAACTGAACAAAGGAGAATAAATTTCTTATGGAAATGTTAAGATTATGGCTTTTATACTATGTAGTTTAGGAAATTTACAAGGGCTAAATAAATTTAAATCCTTTTGGAAATCTCTTGTAATTGTTTGTGGTTTGTAGTAGATAAATTTCACTTCTGGCATACTTTATTTAAGAATAGTTTTTAGAATATCTCTTTCCTGACATTTAGTCCCTAATTTTTCAGATATCTGACAGTGCTGGGAAAATGTCTAATGTACAGTCACTACAACAGCAACGGTAGGGTAAAAAATAATACTAGGACACATTAAAATGTCAGAACTGAAATGAGGGTGACTGATAAGATACAGAGAACCAAATATTGACTTTAAATAAAAAAAAAAAGATTAATTTGTTTTAGTGCTCAATTACTTAAGAGACAGGGCTACAACTTCAGGCAAGTGACTTTCTAAAAGTATGTTTGAGCTTCACTTTCATGTATTTTTTTAAATTTCTTTGTTATCTGTAAATTGAAGCACAGAGTCTCCTAGCTGTCATTCTCTCCTGTGATAACACCTCACTTTACGAAGTGAGGTGTCATCAAAAATGTTTTAATAAATTGCAAAATCTTCTTACATCTGGAGACTCCATATAGAAAAAAATATTTTCTCTCTATAACAGGGGAACTCTCTTTTTTATATAATTTTTCTTCTTATCAAACTTGTGAGCTTGTTTTCTGTGAAATATTTGCTAAACAATGTCAGATGGCTTCCTTTCTGTGCCCTTCTCTGAAAATCTTTTTCTTTCTCTCTTTTCTAACAGGAGTTGGAATTCACAAAGTTGAGGTAGGATACTCATTTTACTACTGGATAATTTAACTAATCTACTAAAGCCAAGGGTATTAAAGCTTTATGATGTTATTCTTGTGATTTGTGGCTAGCAGTAATTCACTATAGCAACTTACAGACAAGGTTTACAGTCAGTACAAAATGTCTTTTCCACAATATAGAGAACTACTGTGGATTCTTCTTGTCATTGGTGTGTTGGATAAGATTTTCATCTAAAACGATTAATTATTTTTATGTGTTTATAAATAGTTCTGAAGTGTAAGTCCATGTTCTTACTCCTGTCTTTCCTTTGATGCTAAAGTTTTCCTGTAATTTATTTTTAACTGTTATCTGGAGCCCAGGAAAACAGAAAGTTTTTAGGGAGTTGCAACTTCACTGGGCAGTGGAACACACTTGTTTTTGTCTCTTCAAAACTTCAAAATTGTCTTTAAACAACAAAAGAGGGAAGATGGTGCTTCTGATTAAAGATAGTTCTGTACCTGCTTTATCTACACAGATTTGAAATAAAGCTGAGTTTATCAGGACACACATATAGAAATCAACATGTTCTTTTGTAATTATGCCCCACAGTATTGGAAATATCCATTAACTGACATATGTAGGTGTCAAGTAGCTCAGTTGTTTCAGTGAAATTGGAGGAAAAAAATAAAAGCTTTTTAATATATCCTTTCAAACGTATATTTTTAACTTCAGTATTTTGGCAATAATTTACAGTTCTTTATTTGGCTACATTAAATCTTATTTTATCAATAGCTTATTAAAAGGTAAAGAGTATTCATAGTATCTAACTTCAGTTATGAAGCTTGAGATCTTCAGGATGTGTCTATATCTTTGTGGAAAAAATGCAATCTATAGTACCATCTGTAAAATGACAAATGTTTAGGATATATTTAAGTATATTGATAGAAACTTCATTTTAGATGTAAACACTAGACAGAATTTAGCCAGGGACACTTAGATAAGATATCATTTCACATTTCTGTGGACAAAAAATTAATTTTTCATTATTTTGTCAATTTCTTTTACTAGATGTATTTTTTTATTTTTTTTAATTTCTACCCTCTACCCCAAGTTCCTACTTTTTTTCTTATTGGAATATGAGACATGCATATTTTATATTTTTTATATTTCCTAATAAAGGGGATTTTTTTGTGCATGACCATAATTTCTCTCTTGAAAAGTGCAATAGATAATCCCACAAACACCAACCGATACAATTTCCTCTGGCATGGTGGCAGTTACCTAAACCACTTTTTGCATCCATTTAAGTGCTGAATATTTACCTGTACACACACATGCACACATACGCACATATATATAAATATTTAATATAGAGAGAGAACTTACAGAATTTTTTTAGAGAATACTCTGTTTCCACCTGATTCCTTGCATACAAGGGCAAGAGTGTATAGAAGCCTACATTTCTCTCTTCACAAAGCTCATTACAGTGTGTTGTATCCAATGACAAGCGAATGTCCCAGAGGTCCTTTTAGGAATCTCTCCGCCTTACTGATACACTCTAACTTTAGATCTAACAGTTCCTGTGCTCCAGCATCTGAAGAGAGGCTTTAGGGCCTATTCTGAGTGGTTGTTTGAAGAGAAACTTCCTAGCTAGCTAGCGGTTGTTGGAAGAGAAGCTACGTAAAAAACAATAATAAATTCATGTTTGGAAATTATAGAAGTCATAAGAAAAAGAAAGGAAAGGGCAAACAAATGTCCGTAGGACCTTATAACTGAAAAAAATTCTCATTAAGAATCACTGCTGTTTGCTGTCTTACTGAAAAATCAAAGAAGAGGGAGCAAGTGACAGTGCAGAGAACAGGATTTACCAGAGAGCAAGCCCCACTCTGCTTCTGGATGCGGGGTGCTGGTGGTGATCCAGCATTTCTCAAGAAGCCAGTTGGTTAGACCCAATTCAGATTCCCTCCAGTTTTCTGGCTGTGATATCAGTGGGAAGGAATCTATACCAACAAAGCAAAATCTTTAATGTTTTGTAATTTAAATGTGGTACTATGAAGAATTAAAGAAAATGGCGCTTGGGTTGGTCATATGACCAGTAATCAATCTGAAGAAATAACTGACTTAACCACTGATCTGAGTCCTTCAAGTCCAGCAAACCAGATCCCCCTCCATTTGCAAAGCATAGTCCAAGGCAGAATTTGCCTGACTATGGGGTATATGTGGAAGTACTATATACATATTTTGAACACAATTTATGCTTCTTAATAGAAATATATGTGTGCCCTAACAATATTCTCTTGTATGTCACTCTTTATGGTGGTGTTTTCTCTTCCATATATTATTATCAGGTGACTGCAACAGAAATCTTTAACATCTAACAATGGATATTGTAGCAGAAACCAACATACATTTTAGACTAAGTATTATAGGAAAAGCAAAGGTTGCCCTTAGTTATTATGGACAACTGCTCAGGTTTCTGATACAAGTAATAGATTTAATTGTTATTTAAAACCTTCAGGAGAGGGCAGGTTTAGCTCTCATGCAACATTATGAGAATCAATGTATTCATGTCTTTAGGATCAAGACCTGTGTTTGGAATAAGAATTAATCCATTAGTGATAATGAAATATCAGCATACAAATTCTATACATAATAATATATATGTATCTATTTTTGTCTCACAAATTTCTTACCCTTAACCTTTTAACCATAATAAAAGTCATTAACTTATTCAAATAGTCTTTCTGCTTCTTCATCTTGCAGATATCTTTAATGTTATTATTCTCAAAAATACATTTACAGACAGTTTGGGCAGGTGCGACTGAAAAAGGTCAAAGTGAAATACCAACATACTTGACAAACATATTTCTCCACTCCGTCACAACAATCCTTTTGGTTGCATAGCAACGGCCTTTTTAATTACTATTTGCAATCTAGATTTTAATAATTTAATTAGTATTTTTCTTCATTAAATTGCTTCACCCAATAAATTTAATGTATTCAATTCGTTCCTTATTTTTAAATGGTCCTTTTAACCTCCCTTCTTTGTCCTTCCAGCATCTTTGGCTGTGCAGTAGACACTAAAAATCTCATTAATTTCATATCAAAAACCACAATCAAAAGGACTCAGCCTTATGCAATAAGCAAAGAGACGTTTTAGGTAACCTTTGCAGCTGAAGTTGTTGGAGCTCAGGAAGCATTAGTGAAGTCAGTATGGCTTCATAAAACTAAGGCTTTCAGAGGCTTTCAGAGGCAAAACTTCCATGGCATGTTTAGAGTGACCTGTCTTTAGGGGTCGAGATGTTAGTGCTTTTGAAACAAAGTTTATCTCATACTATTTAATCTTAGGTAATCAGAAATACAGTTCCTTATGAGAAATCCTCAGCTATTGCTCTGTATTAAGACATTGCTGAGAAGCTGAAGCCTACAAGAACCAAGTAATGTGAGAATAATTATGTGAGGGGGAAGGAGATATTATCTAAACAGCTGCAGAATACATCCATATTTACTCAAAGGAGCTATAGCGCATTCACAGTACAGGTGAAAGCTGACAGCAGAGCTAAGATGTCACTGCTAATAGTCAAAGTTTACATTCTGAGAGGCCAAAAAGGTGGCCAAAACATTCAGTCTGTCTGCTGGGTAGGGAGAAGAAGATAAAGGAAACATTCTCTCTTAAATAGTTTTCTTAGCAGTAGTGACTTTTGTAATGGCAGGCAGCAAGATATTTTCACTCGGCAGGAGCATCTATGTGATATCTGTTGTCTATGTGCCTATGTGTGCCTACATTCTGAGATATCATCTGTTGAAGACTTTAACTTTTAAAGCTCTTTAAAATTTTAGAGGTATTTGTATTTTCATTATCCATTTATATTTTGAAGAAATATGCTTTTCTCTCTTATTCCCCCAAATTGGACTTAAATCAAAATTTAAATCTGTATATGATAGACTTAAGTATCTGAGTATATGAAACAGATACTCTTTCTGTTAGACACGCGATTTATGAAAGTGTTCTGATATATTTAGCATTTCAAATATTATTTACTGAAATCTAAGAAAATATTGTTTGATGGATAGATTTGCAAATAAAAAAAAAATTCTATGCCTGCTCAAAAATAAATAGTTGTATTTTAATGATTCCTGAGCATCTGAATTTGTACTACAGTGCTTTCTTTCACTACCTGAAGTATTAATCTAACATAATTTTAATTATTTTTATGTTTAAAATCTTTACAATGTTCATGTCTGTTTCTTCACCATCTGCTCTTACCTATGCACTTGCTACTTTCTCATCTACACTGTATTTTCATAGTAATTTTGAGACTATCACGCATCATTTTAAGACATTTTACAGGTGATTTGTTAAAACAAAACCACCAAAGAAGACAACCTTAGCCTTGTGGGTAAAACATAAAAAAATTGAACTCCTTGGTTCATTATCTCTCTCATTACAACATGTTTCTCTAAATAGGATTAATAGACTACCTACCACAGGTTTTCTGCACTGATTGCACTGAATTTGTGGATGTTAATATTCAAGGATATTAAAACAAAAATAAAAGAAATTAGAAGCTTTCAAATACGTGATACTTTAACGTTTGGTCCCATAAAATAAAATAAACATTACAAAAAATTAAGCCTATAAACATCAGGAAGATGGATAAGTTGACACACCATTCTGCATATCTCTGTTTAATAATATTATATTTCATTTCCCATGCTAAGAAAACAGCCATTACCCAAAGCAGCCACTCGTAAACAGCCATTGTGAACAGATTGCATCCTTGTTGGTGGTATCATAATTGAAATAAGTTTACCAGTCTTTTATGAGGAAATACCAGATGTATAAAATACCTATTAATCAACTCACTCAGTTTTGCAAACATCAGTTTTAATACCAACAGCTTTCAAAGAATAAATGGAAGAAGAGGAGAAATATCAAAGAATTAACAAAATGGCTCAGCAACATATTGCATTGCTTGCAGTGATGGATGTAAAAGAAGTAGCAGTCTAGGATAAAAGGATTGTATCTTTTGGGCTTTGCTTATGGACATTGATTTTGTTGTTTATACCTGTCTGCTTTTGAGTCTCTGCAATGCCTCTCTTATAAGCATGCTTAAAAGCAACTTTGTGAACAATAGCAGATAGGGACAGCTACCCATCAGTCTCTCACACATTTGTTTCTCTTCTGTAATAATTGTAAATACAATTGTCAATGACTAGTTCTGTGTTTGTCCACTGGCTTCAAAGGTATTTCCTGTCATACAGTAAGCTGAGCTAATGTAACTAGTATCTCTTCCTGGAGAAGTTTACATATTTGATTTTTTTCTTTNGAACAATCTTCCCCCTCAATATATTTTTTTTTTTTTTTTTTTTTTTTTTTTTTTAGGGTAGGGAGAAAGGTGTTTCTGTTTGTTTATTATTATTATTAAGTGCTTTAGAAATTAATACCTTGAAGCTATCACAGGAACACGGAAGAATCAATGACATGGATGAAAAAGTGATGAATTTGAGATTTTTTTTTCTTTGTTGGTTTGTTTTTATTCAGAAGAGAGATAAAAATCTCCTGGAACATTTTTCTGTTCCGATTGCAAAGCTCTTCTCATTCATACCCTGTTTCTATCTACAAACACTTCTGTCTATGCAGAAAATTTACTTAGCTGGTGAAAGAAGGCATAGAAAAAGTATGGATTTCTCAGCTGTCATTACGTAGGTAATGATGGCAGCCAAAGACCTATAACATTAGCTACTTCACTACTCTTCATGAGTTGTAGGAAACCTGCACTGCATTGACCTTTGGTCAGAGACTACACACACACAGCCTTTTCGCGCTCCTTGAAGCAGTAAGAGCATTTTGGAATAGACAGCTCAGTGGAGTGACCAAATTACCTTTCTGACTCTAGTAAAGCCAGTTTATCTTGTCTTTTTCAGCCAGTGGTGCAAGTAAATAGGACTGGTTTGGCAAAAGGAGACAGGTCAAACTGAAGATTCTGTCAGCAGTGAAGGGGGACTGTCTTCAGATTATATCTTGGTCTTTTCTTGCATTAGTTTCATTCTCAGAGCATATCTTTCGGTTATTTCTAGTGAAAAGACTACTATTCCACCACCTTATGAGTCTGACATGCAAAACAATCACCATGAGATTTCAAATAAAGATAACCACGGTTGAGAACTTACATTTACTCATTACTTTTACTTAGAAGCCAATGGAATAATAACATAATTGCAGGCAAGTAAGGCTGTGAAAACATTAGTTTACATCTCAATTACTACTGTTACTTAGAAAAATATTTTGATTATGCCTCAGGAAGTTTTGGAAAGAGCACACAGGTACATCAGTGAGTTTGATTACTAATTGTATCAATCTATATCTGAATTTGAATATTTCTTTATTTTGGTAAAACTATGTGTACGAAAGGCAAACTATCGAGAGTGTGACTGATACCTTTGATTCAGTGAAAAAAGAGAGAGTATATTTCAATGAAATATTTTTCTGGCAGGTGAACACTGAAGAGGGAAAATATATCCACATTTAGCTAACTAATTAAGCAATTGAGGCACTGGCATTAACAAAGGACATGGAAGGACAAGGATGTAACTTTTGATAAACCTGGTCAGTGGCAATAAAGATTAGCTCTGTAAGACTCCTGGCACTGGAATCAATACTCATCTCTTGCTAAGGAACAGCTCATCCAGTCAGAAGTTGCATGGCAAGCTGGTAGCCTGCCTTTAAGCCATAGGCTGAAACATGTGACATGTATACAGTTGTTTTCAGAGCTAGAGAGATACATAATTTTTAAACATTGTGGTACCTCATATAAATTTTTTCTGGCATGCAATTTTTGAAGTTTATGGCAAGAAAAGGAGATGTGGCTGCCAAGTTCAGTGAGTTGGACACTGATGATTTTAGACTTTGAATATTGCCCTTAAGAAGAGAATGTGTCTCAAATTTCTATGCACATACACAATATTACTGCCTGTGTAGGTTCACCAACTCCTTGGATGAGTACAGTTAAACATGTATTTAAACATTGAGAAGAACATAATTTATTATTCTGACCACTGCAAGACTGTACTTTACAGCAGTTTGCCTCACCCATCTTGATATTATTCGAGTTGTGGAACTACTCCTGGCAGCTCATCAGAGAAGCAGAGCCCAGACCAGTAGGCAGCTGAGGCAATCACTGGTGGAGCCCTGATCACAGAAAATCTTCATAGGTGAGATTGCTGTGCTGCTGTCAAGAAGAAAAACTGGTTTCACATTCATCTAGGGTTTTCACCAGATTCTTGGTGTAAAATAACCCCTTATTTTTCTTGCATCTTAATCTCTTTATTCTACTAAATACACAGTTTTATAACAGTAGACATTTAAAAACAGAAACTTCAGAAGCATTTATTGGCAAAATAAAAGACATCTTGGATAAGAAAAGTGAAGAGAAAGCATATTACATGTATAACAAGTACTGTTTGAGAAATATCAAGTCATTTACTGACCTCTTTCCCCTTATAATAATATCACTTCTGTTCCCTAAGTGACATTACTTTGGCTCACCGATATTTTAGAGTCATTCTGCGGGATAGCGTGTGCAGCCATTGAAAAATATAATCCTTGCAATGAATTAAATGAAAAACTAACCAGAAAAGCAGTACATATTACAAGCATAATAGCTGGCTTGAAAGTGTATCCTGGGGTTTCAGATGATGTCATAATCTGCTACAGCAAATTTAATAGTATTGTTGCCTGGAAGCTAAGCCATTATACTATGTTTAATTTCACTAAGATGTAAATTACATGGTTCAGTGTTGCATAGTACTGGCTACTGCCATTGTAGAGTCTTGTTCTTGCAGCTGCTAGGAATTCTAATATTTATGGAGATTTTGTTTCGCTGTTAGTCTACAGCTTTTATAGATTTTTAAAAAATAATAATTTTACCCTCCCTTATCTGCTATTAGTCCACCTCATCTCTGCATTATTCTCTTTTCCAGAAATAATAATAGAATTGTAGGCTGATTCTTTGAAGTATGTCAGTAGATATTCAGTCCTTGAAGAAGAGAAAAGCAATATGGCTTGAGAGTGACTTCTTGCCTGTTATCACATTTGATTTTAGTGAGCCTTCAAGTCAAAAAAGAAGATGCTTTCCTTACAGAATAATAGCCAGCTTGGGTGTTTATATTCTATCTTTTATGGTAACTGACAGAATAAAACTTGAGGAGACATTCTGTATCACTACATGACTTTTACCAGAAAAAAATATAAATAAATCTTGCCCCCTATAAAAACATCAAAACTCCTGTTTTAATCTGAAATGTGCAGCTGAACTACATAGGAAAACAGCCTGGTTGACCATCTATAATGTGCAACAGATGTATCTTTAAAGTAGTACAACATATTTTTTACCATTAAAAACTAATGCAGTAATTGACTATTAGCATCTAGACATGAGCTTTAATATCAATGATTTATTGACAACCTATTACAAGTAACTGTGATCTATGGCAATAACAATGTTATGAGGAGCATTGTTTTTTCTTATTGTTTGTTCTTTCAAATGTTGGTTAGCTAAAAAATTCTTACCCTTGTACATCTATATATTTTTCTCTCTGCACTTGTCTGTGGGTGGATAATTTACCTATCTACAATGCTTGCCAATTCCGTGCTCTGACAACATAATTGATTTTAGACAGGCTTATGCATGTATGGGAAATCGCTGCAAACTTTAGATTAGCTTTTAAAAGCTAGTATTGTTAACAAAGAGATGATTCACAACAGAGATATGCTTGAAAAGACATAAAATAAATCAACAGAAGTTGGTGTCAGTTATAAGCCACACACAACTAAAAATAATCTAATCTTTGTTTTGAAAACTTAAATGCAAATATGAATATTCCAGTGGCTCACATTTACAAAAATGTGCTCATGTTTGCTGCTGTGAGTAGCCTTTGCTCACATAGCAAAGCCATTGACTAGATTTTGATTCTGGCTATATTTATTTGCTTATTGTAAATGTTGTGATCTACTGGCACAACTTCCCATCTTTATATCACAACTGCGGTTTAGTAGTCATTTAGTGCCTCTGTGTGAGAAAGCATACTTCTGTCAGTGCTCTGAATCATTTCTGTGATTACCAGTCAATGTAAAGCAGAAATGAAAGTGCATTCTATCAGAAAAATATTCTAAAAATGGCTATTAGATCTCTTTGAAATTGTCAGAATTTTTCTTTGAAATTATCTATGCAGGAACTTGAAATCATATCTTGGAATAATTCAGCAGGGTTTTGTCACGTATTTGAACAAAACCATTAATGTTGTGTTTTGGGACCAGTGTTCAGGGATTTTTTTGGCTATTTGCTTTTAGAAGCTGCTTTAGGTAGTACCAAAAATAAAGGTCTTACAACTTTAACTAAGACCTCTCCAAAAGCTGTATCTAAGCAATACTTTCCTCTCATCTTCACTTCTGTCATTTGTGAATTTTAATGAGCCTACAGAGAAAATACTCTAAAATGCCATTTTACTCTCAATTTCTATTCTTCTCTTTCTTCTGTAGTAGCCTACTCAAGGTAGAGAAAAGTTGTGGAGAAACAGTGTCCTGGAAGTTTTTTTCCATTGTCTGAAGAGAAGCTATATATGGGAGTA
The DNA here is from genome assembly GCA_013397795.1 of Orthonyx spaldingii. NCBI lineage: Eukaryota > Metazoa > Chordata > Aves > Passeriformes > Orthonychidae > Orthonyx > Orthonyx spaldingii. The sequence goes on along the minus strand of VZTJ01000379.1, from coordinate 1,011,637 downwards.
CAAGTTACTTTTAAATGAGATAAATGTACACTCAAGAGTCACTGATGAAGAAAGCAATAAGGATTAAAAAATTATTTTATCTGTAAGATTCTCCATGATAGACACCACTTGAAAAGTACAGTGGGCAAAATCTTGGTGGGAGCTTGGTACCTCAGCTTCATAATAGTGATCTAGGGCAGCTGGAGACATCAGCTTCAGGATTCAGAGCATTAGAAACACAGTTTGTCTGTTCCTCTGATGATGAGGGAGGGGAAAGGTGAGAATCAACATCTACATAGCAAATGGTTGTCTACAGCTCTTAACATGCATTTAACCATTATATTGTAGTAATATCAAGAGACTACAACTTTTTTTTGAGTGCTATGGCTGAAATTAAGTAAGAACGGTACCAATACCTGAAACACAGTGAACTAGGAAATTTGTTGTGTTAGAGGAACTGTTTCTACACTGCAAATGGATGGCAAACACCACTTCAAAATCTTCCTGATCTTCCTGCTGTCCCTTTGATTTGAAAGAAAAAAACTTGCAAAATATGAGGAAAATAAATGTAATGTAGTCATGGAAGTAGTAGATTTTCCTCTCTCTTCTTACAGGTTTTTCCATATGTGTGTTTTAGTAGTGTTGTGGGTTGTTTTAATCTAAATAAGGTGTCTGATACACTGTTTATCAAGATTTTAAGAGGTGTGATTGCTTAGCACTTCATGCTCAGTGAGTATGGTATTCTAAAAATAAAACGGCAATGTAAAGTAAGGAAGTGTCAGGATAGCTGAAATCAGCTTTTCTCCCTTTTTTTCCTCTAGTAGGAGATAATTTACTAAATTAGAACTTTTAAAGGAAAAAAAGTAGGTACAATGCAGGTAGTATTTTGTTTAGTTCGTGGTTAAAAAAAGTTTGTGAATCACTGATGCTCCTGCTTTATATAACAAAGAAAATATTGGAACTTAAGAAATTATTTGAAAGGCCTATCAGTTACTGTGAAATGCTCAGATGCAATTAGCTTTTTCTCTTTCAAAACTAAATTTACAGAAACTGTAATTATATAGTGAGCACATATTTTTTTCCCCACTTCACTGAAAATTGTATGGTACTTTTTTCAATATTCATCTGTATTCTGTCTTCTGAAATCTAATCTCTGAACAAAAATTTTAAAGGAATAAAAAAGTGAACAACCAGCAGCATAAACTAGCAACCCACACCCATGTGCTGCAACATTCTGCTCTGAAATGAGAATCATGTGGACTGTGTATAAATTCCAAACCTTTCTGGTTCCTGTTTCTCTGAGTTGCATGGTTGACATGCAAAGTCCACAAAAATATTGACTGATACTTAGCCCAAAACTATTCCCTACCTCACAGCTGAATCAATAGATTTTGTCCGATTTTCCATTGTTTTTCACTAGAATCAAGATTTCCAAACTGTAAACTGATTCTGTATCAATATTACATTCCTATATATTGAAATATACTTAAACATTTGACATATAAAATAAGTTAAATAGTAGAAGATAATGGCATGCCACTGTGCATTTAATGATTTGTTTACTTCATGGTTACATATTTCAGTGGCATATGCAGAAGTGTTGTTTATTTTTTACTTTCAGTAAAATTATATTTGGGTACCATACAAACATATATAAATACGTGTATATATACATATATATGGAACTGGAAAATTAACCTTTAGATTTTATTCCTAAAATGATTCCTTTCATATTCATAACATTTTGCCTAGCTGGAGCATTGAGGAATATGTAAAATTTGTTATTATTTGGAAAATGAAATTCAAAGTAACTTCTTTATAAAAAAAGATTTTTAAAAACCCCTAACTTTGCAAGCATAAGCCCAATGACAAGCCCTATGTTTTGTGTTTGCATTGCTAATTTATCCTCATCTTATTGAACATTCTGGAATTTTGCACATCCTTTTTAGGCTATTTCAGCATCACATTGCATTCTGTCAATGTCTCATTTGAGCCTAATGTTTTATTCAATATCACATGTATAGCACTATATAAAAGCAATGATTCTAAAAGATGAGTGGAGTGAAAGCATTTTTGAAATTTACTACGGATGTTATTTTATCTTTATTTCATAACTTTCATAATACAAATTAGTAAACTAAATCTATTTTTATTCTGGCTAGTTTGATTTCTATATTTTTGAAACAACTTATACTTCTGTATAAGTTTTGTGAAAGTATGCTAAATCAGTCAGAAAAATGTCTAATTTTGTCAGTGCATCCCAAAATACCCAGTTGTTTTTACATATTAAAAATATGTATAGGTTTTCCATGTGAAAAGTTTAAAAAATATGAAATGAATAGAGTGTTTACTTTGGGCCAGTTTACTTTTGGCCCAAAGAAATTATGACAATTACTAGTAGTCAAAATATTTTTTTGATAGGTGATGTAAATCGAGAGACTAAAACAGTTAGAGGAGATTTAATGATGCTTATAGAAAATTTAATACTCTATATTGTACAGTGAAATATTTTAGATTTTCTTAATCTTGTTCTTATTGACTTAAAAGAGCAAAGAATGAAATTATGCATTAGAAACAGATCTGATTTTTTTTCTCTGTTTCTTGTACCAATTCTCCCCATTTCTTCCCCTTTCATTATGATGTGATTTGTCTACTAAACCACAAAAAGGTTTGTTATTGGACATGCTTCATATCTCGGTTTGTTATTAGTTCTTAGGTTTCATAAGAATATCAGAAATACTGTACTCAAGCAGAACTACACTCTGTCCAGTGCAACACTTTTTCCTCTGGTAGTGACAGTAGTACTTCATTCCATGCATTCATAGTCATAGAACCATAGAAGGGTTTGTGTTAGAAGGAACATCTGAAGATCATCTAGTCCATCACCCTGTCACAGTCAGGAATACCTCCAGTTAGACCATGTTGCTCAAATGACCCATCCAGCTTTACCTAGAACTCTTCCAGGGACGTGGCATCCACAACTTCTCTGGGCAACCCGTTCCAGTTCTTCAGCATTCTCACAGTAAAGAACTTCTTTATGTCCAATCTAAACTTATTTTCTTTCAGTTTTAAAACTCTTACCCCTTGTGCTGTCAATACAGGCCTTGGTAAAAGGTCTTTCTCCATCTTTTTTGTAAGCCCCTTCTAGACAAAGGTAGGCCACTCTAAGGTCTCTTTGAAGCCTTATTTTCTCCAGGCTGAACAACCCCCACTCTAACAACATATTTTCTTAGGAGAATTATTCCGGTCCTCTGACTGTTTTTGTGGCCCTCCTCTGAACCTGCTCAGAACTAGAGGCTGCACTTTGCCTTGGCCTGCTGAACTTCATGAACTTCTCATGGGCCCACTGACCCAAGCCTGTCAAGGTCCCTCTGGAGAGTACTCCTTCCCTCTGGCAAATCAACCGCACCACTAGCTTGGTGGCTTGGTGTCATTCTCAAAGTTTCTTACTCATTCCTACTGTCTATGTCATTTAAGATCTTAAATAGCACTGTCACCCATATAGATAATTGAGAGACAGCACTCATTTCTCATTTCCACTTGGACATTGAGACATTGACTGTGATTATTCGAAAGCACCCTTCCAACCAGGTTTTATCCATCTAACAGTCTTTCTGTTAAACCCATCTCTCCAATGTTGCAGACAAAATGTTGAATGGAACCTTCTCAAAAGCCTTACAGAATGCTAGGCTGACTACATCAGTTGCTCTTCATTTGTTCATTGATGCAGTTACTCCATTGCAGATGGTCACCAGATCAGTCAGGCATGATTCGCCCTTTGTGAAGTATGTTGGCTGTCTATAATCACCTCTCCCATATGTTTAGACACGTCTTCTAAGATGATCTGCTCAATTACTTTACTGGGAATGATCTGGTCAGTAGTTCCCAGGGTCCTACTCTTGACCCTTTTTAAAAATGGACATGATATGTCCATTTTTTCCAGTCCCTAAGGATTTCATCTGACTGCAACTACTTTGCAAATATGACAGAGAGCAGCTTAGCAACTTTTTGTTCTAGTTCCCTCATGATTCTGGGACGCATCTGATCTTGGGGTGTATTCCTTGCCTACTTTCCAGCATCTACATTCACAGAATTAAGGATGTTGGAAGACATGTTTCTGCCTATTTTCTTCAGTATTCATTTACCATTTTGTCTTAAATTTGTTTCATTGTTTTGTGAATCTGTGAATACTACTTAATTCAGTAACCCTCCATGGTAACAAATTTCTGTAATTTATTACTGGTTTTATAATAATCTGTTTTAAAATTATCTTTTTCTCTTCCAAACTGATATTCCTCTTGCCCTCTTATTTGTGAGTAACAGTGCTCTCTTTAGCTTCTGCTTCACCTTCTTGGATCATAGCCAGTCTCTGTCTTTGCCTCTTCAATAGTAGACCTGCAGCCTTTTCAGTCTCACTTCTTTAAGCTCTCTTATCGCTCTCATTTTAATGCTCTGTACCTTTTCTAACTCCTTTTTACCTTCATGGAAATGCAGAGAACACAGCCGCGTAAAGTAGTCACAGTAAGAACATATCAAGATTTTATACAACACCAAAATGACAGCCTCTATCCCATTCTTGTTATACCTTCTGATTGTGATGAGAATTTTCTTACCTTTTCTGAATGCCAATATGCAGAAATTATAGATTTCAGAAAGCTGTCAATGATAATTCCAATATATTCCTACTGACTAACAATTGTCATTCCAAAATCAGCATCCTGTAAGTACAGTTTTGATTATTTTTTGCTCTAAGATTTTACATGTATCTACACTGAAATCTATCATCATTCTGCTTTCTCACTCAATGTTGTGAGGCCCTTGAGGACTTTTTGCCAGCAGTAGGGCATCTAGATACCCAAGACAACTCAGTTCTAATGGCTTCCAGAACATTAGAGATCACTGAAAGACATTAAGCAAAATTTTTTTCCACTACAAAACCACTGGTATTCCCCAGAATATTACATGCTGTCAGTGTTCTCCAATCTGTGCAATGACCACTAAACCCTCTGCTTTGTGATTTATCCCTTACCTGCTTTTAGTCTATAAATGGGAGAATTCCTCCAATCTTAAAATAATTCAGTTTCTTGAAAAATATTCCTCTGGCAATTAAAAAAAAAAAAAAAATCAAGGGTATTAAAAACCTGAATGTGTTATGAACACTGGATAGCCTTTATCCACATGTTGGTTAACAACTTGCCAAAACTCTATCAAGCCATTGTAGCAGTTATTCCCATTTTAGAAACTGTTCTGATTCTTTGTCACTCTTTATCACTGATTTATCATTCACCCTGATTTCATTCTTTATCACCAGATTTCATTCATGCAATCAGTGACCTTTTCCTTTAATACAGACCCTTCGATGGGCTGAAGTTAGAGCTGTTTGTTTTTAGTTCTCAGGTGCTCTTAGAACCTTTCTGGCAGGTGCAAGTGACTTCAGTTTTCATCTAGAATCCTCTAACAACTGGCTTTTGCAACAAGCAATTTACACTCCTCAGTGAGGAACTTGACAATTTCATGTTTGAGTTCCGTCTAGTTTCTTAACTTAATGTCATCCTATTCCAGCATCCAACTCTTCTGTTTGATCTAATTCATCTATAATTTTCCTCCCAAAGACTGGGGAAAATAGAGTAATCTTACCAAAGTTTTCACAAGTAAAGTTGGGTAGAAAGAATGACCTGAGCTCCTTTTCTATTGTATTATCAGTGTTCACGGCTTTTACACGGTTTACATCAAGTAGTGCTACTGATTCCTTAGATGGACACCTTCTTTATGTATTTAGTATTTTGCTATCACCTTACCCCCTCAGCCTGCACTGCCCCTTCCTTCTTTTCAGGAATTCTCTAGGTTTGGGAATAGAGGTGCAGTCTCCACCGTTCCTTCTTCGTCACATTCATCCGCTGCTCCAGTGTGTGGTCTCTCCCACAGCAGACAGTCCTCCATGAACTGTGAGTCCTTTCCACAGTCTGCAGTTCTACACAAACTGCACCTGCATAGATGCCTTCCACCAGGAGCAGTCCTTCAGGAACAACTGCTTCCCCTGATGGGGCCACAGGCCCTGACAGAAAACTTGTTTTAGCGCAGGCTTCTCTCAGAGTCACAGACTCCTTATATGAGACTATTTAATCAGACAATTTTCTTGTATTTCTGAAATGTTTACATCTGAATTACCAGCAATTTTTTAGTGTAGCAGTTCTTCTGAAACAGAAATGGTTTCTATTTTGATAAGAATTTCTGTCAACATATACACAAGTATATTCTTATATTGTTCAAATTTCCATTTCTCTTCAGTCTGTATTTCTTCTTGTAGGAATGCAGCCATTTGAGTCAGTAATCATTATTTGTATTAGCAATAATAATATACAGACATACATGTTCTTTAAATCTATTATTTCAGTTAAGAGGGTGGACATGCCTGACAGTCTTGAGGCCTTTGCAAAATATGGAAGAAATATTATCCAAAAGTTTGTATTTAAAAAGAAGGTGAGGGAGGGGGGTGAAAAACAGGAGAGGGAAAACATAACTGCATTTTTAAAATAATTCTATATTCCTTCCATCTCATTAATTCCTTAAATTATTTTTTCATTCATTTTTCCCATGACACATTCATCACTTTCAAAAAGCCAGAGTCCAAATGAACCAGATGTGCTGAACATGCAAATAACTGAAAAATAGGTTTCCCTGGAAACCAGATTAAAACCTTCAAAACAGCTCCACCTCCTGCTCAGCTTCCCTATTCCTTTTAGCAGTTCAGTAATAGCAAATCAAGATACTCATGCCCAGATTGTGCCCTCCACTTACATGAGCAGGGGGTAACAAATTCAGGCAGGATTCAGAAAGGAGAAACTTCCATTTCAGTATTTTTTTCACTGTTTTATTCTCTGTAAATATGTAACTCTTCTGTAATAGCAGCACATAGAATGGGTAGGATAGGCATTTTTGCAGATGGTATCAGAAAACAGCTGCCTTTCACATTGTCCCTTGGCAATCCCATGGTTAACTGTGTAGAATATCTACTAGAAGGCCACTCCAATTAGCACTCATTTATCTGGAATCCTTTTCCCGGAACTTTACATTGCTGTTTCAAGGCATTTTGAAATTCAGATGGGAACTAAATGACTAACCAGAAAATTCACCTACCATCATCTGCTAGCTCTTCTCCCACATATTCTGTACTGTTCTGCAGAAGCCAGAGGTGTAGAAATGAAGGCAAATCTCTTTCCTTGACCGCATCCTGCCTCTTTCCATGATTCTCAGAAGTTTATGTGATTGAGTAGCCTTGGTTCTTGCCAAATAAAGTTCCTAATACAGTACCTTTAGTACGATAACATTGGTGAAACACTTTAGCATAACTTTGACCCTTTGTGCTCCTTCAAGTAGCACCAATGTGAAAGGCATAATATAGCCCCAGTGTATGCTCTACATTAAGTGGCTCTGTAATCAAGAACCTTTTCCCTTAATTTAAGGGTCTTTTCTGACCTTGCAAATCTTGCATTTTACAAACCAATAGTATTGCAGTGTGACTAGAGAAATGTTGCAGTTACAATAAAGTTCAGTAAAAATTTTCATCACATTGTGAAACAATCATTACTTACTCTTAGAATGAGGAGAAGAGACCCTTTGATGCATTGCTCCTGTTTTCATTGCTCATCTGATCAGGGAGAGGTAGAATAAATCACAGTGCTTCCACCCAGACTAGAATAAATTTCTGAAGGGAGAGCTGAGTGAAGAATGCTTATTAAAAATTGTTAACTGAAATGAACACAAGACAACAAACAACAGAAATATCTTGCCCTGTTAATGAGATGCTGCTATCTGGATTAGTCTGTATTTGCTGAGTTTCTAATTAGTTTTCATTTTATTAACATGCTAATGTTAATATGATGCATTACTTTCAGTTGTGCAGGCATAAAGCCAGTTTTCAGAAAACTGGACTTCCAGAAAACAAAAGTGGGGAATCAATGAATAAGTAATTTACAAAACTACTCAGCCTAACTCTACACCAGAGAGAGAGAGTTTATAATCCCCCTTTTTTTAGTATGCCACTATAATTAACAATGTGCATATGATTGGCATTAGCAGTGATTTGCTCTGGAAGCTGAAACTTAGTTTTTATTCTGATCTTCCTTCTGGTAGAAGCAAATATTTTACCTGACTGTTTCAACAGAGGTTTATCCTTTGAATACAAACACAAGACAGAGTATCTGATACAACATAGAATGAATGAAACACAGAGACCCCATTTCTCCTGTCCCTTAAAAAATAAATAAACACCTACAAAAATACGTACTTTATGGGGAGTAAATTCTGGCTTATCAGAATGTAAAGCATCTCATTTAGTCGAGAGTAGTAATAATGCTTGGACTTAAGGAACATTCTTATTGATCCATGAATATTCCAAGGGGATAGATTAATCTTTTGTGAACCATACAGCTCCAATGAAACTGCTGTTTAACATACTAAAGTGCCAAATTCATCTTCTTCTTGTACAACAGAACTTCCTATAACAAAGACTCTTTGCAATACCAATAAGGCATCTCTGTGGGGAATGTTTACTATGAAGTGTTTGCATTCTGAGATAGACATTTTGTCATGTATTACACAGCTATCTAAGGATACGAGTCTATGGCAATATCCTTCCATTCAACTGTACAGGTTAATTATTGCTTGGGATGTTTTGTCTATACATTTATCCAAGGATAGATAAGCAATGCATTTATTAAGCTTCATAATCTTCACAACTTTTATGGTGTTTCACATCTTCTGTCAGTGTGCACAAAAATTGAGCAGATGGTGCACCACACGTACTAAGGTAGATAGGCTGGTAGATCAATAGGTGGGTAGACAGAATTCAGTACAGGCAGAAAAACTGATTTGTAGCTCTAAGAACTTTTACAGAGAAATCTGTGCCTTGCGTGAGACAATAAACACATAACTTGTTCTGATAGCCCAGAGCTCTGAGGACTAGACAGCTTCATTGAGTTGCTCACAGAGCTCACCCAATCCTGTGTTCTAGCACAGTGCAGATCTGACCCTTCTTGTCCCCAGTAATCTAGCAGACTCAAGTGACTCATATGAAATGGTACCTTTATTCTGGTTCTGTACCTTGACCGCAGCTACCCTCTAATAACAGCTGTGCTTTTGTAGACACTTTGTTCCATGGGTTAGCAGACTGTGAGACTCAAGGTTTGGCAGCTGTAGAGCACTTGCATACAGTTTGCTATATACACTTGTATGTTTGAAAAGTGAGTAGCCTGTGCATGTCATGACCTCTACAACCTGACATCATTTTCTGTACACTGACAATTGCCATACTTGGCCATAATACTATTCAATCTTCATAATTTTACTAGTAAATTAACCATGAAGGATAGAAACATAAATTTGAATATTGCTCTGTGAAAAAAATGTGTATGAAGACTTAAAATAAAATCATACAAATGTTTCTAGTTTTGTAGGTGGAAAACTATCTACCTGCTTATTCAATTTGCATACCTCAAAAACATGGCATTTTCCTTTTTCTTTCTTGCTTTCTTGCTTTCTTGCTTTCTTTCCTTCTTTCTTGCTTGCTTTCTTTCTGTTTCTTTCTCTTTTTTCTTTCTCTCTTTCTCTCTTTCTCTCTTTCTCTCTTTCTTTCTCTCTTTCTGTCTTTCTCTTTTTTTCTCCAACTTTAGTAGTTCATTATGGTTTATGTTGAAAATTGAGAGTTTTGTCTCTTATCTACTTGCCTTTGGCAGCACAGCCTCAAATTGTGTATGCCAGGAATATTTAATGTGATGTTTACATAGAATACTAAGGAAACAGAGAGCAGATGTATATAAATGTCACCATCAAGAAAAAGACCGATTACAGTAAAAGCCTAAAAAGTGCTGAGCGTTAGCAGAAGGTCTATGTGAAATATGTGTATTATGGAAAAGTTAGCTTGTTTCCTATTTAACAATACTGATAGCACTGTGTAGCTACTCAAGTTTCCAGCACAACAATTGAAATAACTGTCTCTATATAACAGTTTATAAGCAGGTCCAATCTTTGCGTATTCTGCAGATGCTGACATAGTGTTACTGGTGGGAGGGAATTTTTTTGCCACAGTCACCTGAATAGTTTCCTTTAATTACCATTGGAAATGGTGTCCTTAACACATTGAAGTTGGAAACAGAAAAATGCACATCTTAAAAAACACTAGAGGAAAGATCCAGGGAACTGTAAGTCAGCCTCATCTCAATCCACAGGAGTATCATGGAGTAAGTTCTCTGGGTTTTGTTCAGCTCTAAGAAGACCTGTCTAACTACCTAATGAGAGGATTTAGAGAAGATGGAGACAAACTCTTCTCAGAGATGTGCAAAAAGAAGAGGCAGCAGACATAGGTTGGAATATAGGAAACTCTTTTTTTTCAAACAGACACTGCTCAAACACTTGAACAGGTTAATCAAATGTTGGAAAAGGCTGATCACAGATTTTTTTGATATTTCCATCTCCATATATATAGTCAAAACTTGACTTAACAAGCAATCTGAGGTCCTGCACATCCTTCAGCAGAAGTCCCTTCCTGTATCACTTCTTGTATGATCCTGTCATTCTAGGATTTCCATAGGATATTGGAATGTTATGAATCAGAAGGTTATTTGCTTCTCTTTTGTGTAAATGCAAATCTTCTGAAACATGATTTATGAGATTTAAAAAAATGTTTGCCTTACTGGAAATATTAAACCTGTAGAACTGAGCTACTCTAATAACAAACACAATTTCTTATACTAAGCATAATAATGATTACAAAGTGATTTGAGAACATGAAAAAAACACCTGGGTAGCCCTAGTGCTCCCTTGCTAAACGTCTTATAAATTGCTGAAAAATAGAGTGATAAATTGTTGAAGAGTTAGTGGAATAAGATGGAATTGCAAGCAATAGTACTGAGCAAGGTAATTCAATGAAGTGCTTTCCACATTTATCACTGCAGTGTTCCCAGACTCCCATACCAAGTCACTTTGGCTCAATAATTTACTTATTGCTAGAGACTTTATTGATCATATTTCACGCTGTACTAACCTAGTGCTCTACGTTTTGTCCTACTGTCATGCATTGTCTTACTGTATAGATTCAGAACTGCTAAGGATCACAGTGGTAAACATTGTGGAGACATGTATGATCCCTGCAAGACTGACTTCCCAGAGAGGCAGTCTCTAGAAATGTTGGATGATTTACTGGTGGTTTGGAGAAGATTCTTTCACCACTCATTGTTCATTACTGTTCCGCCACCCCAGCATCATCCACATTATAAGGTTGTATCTGCAGGAAAAAGAGAACAGGGAGGCATTAACAGGGAGAAGGATATATCAGGGACTATGGTATTCACTCGCATGCAATTCTAGCACATGCAAATGCACCCAGTTAGAGAAAACTGCATTAGAGGCCAGAAAAAATGTACCTTGGTACACTGGGGCATATACATCTTAGAGCCTATCTCCAGAAAATGTCAAAAAGCAGCATCTTACTGTTCTAACAGGCATACAACAATAGAGACCTTAGTGATTTCAGATTCCTAAACCTTTTCTTTTCCCTTTGCACATGTACTGTCTTCTACACTGCTGTCTTTTCCTGAATCTTTTTCATACGAGTTTGCAGTTGTATATGTGGGTGATACTGTTATCATTACAGTGTGGTATTATATGTCATTTCTGGAATCTCAGGTTTATTCCTGAAGCAGACTCCTTTAAAACAAAATATCTGCTATGCTCCATAGCCTTTTGGCAACTACCTACTTTTGTCATCTATGCATACCCAAATTTCTGAAAACCTCAAAAACCCTTTTATTAAATGGGTGTTACTCTAATATGAAAAGGGTGTTTGAAACTTCAACAGACATTTCTCTATTAGACTGATAAAAAGACTGACCTAGAGAAATAATTTTTCCAGGTGTTTATTTAACTGGTCAAATGAGAACATTTTAGAAGCAAAATGTATTGAGACCATTCAGTGTAGGAGTAATCAGATGTGTAAATCAACAGTAAGTATTTTTGGAATATTAACAAATGGAGAGCAAAGAGATGGAAGGATGGTCTTTGAAATAGGGTGCAACTTACGTTGTTTAAAGACTTTAAAGTGAGGAATATTACCACAGAAAACCTGAAATATTTAGAAAAGAAAATAATTTCTTTCTGTATGATGATGGCAGCTCATCACTTTGAAAAAAAAAGAAAAAACATATGATGAATACTCTGAATGTTTCTTATTTTTCAGTAGGTTAAGATTCTGAGTTCCCTGACAAAAACATTAATTAGAACTAATTTCAGAGAGTTAGGTGTACCCTGTATTCAGAAAGAAATAGTCACACAGGTACACTGCTTGTAAAGAAATGCACTGGCACTAATTTATGCAATAGGACATTTTTGCCCACAAAAATCATAACAGTACAAACTTAAGCATTGGTGAAAAGGCATTGAACTTAATATTCATAGAATATATTCAGATTGGAGAACCCTTGTTTTTTTCCCCAAATTTTGTCTGTCTTCACAGTAAACATCATATATGGTTTTCAGATATGACATACATAGCTTTAATCTATGTTTCTGACACTGCTTTAATGGTTTGCATAGTTCTTAAATATCCTGTGCACATGTAGATAACTACTTTATTTGACATCAAAATTTCTTCATGACTTCCACCCACTTAGAAAACCCATTCAGAAATTGTTCAGAGCATTATATACTTATCTGTATATATGAGTATTTCTACATGAGTTGATGCATTTCATCTGCATGCATTTCTGAAGCAGTAAGAAAAGAAACAAATTTCCACACAACTAAGAAGAAAAATATAGGGACTGTTCTAATGATTTCTTATCAGTATTGCTCTTCCTACCAATGCAATCAGATCAAGACCACATATCTTTTAAACTGAAGCTACAAAATGTAGCCCTTCAAATCAATTTCCTTTATTTTAAATGGCTTTAATAAGTTACAGAGAATATTATGACAGTATCATCTTTAACAGAAAGCAGCCTTTCCCTGAAATTGCTTTAACAATCATAAGAAAAAAACAGTTCCACTGTGATTTTTCCAAGCCATTGTACTAGAACAAATTCAAGCCATTCTAATTGGGTGACATCAGGCAGCAGTGAAAATGCAATTTGTTGTGAAATTTGTTTTTGCATTTTGCTGTTAGAAGCCCAGTGTTCAACTCGTTCACAGCTCTCCATTGGACCTTATCAGAGAACATGCTGGCTGGAGGGCATCAGCAGCACTGATCACTCAAAGGGAAATGGAACAGCTGTGTTCCTGACAGCTGGAGCAAGCATGACGTCCATCAGCAACTAACGGGAATATCTAAAACTGTTCTCCTTAGCAGGGTGCCCACAAATTCAGTTATGTTGCAAATTAGAGTTCTCAGCCACTGTCAATTTCAACCATTATTTTTGTAGTAGATGATAAACATTTCTTTATACATCTGTGTATTTTTTTGTCATTCTGTTATTCATCATCCATAAAGTTGCTTTAGGTAAGAATTATAAGAGGATTAGCTTTTTAAGAGCTCAAGTTCTAAGAATCCTCCTATGCAGATGCACTTCAGAAGTTCACACTGCAAACATACACAGAGATCTCACATAAGAAATACATTTTCAGATCATATTTTTAAGCCTAAAAAGAGTTGCTAATAAGGTGTATGACCTGCTCCTGAATTATCTCTGCTTCTTTTTTTTAATCCTGATACTGATATCTGAGCTTGAAAAACTCTTGACTGTTATCAATTTACAAATTCAAGTATATCTCATTTCTACATTCAGTAGTCAAGAATATATTAACCCAGCACTGCTTATCTGACAAAGTAAACCATATCATAGAATCTTATTTTGAACTGTTCACTAGATAAAGAGATGACATGAAGTTAAAAGAAAAAGTAGTGCATATTTGATGTTCTCAAATCTGATCACTTTCACACTTCCTGTTTTTCCCTCTGGACTGTAAGTAGAATTCCCTTTATTAATGGCCTTTCATAGCATTTGTTCCTTATGTGAGAGTGGCTTGTTGGCTAGTTACCCTGTTGTTCTATTAAAGCACACAATTGCTTATATAGAAGAAGCCGATAGCTCTTTTAGCTTTACTTCTGCTTCTTGCTTTTACATATTGCAATTTTAAAAAATCTGTAACACATTCTTTAAGGCATTATCATTACGTAAGGTGAATTATACCATTACAGTTGTAGCTTCAACAAAATTACTCCAAACTGTGAAGTCCAAAACATCTTTAAATCATTGCCTTATAGTCATATAGTAGATACCAGCATGCTGGGCACTGTCTTATTCATCCAGGACAGATGTTGCTTTGGAATAAGCAGATATTATATTTGGCACAATAAGTTTTAAGCTGGACTGTGTGTGTCTATATGAACATAAATAACAAAGGTATAACTCACAAGTTGTGTTCAGACTCTCAGCCTTCCAGTGTGCCCTTCACAAGTTCTTTCTATGATGTAGACACCCTGCTGTCAATCTCCCAAAGCACAGATGTAGAGAGCTCTTCAAATATGTCCCACCCAAAAGAAAAAAAAATCTTTAACGATAATTATGTCCAATTTCTCAATAACAACATACTCCTATGCATACTCCTACTCAGCAAAATGCCTAAATGCTGTGACAAAATTTTAGCCAGAGAAAATAAAATAGTGATGCATTAATGAATAACGCTTCTTTCAGTTACTACATTTGCATTTGCAATCAAGGTATTAAAAAAGTGACAAACAATTAGTATTGAAAAATCCAAAGAATGCAAAAAGAGAAAAAAAAAATTATTCAAATGCTGTGATTCTGCAAATACCTTACTCTGACGTGTTTCTGTTTTACCATGATATTGAGAAAGTTCATGGGAAAATCTTCCAGACTGCTAACTTGCTGCACAAAGCAAAGGATTAACATATAAGCAACCATACTAACCTATCTGAACTTCTCACTTTTATAGTTATATATTTCTTATGCAAAGTAAAAATTATGATGCCTGCAGGCGAAATCTAAACATCAATTATTTACCATACAGACAACTGTCATTCGTGGAGGTGTCATGCATACTTCTATGCATGTTAAGAATAATGTCTTTTACTTCTATAAGGACAGACTGTGGTCTTTTCTAATATCTTACCAAGGTGGGCAGGAGAAGCTCCCCTGGTCTATCAGTGGGCTGCCACTTACAGACAGTAGTTTGATTTGAGACTCATACACTGGGACTTTTAACCTAAAAAACCCAGGAGGGATACAGGAATCAGGAAAATGTAGGACTTCATAGTTCCCAGAGTGTTTTTTTCTCACTTTCAAGAGATACAGCACACTGTCTTGTACAGATGCCGCCCAAAAATTGTCTAAATTGCCTCTTGATGCAGCACTGCACTGTGCTGGACCTAGCTCAGAGCTATGACTAAATGCAGTAATCTAGCTTTTACAGCTGCAGTATGATAGACAGGGAGGGAGGATGACTTAATTAAATGTGCTTATTTATGTACAAGACGTGAAAACAAAAATTGAAACTCGTTTGAAAACAACAAGACAAACTGCTTCTACCTGCTCTTTTTCAGCTAAAATAGGTTTTCCAAGGAATTCAAGATTTCCTTTTAACTAAGTTATTTGTAATCTCAGTAATTCTTGTTTACTGTAAGCAAAACAGCAGATTAGTAATGTGTTAAATATGAGTTATTAAATTCCCATTAGACTAAATTACCATCCTCAGAGATATAGAAAACTACTCCAAATTAATTTGTGTCTTTCAATAACTGTATTTTATCTATTTGTAAAAACACTATTAATTTTAAGGTTTGTGCTACAGCAGTTTGCTTGGTCTTTAAAATGAAACCAAGACTGTTAGGTCATATTATATGTCCCATCCTCTTCAGTAAATCTTTGTTGGAAAAGTAAATAAGGAAATAAAATGCTCTTTTAAGAGTCTTTTCCATGCAGCATAAGATGCAGTTAATTTTGAGGGTTCTTTGGCTGAAGTCTAGCACCAAACAATCTTTATAGTTCACCTGTATCTATTTAGATATTACTGGATCAGTAATAGTCTAGCACCCTCCAGAAATGTTTTTTCTAATGATGTCCCCACTATTTTTCAATTGGATTTTGCCTAGAAAGGAAGCACTGTTCCCAGATATTTTTAAAAGCCTATTTTTCAAATCCTTGACACAATGAAGAAAATACACACTTCTAATTTTTTTTGTCCATTCTAAATATCAGTGCATGAACTGAAAAACTTATTGTAGTAAATATGCCATTTCTTCAACTTGAATGGACTTGACTTCCTTTTATTGAGTTATGAAGCTACTTCCTTTGAAGTTCTTCATGGAACCTCTGGGGTGATAATAGACTTTTTCCTTCTTTGAAGTGAATGGTCTGAAACCTGGGGTATGAATTCACAGAGCAATTGCTGTTCCATAGTAACTGTTCTCCAACAGTTAAAAAACACAGGGAGATAACACACACTAGAGATTAATATTCAGAGGAAACATTAGAGAACACATATATGTATGTGTATGTGTGTGCTGAAAAATATATGCAGTTTGTCAGGAGCACTCTTTAAACAGGTCAGTGTCTACTGAACCGTTTTTATTTATAGTAAAATGTATTTCTTAAAGAGCTATTTCTGTAAGTTGTCGGTGGCATCTATTAAAACTTATTTTTCCATTAAAACCACACACTTTAAAATCCTTACATGAAATGTGTGATGTACTTTTCCTACTACTTTGTATTTTTTAAGTATTTATGTACCTTTGTAACAACTAAAGCAAAATACATAAGGCAAAAATTTGCTTCTATTTGTCAAAGTTAGCAACATTATGTAAACTATGAAGCTCTTACAATTTTATTTTTTTTCTTAAAGAGTAAAGACCACACATTTGGTTAGTTATATTTTATTCCTATTTCTCAACAAGTGCTGAAATGTACTTAAGATGTCTTGGTGGGTGAGAGCAAGACTAGCAATAAAATATAGACCGTCTGTACTTCGAATAATCCTATAGAATGAAGTGCGAAATTGTCTAATGTCTAATTGCATTGTTTTCCTTGAAGAACCTAAGTAATACAGCAGTATTAATCTCTAAATGCTATTAGTTTTCTATAGATTATCACCATCATTTTGTAGAACACTAATTAAATTTGAAGGCCTTCTTAAGAAGAGCTTTGCTGAAGATAAATCATAAGCCAAAATAAGTGAAAAAAAAGGCACTAAAATCTGCCAGTTGCCTAATGCCCTTAGTCTCTGCACTCTACTTATCAATGTACTAATCCTCAGCATACATTTTGCTCCATTTTTGTGGTTCTAAATGCATGTAAATGCCATAATTAATGTGTTCTTTGGTCTACACTTGTTGACTTGAGAAATACTAACTTGTTTTGCTTAAAAGCATCTTTTTCCAGCTTTGGTAGTAAAGGACACATATCTCCAAGTCAATTTTTCTCTTAACTTTCCTTTTGGTTTTGTAAACAGCAAGTCAAACTGCCACTGTCCCATCAGTGCTCCACTTTCTACACTCAGAACACATACTTTTGCTTCTTCTTACATAGCTTTTAATGATAGTAGAATACTAATAGTGCTTAAACATTGTCTAGTTCCAAGTCCTGTGCCATGGGCAGGAACACATTCCACTCAATAGATTGCTTAAAGCTCCATCCACCCTGACCTTGACTACTTCCAGGGATGGAGCATTTAAAGCTTCTCTGGGCAACCTGTTCTAGCACCTCACTACCCTCACAGTAGAGAATTTCTCCCTAATATCTAATCTTAATGTGCCCTCTTTCAATTTAAAGCCATTCCCTGTTACTACATGCCCTTGTAAAATGTACTTCTACACCTTTCTGTAGGTCCATTTACATACTGGAAGACTGCTATAAGGCATCCTCTGAATTTTCTCCAGCTGAACAATCCAAGTGCTTTCAGATAGGCTTCATCAGAGGTGTTCCTGCTCTCTGATCTTTATAACTCTCCTCTGGAGTCACTAGTTAAGAAACAGATTTTACCTCTGGGTCCAGTCTACCGCATTTCAAAAGGAAAACAATTTGAGACATAGCCACCATGCTTTCTATAAAATCATTCCTAGTTCCTATCTGTCCTGGCCACACTTGGTCTTTGATATTTGCCTGTTTTGTGCAACAAACAAGACTCCATCTTTCATTTTATTGCTGCATGCATGCCAGAGTGATGGGAAGGCAGATTTCCTCACAGCAATGATGTTTCAATGCTGTCAGTGGTCTTTCCAGGATAAACTATTTCAATTATAAGATCACCCCATGTTTTCCTTTCTTTTCTCTAACAAACTGCTACTATTTCTAAAATTTTTAACTTTCCAAATATCTTAAATCAGTTTGCATATGATATAAGAACTAGGATACATGGCACTCCATATTGAAAAATAGGATGCTATTGAACTATAGCACTTTTTAATCGCTGTATAATCTGCTTAGCTACCATGTATGAATGAGATAAATTGAGGGTTGAACTTCTTTCCAGCCTGCAAAACCATAACAATTTGTCTCTTGCAGACATACAAGCACTAAAAATGAAAAATGAGCAGATATACAAATCTCGATTCTCCACTTGTATAGTACATGCCTGTTGCTGCCTGGAGGACTTTGCATCCCAGTGGAGAACAGAGTCGGAAAGTTTCTATGAAGAGACCCCTCCTCTATTCTCGGAGTCATCATTTCACTTTTTACACAGTACTTTATGAAATGACAACACAGAAGTAGTCCATGAATTAAAGGAGATATTAAAGTGTAGTTTCAGGAAATGTTGTTTTCAGCAGCTTTTTTTTTTTTTTACACAACAACGAGCAAAGGACACCCATCTGTATCCTACAGACCCAAATTTGAAGTAGAAATTAGTATTTTTCAAATTATTTTAGCACTGCCAGTCACAATCAAAAATTATCAAACTTTTTATATATACTAATATAATAATTTAGATTTAAACTTATTTAAAGTGTGAAATAAATAGGACTTAAAGATTTCGGTTTAAATTTATGTCTTAAAAATACATGTTCAATTTTGCCTTGAGTATGTATATCTTTCACATAGCAGCAGCCTATGTGAAACTGTCAATGAGCCTGATTTTCTCTTTAGCCACTCTGTATTCAACCAATTATAAGCAGGCTACCACAAAATACTGCACTAGACAAGAAGAATTAGATTGTGATTTGCAAGGACATTAGAAGAAAAGGTTGGTAGATATTGTAGAGAACATATCGGAGTTAAGAATTAAGTCAGGTGGACCACTGTCTGTCTGGAAAGTCACTGAGACACCAAACTCCATTAGGCTTGTGGGAGAGCACTTGATGTGGTTTCAGCCAAGGATAATTGCATTTTTCACAGTAGCCATGATGGGGCGGAGCCCAGGGCAGTGTGGGTGTGGCCAGGACCCTAATGTTATTTGAGACCCTGTTATGTCATTGCCAAGGGTGAGAGAAAGGGACTTGCTTGCTTACTTGTGGAGTAGGAGGCATGTCCTCTCCAGTCAGGAAAATGTGGCAGCAGTCAGGTTGGGTCAGGCTCTGTGATGAGCATTTTTGCATGTGAATCATTCTCTCTTTTTGTATGCTTTTATTATTAATATTGTTGCTGTTACTGTTCATTTGCTTGTCTCATCACTGTTTCCAGTAAATTGTTTTTAAAATGTGATTTTTACATTTTGTGCCTCCAATTCCCAACTCCATCCACAGAGCAGGAAGTGGGAGGGGAATGCAAGGGGAGCAAGTGAACAATGTCTAGTTTGGAAGAGCCTTGTGAGTAGGGGGTACTACTAAATTTGGTAGTGCCATTCCTAAACCATGACAGGACTATACCTACACACAGATACAGGATTTCATTCTTGTGCTTGGATATCTGAAGTTTACTTACAGAAAGGACAGTGTTATAGTATTTATGTTCCCTCCATGGTCCTAAGCTGTTTGAAGCTGTTTTATCTGCTAAGGTGCTTGACTTCTGTGCTTTGACTGTGCCTAACATATCAGCATGCTGAAAATTGCATTAGATATTTATTTATCTGCTTGTTTAAGTACCTAAATACCTTTTGAAAATACAACATCATGAACTGCACAACTATTAGGCTTTGACTGTGTGCTAATACTACTCCCAAATCATGTGAAAGAGAGAATATATTACTACCACTCCTAGGAAGTCCTACGGGAATGTTAAATGCCTTGATTCAGGTTATTAAATGTGTGTACAGTAACTGCTTGCTGCTCCTGGCTTTCATTTGGGAAAAGCTTTTGTTATTATCTTTGTCACTTAGCAGCTGGAACCTCACAGCCTTGAAAACATCCTCATACTTTGAAAAAACAGTCACCAATGTTGTACCTTAAAAGACTGAATACTGGCATTGTACAAGTTTAATCAGGTTTTATACACATCTGGCCTCTGCAATACAGCCCGTCTGAGGAAAGTATGCATTCTGTCACTTCCTATTGATAAGGAGATAAATAGAAACAGGACAAATCCACTGGATATCCGTGCTCAAGCATTAGGCCAGAGAAAAAATAAATCCCTGCAGCATTTAATTTTCAGATTTTTTTCTATTGATAATACAATCTCATCTAGAAATCTCATAAGCAAATATTGCTGTTTTCAGCTAGATTATTATTGGACATGTTCCCTGGAAAAAACCACATCTTTGAGGCTGTAAAGTATTCTTCTGTTTTAACAGTTGAAGTTTCAACTTCAGTTAAATAAATGTGATTATTTTTTGATGCTTGATAGTTTCATATCTTAGCAGAAATCAGGCTAGAAGAGACCCAGGTCTCTGGACTCTTGTCCAGAGAAGAGCCAGTTCTGGGCTCAGACCAAGATGCTCAAGACATCACCCAGTTGGGGCATTAAACTCCCCAAAGTCAGAGACAGTCCAAGATCCTTGAGTTTCTGGCAAAAATCTGCTCTTTATCTCCAGCCTGAGCTGGACTTCAACTTCTGTCACTGCCTTTCACTTTCTTTGCATGCGCTACTGTGGAGATGCCCATCTGCATCTCCTCCACTCCCTTCCAGTGATACTCAGGATGCCACTGTGCACCCCCAAAGCTGTCCCTTTTCCCAATAGAAAGGCCCAGCACTGCAGCCTTTCCTTGCATGGCCAGGGCTTCTGCCCCACCTTGGTGGCTTCTGCTGATTTAATTCTGGTTTATCTATATTTTTGTTTCATTTGAAGCCCCAAAATGAACACTGTATATACATATGATGCAGCAAGCATCATGATGAGTCCTCTGTGCGGTACCCCAGCTCTAACCACCTCAGGTGCTGGCTGTGAAACAGCTGTCTCCTGATCAGCTTGTGGTCCAGCAAGGCTCAGGACCATCTCCACAAAACAGTTCCTCATCCCTTTAGGGCTGTCGCTGCAGGACTTTGGTTTTAGGACTTGGCCTCTGAGCTGAATTTCATTGCAGCACCATCCATATGTCCAGGGCAACAGAAGGCAGCCCAGCCCTCAAGTGTGTCAAATGTTTCCCCCTTGCTGTCATCAGCAAACCTAATGAGTTTGCTCTGCATTCTGTCCTCCAGGTTACTGAGAAAGATGCTTAACAGAACAAGTCCCAGGGTAGACCCTGCACTTCACTACTTACTGAGAGCCTCTAGGCAGAGTACAGCCCAGTTAACTTTGTCCCTGTGAGCACTACCACCCAACTGGTTGTTTACTGGTTGTCATCATATCCAGATTCTGATCTCCTAACTTGTATCTAACTTACTACAGTCAAGGCAAATGACATCAATATCCACAGATCCAGTCATTGTATCACCAGATGCAGTAAGGTTAAAAATCCATATTGAATCCATCTTGTCCTTTCTAAGTCCCAAAATGTGGTCCCAAAAGTGAAGTCAACCCCTCTCTACAGTTTCTCCTTTTCTTTGCTTTCTTCCATTTGTTCCTTTTGGACTTCGTACAAAATGCATATAATGTTTGCGTTTGTAAAGTTGTTGGAGATCCTACCCTAGTCTTGACTTACAAGAGGTGACAGAGAATGGCCTTGCCAAAGATGCCACCTCAGTTGTGTTTTAACAGATTGTCCTGTTATGAGACAATTTTAAGGGGTGGACACTCTAAAATTAGTTACACCCCCCTCCCCTTTAACCAATTTAACCAGTTTAACCCCTAGTTAAACCAATCCATTTCTACCAATAAGGAGAAATGAATACAAGTAGATATATTTTTTTAAAAAATGACAGTTAACAAAAAAACCAAAATAGCAACAGGCAAAAAATAACAGTAATAGTCACTACTTGCAAAGTTGCTGAAATCTCAGTGACTCCCCAGGAACAAAAATAAACTCAAAGTGGCAGAGTAACATCTTCCCAAGATGGCACCCTCCACAGACAACTGTGTGTAGGAAGACAAAAGGGAAATGGTGGACAAACCCCTCTCAGCTCAATCTTCCTCCGGAACAAAAAACCAGGAAGGTAGGTTCTTACAAAGGATTTCTAGTGGCATATGGGAATTGCCAGCCTGTGTGGGGTCAGAGCTGCTGCTCACTGCTGCTTCCTGCCGCCCGCTGGACTCCACTGGTGTTGGTGCTGCTGCCTTGGGTCCCTGCTCCAATGCAGGGGGGAAAAAATGAACTCTCGAGCGCTGCTATATGGTGGCCTGACCCCAGACTGGCACCGTCCATAGGTGTTGCAAAATTCACTTGGCAACAATTTTTGTTTGTGAAATGCAGCTTCTGGGTTTGTACAGTTGACAGTAGAGCGAAGAAGAAAGAGAGAGCTCTGCTTGTGCAACCTGACTTTTAAAAGACCAGCACCTGCTGCCCCTGCAATTAATTTCTGGGCACAGGGTCTAAAAGAGTAACAGTTTGGGGGCACAGATGGATATGAAATATAATAACCTTTTGTGTTATGGGTTATTAGATGCAGTTCAAACAGATCTGTGAAATTCTCTCAAGTACTCCCCAAAGCAGCCTCATTCACTGCTCGCCATTCCCACTTTGAACACTTTTAATTTGTCATGAAGGCTTGGGAGACCCTGCCTGGTGAAGTCTGTCCAAAAGAAGGAAAGAAGGCACAGAACACCTCAGCCTCAGCTCTGTCTCCTGTCACTAATCAGCACTTCCTTGTTCAGTCCTTTTCTGCAACTATAAACTTTCTTATTGGCCTTGCTGTTACTGTGACATTTCTCTACTTAGTTGGACTTTAGTGTTCCTAGCACCAAACCTTCATATCTGCACAGTGTTTCTGAACTCCTCCTTCTAGCCTATCTCTTCTTCCAGCTTCTGTATGCTGTCTTTTCGCCTTGAAGTGTTGTCATGATTTCCCTACTTAGGCAACCTAGCTTCCAGTATTTCTGCTTGTCTCTCTAGGTACCATGGTGGACTGTTCTCACACTTGGTGATGCTGTTCTTAAAGGCCTGCCAGCTTTCCTAAGTGATTTTGTTTTTCTGTGCTTTCTACCCTGGATGCCCATTTACCAAATCTGCCATAATCTACTTTGGTAATGAGACTAAAGAGCCAAAATCTACTTATTTGAAGCCCTGTACTTTGCTACGTTTTCTTCATTAGTTTCCAGATCTTGCACTCTCTAGTAATACAACCACTACAGCTAAGATACCATTGATTGTCACATGTACAGCCTTTTCCTCCTTGTGAGAGGATAGCAGATCCAGCTGTTCATCTCCCCTGGTAGATTCATTCAGTGTTTTTTCACAAGGTTATGCCCAGAACCCTTCAGAATTCTTGACTGCTTGTGTCCTGTTATTTGCCCTTTGACCAGACATCGGGGAGCATAAAGCCTATGTGAGAATGAGTGTTTGTGACACAGTTGTTTCAGGAAGGCATTGTCCCTGTTGCCACCCTGATGAATGGTCAGTAGCACACTTCTGCCACAGTGGAGTGTGACAGACCTATCATCAAGCCCTGACTCCTAAACTCTCAGCAAGCCTGCTGTCTGTCCCATAGATGAGCTGCACACATCTCAACTGTCACTTTAGATCAAAGGTAGCTCCCATCCTTGTCTTCTCCTCCTATCTTTCCTGAAGAGCTCATATCTACCCACTGCTCACTCTGACTGTGCAAGCTAAGCCATCACATCTACCATTGCAACTTTGCCAGTGTTTTCTGGTTGCACACACATTTCTAGAGCCTCCTACTTTGTTTCCCAGGTTGAGAACATTCATGTAGGTGCACTTGAGTTAAGTGTCCCTTTGCCCCATTTCATCAGTCCTGAGGCCTCCTTTGTTCCCACCATCCTGCACTCCTTGCCATCCAACCCCTCTGCTCTTGTCTGTTTGACTTTGAGTCATAAACTCCCTCCCTTGTCTCACCAGTCTAAACCTTTCTTCACCACATTGTCCTGTCTTTAGGTAAGAGTGCTCTTGTCCCATTTTAGCAGGTGGATCCTGTCTTCCCTTAAGTCCGTGACCCTCAGAAATTGTCCCAAAGTCATGCCCTGGGACACATCCCCTTGTTGCTTAGTATGGACCTGTTGCATCCAGAGGTCAACAGACCCATCTTCACACATCCAGTGGGATGACAACTTCATGGTACAGGTACTAAGGCAGCTGACTAGGAAAGAAGTCCTTGATTTGTTGTTTGTTAACAAGAGAGGGTTTCATGAGTGATATTGTGATTCATGCCCATCTCAGCCACAGTAACCACAAGGCAATCTAGTGTAAAATCTCTGTTGACAGGAGCAAAAGTGACTGCAAAACCTCAGTTCTGGACATGAGGAGACCGGAATTCAGACTGTTCAGGGAACCAATGAGTAAGGTCCCCTGGGAAAATATGCTAGTGTCCATCAGTGCTAATCACTATTTAACCTCCACCTCCAAAGGTCATAGGATCACGCAATTCCAAACACTGGAAGTCAAACAGAGAAGGCAAAAGTCTGGCTTGGCTGAGCAGGGATCTCCTTTTGAAGAAAGGCAAAAAGGAAGGTGTATGCCCAGTAGAAACAAACTCAGGTGAGGTGGGAAAAATACAGAGATGCTGTTCACCACTGTAGGGAGAAAATTCATGTGACCAAACCTCAACTGCAGTTGAAGATGACCAGAACTGTGGGGAACAATAGAAAGAGGGGGTTTAAATACATTAATATCAAAAGGTATTGCAGAAGTTACATCAGCGCATTACAGGATGAGGATTATCACCTCACAAACAGGGAAGCGGTCACAGCACCAGCCTGGCAGAGTTCAAGGAGTGTTTGTATAATGCTCTCAGGCACATGGTGTTATTCTTGGAATTGTCTTGTGCGGGGCCAGAAGCTGGACTTTAAAGATCCTGGTAGGTCCCTTCCAGTTCAGGATATTCTATGATTCTATTCTGTGATTCTGGAACTGTCTTGTGGCACCAGACTATGCCAATGCATGGGTCCCTACGTGGCACCAGCCAAAAGCTGTCTGGTTCCTCCCTTGGCAAGAGCTGGCTGCAAACTAAACCTGAAAGGCACTTTTACTGGGAGGAGCAGAGAGGAGTTGTCAGAAATAAATGATAGAGCTTGCCCAGAGCAAAACTGTCCCAGTTACCCTTTCCAGGCAGCCTAAGGTTCCTAGAGAAATTTCTAGACTATCACAGAAGCAGAGCCTAAACCAGAGACTGGTGCACAAACTCTTCCCTCTGCTTGCTAAGCTCTTCGGATGTTACTCTTAAGTAAGGTTGAACCACCATTAATGCAACCATATTTTTCCTAGGTTCTGAAACTTGAAGTACATGGCAGCTGAAAAGAAAATCAGAATATTCAGAGTATCTGTTACTACTATGTGAAAATGAAAAATTAGATGCAATTCCATTGTGTGTCACTTAGTTGAGTCAGCTGCACATTGCTATACAGTCATGTGGAACAGAAACATTTGATTTTCTTCCTTTTTAAGAAGCAGAAGCAAAAATAGGCAGAAATGTGAGATGTCATCTCTTCCTGTTCAAGCAGGGCAACTTTTGAAGCAGAACATACAGAATGAAGAAGCTGTGATTTTTTTTTTCCCATCCACTGTGTTCCTGAGAGTAGGCATGCAGGTATAGGAAAGCAAAGTGTTTTGTCTTGGGTCACACATGAATTTAAAGAGAGATTTAGATGAATGAGCTTTCATTTGAGACAAGTGCTATAGAATTTGAATAGAGGAAACTTACATAGAGAACTGCAAAGCTCCCAGAGAGCAACCATAGGATTAGTCAGAGCACTAGGAGAATCCAAGTTGGAAAGAATTTTTTTTGTTCTCTTTGCATTTAGATAGAACAAGGCCAGAACATATAACTGTAATGTGATTTTGACTAAGGTTAAAAAAGCTTTCCATTCACAGAGAGTATCTTCTTTTCTCTGATTTTACTTCTCCTTCCTTGGTGGAAAATAGGTGCAATTGAACACAGCACAGACATAGTGTGTGGATCCATTATTTTTTTCATCCTGAAATCTAACTTGGTACACTGTGTAGAGAGGCTATTTACCAGTGAGAATGTACACCAGAGCTTCCGTTGCTATATTATGGCTGGTTATATTCTACATGTACATTTGAGAAATGTGCCCAAAGGCAGATTTAAAGCACTCCTGGCCATGGGGTAGGAAACCTTAATGTTTTATGAATGGAGCGATAAAACAGTGCCTTTATGTTTCTGAAATTAAATTCATTTGAAAAGCCCTGTAGTGCTGGTATCATCTGGAATAATTACAATGATGACTTCCCTATTCAATTAACCTCTTTTAAAGCATTGTATTAGTGATTGTGGGTCATCTCAATGGGGACAAAATTGTCACACACAGAGCAGACTGGAAATATGGAGTCACAGTGGCACAATTTGCAGATTCAATCAGAAAATCACTGCTAAAAGTATTTCAAACTCCCTGTGCCAGGAAAGAAAGTCTCTGTTAGCATAATTATGAATTTTGTTTCAAGAGCTGGAACTTGCAGGAGGGTAAAGATGGATATAAAATGGGGACTGGTGATGTTTCAGAGTTCTGTGAAATTTAAATGTCAAGTAGCTGATTCTGCAGTTGCTCTGCTGACTTTTTCACACAAACCTGCACAACTATTTGTGATCACAATGAGATGCTGGCTACAAACATTTGAAATTCAACATCTGCTCTTGTTCAATACCTTTCATTGGCACAGTCCTGTCTGGAACATTTATACATTAACTTCGAAAAATATTTAACATTAGTCATACTTACCTAGATTTTTTTTAAAAAAATAATGTCATGTGGAATTATGGTTAAGTACTTTAAAATTCACTGATATGTCAAATAGTTCTTATACTTGTCAATATTGGAAAAGCTTTTTAGGTTTAGGAAAGCACTTTTTATTTTTCTGAGGCCTGTCCTTATATCACTCAAGAGTCAGTGGCCTTGAATAAAAAAATGTCATCTGTAAAACCTGACATAAATCTGACTACGAAAAGGTTGCTATTTTGTATTTTAAGTAACTTTCCTTCTCAGGCTCTACTAGGAGAAGTAAATGTTGCATAATTACTTAAGAAGTATGTTATTTATTTGCTATGGGCTTGTTATCATTGGGCACTCTAAATTACTGTTTATATCAGGACTAATTTCAGTGTTATTCAGAAAGTCACTACTTTGCAAGTCTGGTCAGTCCAGGTGCCTAATGTCAGTAAGCAAAATCATTTAGGTTCTGTGTTTCATTATTTCTTGTTATAGGAATTAATCACACTTGAAAAAGAAGGACAAGTTTCTTCAGACTCAGGTTCATGGGTTACTATCTTATTCTAATCCTTGTCCAATGTGGTTTTCTACCTAAGTTGTGATCTTCCCTTGGCTCAAACTGAAGGAGCCAAAATGTATTTTGTTGCATTCATATTCTGTCAGGTGTAAATTGTACTTTCTCCTGACAGATCATAAAGTCAAATGCCTTCATTTTCACTGGAAAAATCTTATATGCAATGTGAATAGGGCAGAGTTTGAATGGTATGAGTCAGCAGAGGAGCCCTCCAGCTGCCTGGGGCAGCACTGGTGGGAGAGAAAGGTGAAGGGGTGTGAATTTCAGGCAGGTAGGGCAAGGAGCGAGTCATCCACTAAGAAAGTGCTTTACCAAGACCTCCTTGCAGAAAGACAGCACTGCTGATACAAGACCTTTACTGGTACACCACTGATAAAGGCAGAGGAATTCTTTTAAAAACCCTTATGTAACACCTGATCACTGGAATCAGGCTTTCTAAGGCTGTTTTTTGGGGATTTTCAGCCTTCTACAGAAAGTGTATTGTTATTTTTGACCCACGTGTTGGGAAAAAGTGAATCCCCTCATCTTTCAGTTTTGGACTTACAGGCACTTTCAGAACAAAAAAAAAAATCCAGCCCCTCATTTGCATTTATCTCTGTCTGTTCTTAGTAGACTTAAAATATGACAAGAAGCAGTAGCAACAGAACATCATGAGAAGGATTATTGAAATATTGTCAAGATATTAACATTTCACAAACCTTTCAACTCCTAATCAGACTCCACTTTCCAGCTTTCCTGCTTAATAAAAGAGAGGTTTGAACACTAATCTATTAGTAATGAAAACCGGATGCCCATTTAATCCTTTACTGTCTCTACTTGTTCTCCCTGCCTCCTGTCAGACTCTATGCAAGCACTACTGCACCAACCTTGTTTAGAGAACTGAAAAACATATCTGGAACATAAACTTTCCTTTTAAATCTGTTTTGTTTTCACATGTTGCCTTCCATAATGTATTTTTGAGGGGACACCTTCTCTAATGCTGTTTAGAATACTGTGCATAAGTGTTATCCATTATTGGGAAAAAAAGAAAAGACACATTTAATAGTATCTTGAGATTTTAATTCTCAGTCATTTGATTGGGATGAAGGTAAAGCAATATTTGTGACTATGAATTATTATTTATTTATTTACATCTCACTAAAGTTCCTCACTAGAATGCTATGGTTGGGTCATATGCC
This sequence comes from Orthonyx spaldingii, assembly GCA_013397795.1. Classification (NCBI taxonomy): domain Eukaryota; kingdom Metazoa; phylum Chordata; class Aves; order Passeriformes; family Orthonychidae; genus Orthonyx; species Orthonyx spaldingii. Next base: position 982,819 of record VZTJ01000379.1, on the reverse strand, counting down.
TTTAAATATGCAGGCGAAACAGATGAATTGAAAATTCTGTTGACAGGTAAATGTGAATCATCTCTTTTCATTCAAAGGAAAATAATCAGGCTCTTTTCAAATAATATAAAATGTAAAATGATTGCCTTTTGGGGAGGAGGCAGGCTTATCAGCATCTCTTCTATAGAGAATGATTTCCATTTTGTAGCTGAAGGAACATATGCTGCAGCTTATCTTGTCACTTGACTGCAGTTTTTGATATTTATTAACAGTTGATTTCCTGTAGATGTTGTTTTTTCCTGTTTCTCTTCTGTCATCTCACCAATCAATTATTTTCCTGAAAATGACATCTGCCCTTCTTTTTTGCTCTCATTTCCTTAAAGAAGATTATTTTATTACTGGTTTCAAGAAGCATTTGTAATGAGTAGTACAGCCCTGGTTTTATACATGATTTATAACAGTCTGTATCCAAGGCTCCATTTTCTCTTTCACCCAGCTTTCCCTTGGTCACTTTTATCAAAGCCCACGAGACTGGGATTGTGTAGTCGCTGCAGTCAAGTACAGAAATGATGAATTATGTCTTCAAGGAAAAACTTAGTATTCATTAAAGATTTACATGGAGTAAAAGCAAGGCTCACTAGAAGATATACAATTGTATACAGCATTTTCAAGAAGACTGCTACAAAACTAGAGGCCTGCTGCACATTAGCTTGATGTCCTAGGAGCACTAATGTTCTGCATCTATGACTGGCAAAACCAAGAGTCTTGTAAGCTGTTATTCCACATTTAGGCTTTCAAGGATCTTTTCCCCCTTCTTGCTTCAGAAGTATCAGCTTGCAATTTTCATACTCTCATATCTTTCAGTTCTCTGCTTTAGCCTTTGATGTGTGTTGGGTTTGCACTGTTCTTTTTTAATGTGACTTATCTTGGAGAATAGGAAAGTGTGGCTCATAATGTGCCCCCTTTTTTAGAATAATAAGACATGTTAGAAAAGGTATCTTCTTTGATCGCAAATTGATAAAGCATAGTAAAGCCTTGGCCTGCTACTTAAAATGCTATTCTTCACACAAAAAACACAAGAAGCTGCATCATAAAAAATTTTGTTCCTGAAGGCAGTACTAGATCTCAGATCATTTGCTTTCATGAGAACTGATTACATGAAATATTCCTGCTTTGCTGTGTTACTATATTGCTTACCTCTTCAAGCTGATACTCTAAAGTTCCTAATGCGTAGTTGCCCAAGATTGTTTTTGTCAACTAGTTTATCTGTGAAACAAGTCTGTGAGAAGAGTGATCCATAGAAGAAATATATTTGTTCTTGTAAGTTTATAAAAAGTCATTACAAACATGTAAATTATACATGTATTGTGTCACAAATCCATGTGACAATAGATAGAGAAAAAGGTTGCATGTCTGCTATTTGTGTAGGAAAAAAAAGTTTAAGAAATCTTCTATTGGTTACAAAAAAAAGAAGAAAAATAATAATCCTGACATGTCTATTTTGAAAACTAAAACCAAAGCTTGAACATTCATGAATTGTCTTGAGTTCTGGAAACAGAAATATTTCAATTGAGCTAAGATAGAAGAGTCATGTGATCATAAATGTTTACAGAATAGCAGGAGAAGCATGAGGGGACCATTCCTTCACCAGTGTCAGTAATGCAAGAGTGATGCACACAGAAGTACAGCATCAGGTTTCCAGCCTTTTAACCCTCCTCACTGCAAGCATCACACAAACAGACCCACTTATATGAATGCACATTTAGTCCTGGTTCGTATAGAAGACTACTACTGAAACACTGTTTTCCCTGTTAAACACACATCTAAACACACATCTACCTCTACCTTTCAGATGGTTAAGTGGTAATTTGCACTAGATTCCCAGAGCCTATCTGACAGGTGCAGAACTAGAGGGAAGGAAGCAGGTAAATGGTGGAGCAGGCTGAATGGCTGTATAAAACAGGTATTTTGATCTTTTCAGCATAGGAATTCTTACTAGTACAAAACTAAGAGACAGATGAAGTCTCATGTTTGTAAATAATAGTTTCAAATACTTAAGTTTAATAAAGGAAAAAAATGACCCAACCCAAAACACAGCAATATTTGGAGTGCACAGTGCTAACTGCTCACTAGTTGGAATAGCAACTGGGCTGAAATGAACTGTGCGAGGAATCATATAAATTAAGCAACTATTAATTCAGTTCTCTGGTCTTACGAACTGCAAAAATTCACAGTTCTTTAATTAGTATTTTGGTCTTAAATTATGCATCATAAATATTTAGTAGTTTATAAATGTTTTCTTTAATTATTTGTTAATCTATTATTGCAATAGATTGTATATTGACTTACTATAATCTGAATTTCCAAAATAGCTATTGCAAGAGTTTTCAAAAACAAATTAGTAATTGTGAGCATCTTTTTGCCCTCGATATTTTAAAGAGGATCTATACGAAGGTTAACGTACTCTATACAATTTGACCCAAACTGTTGCTGAATTTTTCTAAAAACGTGGAAGTTTCTAAAACATTTATCTATTTAGTGCTATCAGTTCTTTCATATTTTTGTGTTTGTAAACTCTTTACTGTCTTTACTGTATTTATTGTCAGTTACCAAATGCTGGCATGCTTAGAAAACCAATGAACCTGATACCTCTGCATCACGTATTTAAACAAACTAGATTGCTAGGTGTGCAAAAACTGACTAATGTCATAGGAAAATAATGTAAAAGTAGAGTGCAAACTGTGATGTTGTAGTGATTTGAAACCCAGCTGGAAAACTAAACCCAATTCAAGTTGTTGCTTTTCCCCCACCCATTTGATAATGAAAGAACACTAGGAAAGATTCTAAGTTGGAATCACCATGTACTGGAAATCACAACACCCACAGCAGTATTATTAGCAAAAAAAAAAAAGGTATACAAAAGAGAGAGGGTGTTTTACCCATAAAAGGGTGCTCATTGCCAAATCTTACCCCCACCCAGCAGAATACGAAAAAACCCAAAACAATGAAGAACTGGGACAGAAACTAAACCCTGTTAGATCATCTGTGTTGTACTGGGCCCTCTTTTCTTTGGACCACTGTGCTTGGCTGTGTTCGGCAGTGTTGGTGCAGCTGCTTCTGCTCCAGCTGGGAATTTTGGGCTCCACTGCCACTCTCGTGGTGCGGTGTCTCTCTCCTGATGCCAAGCAGCAGCCAGGAGCCTTGCAGCGGGGCTTGCCAGTGTGGTGCAGCAGTGCCTGGGGCTCTCCAGGGCCAGCTGCGGACACGCTCCTGCTGCAGCTCTCCCAGCGTGGGGCTGAGTGGCAGCACAGTCCTGACCCCGGTACCGCACACTGTCCAGAGTGAGACAGGCCAGCTTTCATTTCTAGCTCGGCTTTTTCCTGACAAAACCATACCCCGAGCAGTGATGTGGATGGTATGAAGTTAAGCACTGCTAGAAACTCCACCCTGCTTTTACTCTGTACCCACAAAAGATGCAAAAAAACTAAAATCCCCACCTGTTCTAGATGAGTTCCTATTGTAACCTCTCAAATGCCTAATTTTTCTTGCAATCAGTTCATATATTTGAATTTTAATTTTAGTGTTTTCTGGGCTTTTTGTTGCTTTACGGATTAAAAGAATAGTACCATTTTTTTTTCCATGAAAATATTACAAAAGAAGTCATAAAGCAAATGGTTTTCACTTGCAGTAGCTGTAAAAAAGAATGGGGAAAAGACAAAATATTTGAAATATATGGGGTAAAAAGACTAACATGGCAATTTTTTACATATAGTAAGAAAAGTAATTATTTTATGAGCACTTTCTCTGTGAAGCAGAGCAGTTAGTACACTTAATTTCAACATACTGTAACTAAAATAGATTCAGTGAGGAATTAAACATTAAAATATTTTTGTTGGTTATAAATGATAGGAACTGTCAAATTAAGCTTTCTTAGGTTTCCATTTACTCTTCACCATCTGACTCCCTAGAAAAATAACACATCTTGTGGTTTGTATTTCTAGTATATCAAAACTTTAACATTTTCTGGGGTTTTTCTCACTATCTACATATAATTACTTAATTACTGTACATGGTATGAAGAACAAATGAACTTTTTTTCTGGCTGGTTATGCACTGGGAAAATCTTTGTATTCTGTAGCATTTCAGTTTTCTGAAACTACAACTGTTGTGTTGACTCGTGGCAGAAAATGAGAAACTTCAATAATCTATCCCAGAAAACTCTCGCTCAGAATTTTCTGATTCATTTCCTTATGTACATGTGTCTTGAGCCATTTATTGGCTATGGGACTACTTGGCCATGAATGTATCTTCCCATCTCTCTGATTTTAAGGATTCATGCTCCATTTTGTAAGATCATCAAAAATATGTTTGTGCAAAAAAATTCCTATAAACAAATATCTATCAGCTGTACACACTGGTCTTCTTCAGTATAAGGGGACAGCCAGTCAAGGAAAGCCCTAAAAGATATGAATCTAATCTCCCTTAACAGAGGACTGTGTCAAACCCATTTCTTGAAAAAGCACATGTAACCATTTCCTCCTGTGTGATCTGGGCATTATCAGCTGCTTCACAGGAGAAGAGTGAGAATAAAGATATGTACAGGAAGACATTGTAGGCACAAAAGCTAAGGAGAGAGTTTTTTGACTCTGTATATATGTCCCTAGTGCGTTCCTTTTCCTAAGAGATGGCATTTTAAATCTAGCATTCTTGTAATTATCTTTCCATGGGCTGTCTTATATATCCTCCATTCCACTCCATCAGGCTCAATTTGTTGAATGCCAGAAATTTTATTCCTTTAAATGTTCTTCACTCTTCATACAGAAATTAAAAGTACCTATTTTCTTTTCTCTGATCTAAGTATGTATTTACGTACTGCAAATAAGAAGTTAAAAGTAGAGGTAAAAGAGACAAAAACAGATATCTACTAGATTAAGGAAAATGGAAAGCAATGAGGTCTAAATAGTTAAATCTTTCAAGAGAAGCAGCAGATGCTTATAGACAACAGTTGATTGAATTTAGTTGCTGGTTTTATGACATTTATTAGCCCTGGGCAGTAGTCTTAACTATTTTTTTTTTTATGCTTTTAGAAGAATGACTGTTGTTACTGAGTGAGTAAACCAAGGAAAGACATCACCAAATAGATTAAAAATATTTGCAAGTGTTTTAAATTGTTAAACAACAGTCAGTGAATTATATAATGCATTGGTTGCATCTTGGTACCCTGACCTGAATAACAGATTGTCATATGGTCCTGGCTGAACACTTTGTCCCTCCCATCCCCACATAAGCAAGGCATTTTCCAGGCTGATGTACCTGCATGGTACAGCTTGTGCTGTTAAATATTCTTTGTGCTGTGTGGGTGTAGACTTTGTTTCTGTGCAGGTTTTTTTAGCAAGCAGCAGATATATATTGCACAGGGTTCAGTTTCCTAAGGTAGGCACTTAATGCTGTTTCCAGTGCACTAAAATACATAAGCATTCATGTATGACTGGCAGATATGATATAATGACTACAGGGAACCATCCACCTTCTGAGTGTCAGCTGGAGGGTAGATAAAACAGTCAAACAGACATCTATGTTTAGGCAAATAACTCCTGTCTATCTGTTTTTCTGTCATAAAAACTCTAATTGCCTGATGTGATCCATGGGATTCCCAACACTGGTTGCTGTAGTGCCTTGGATATCCTCTATTTGTAGCTGCCTTCTAGCATATGAGACAGCAAATATAGGCAGATAGAAAGATGTCATAATTTTAAAAGCAATTAAATACTTTTCAGCACTAAGTTAGATCATCTGTCTCCATTGCTTCTTTTTACTTTGAAACAGGAGAAAAATGCCCTTATACATTCTCTTAACTCTGTGGAGGAAGGGAAAAAGCAGATGCATAGACTAAAAAGGCAGCAAAACCTTTCTCTTGATCTTAACCTGTAAGATTCATGGTACAGATGGTGTCCAAAAATGTTGCTTTCATTAAACACAACCTTGAAATTTTGCCTCCTGAGGTTTGCTAAACCTTAGTACTAACTGTTAACAATTACGGCAATTTAAATATAAAATTGGATAATTTTCCTGCACTGAGTTACAATTTAATTGTTGTTTTTGCTCAAGATAGTTGGTTTCAGGGTTGAGTTCTTAAATTTCTCTAAATTTCTGCAAATTAACAAATCCAAGGTAGTAAATGCTTAGTGTTTTGGACTCTAATATGTAATAGTATCACTATGATTCATTTCCTTTTTTTTGCACTTCCTTATTTCACAGAATCACAGGGACCATGGAAATCATCTCATTCCAACTCCCTATCACCGACAAGGCACTTCCACTAGGCCAGGTGTCACTGTTGAACTGATAGTGGAGAAAAGGGACACACAAATCTTGAGAAAATGCTGAGTGAATTTATTTAATTAATAACAGATTTATATACACGCGAGAGGGCTATTTGGATAGGCTGAGAGTCCTCCACCCCCCTGAATTTATTTGCCCTAGGCTCTGACTGCCTGTTTCCAAAAGCCACTCTCAGTAACACGGAACTCATCTTATACTTAGTAAACTTCAGTAGATGAAGGGAAGAATTCCCATGAGAAAGTCTGTGCTGTCACAGCTCCCCCTTTTTGTTTAAAAACTGAAAGGCATTGCTTGTGATCCTCTGTAAATTCAGCATGAAGGATCTGCTTGGTAGTGGCCAGTTACCAAACAGAGCCTAGACTGAATACCGATAAGGAGTCTGCCCAGCAGTGGGCAGCCACCAAAGAGAGCCCAAACCAGATGCTGATTTAAGGTGAACAGAGAGACTCTCCAGCAATACCTTGGGTGATGCATCTATAAAACTTAATTCTATATTACAATTCTATCAAAATCAATTTAAACATGCTTTCAAAGTCCTTGCTTTCTGACTCCATAGAGAAACTTAAATTTCAATCTCTGCTTGTGGAAGGACCATCTGCTGTCACTGCGGCCACTGCCGGACTTCAAGCCGCCTGGTGGCTTGAGTGTGACCTTTTTGTGCTCAGATCTCTACCGGACCTCTGCAGCCATCAGGCTGAGCAGCCTCTAGTCTCCTGGTAACAGCATGAGCAGGCACAGCTCATCCAGGGGAGCTGGCAGCAGCAGGTGGAAACAAAGTTGCAAACACAGCGGCAAAGGAGCAGGGAGGACTCTTTGTGAGGTAGTTCCAGTCTTTATTCCCTGCCCCGGGGGACAGGAGAATGTAGCAGCTGAAGGGACACACTACAAAGAGCAAAGAAATGGGGACGTGCAGAGGTTTAAAAGGGCCAAAAAAAAGGGGTGGTTCAAGGGGAGGAACAAGGAAATGAACCAATAGGGGAACATTACATAACAAGGAACATCCAATGGGGGAAACCAAGGGGAGGAATACATTAACTCAACCAATGAACCCTAGTAACAGAACTTTCGAGTAACTGATGAATATTAAAATAACTGTGAGGGGATGGGGGAGGAGATGGAAACTTGATGGACAGGTGTGAGTGGCGTGAAGTTACCCCTGCCTGCCTTCCCCATCCCCCTCAGACCCACTGTCCTGAGGGGAATAGTTTGTCCATTTGACATTTTCATTAATCTACATAGAAAAGGCAGGTGGGCCTGGCTGTTCCATGTCTACCTGAGTCCCAACAATAGGCTGGGCCACCGCCACAGTCTGCCTGATGGTCGGTGTCTTGGCCATCATCAGAAGGATCATTCGGTTGGTGTTCTGCATTCGGGTTATCATTTTGAGGTTGCTGGGTCTGTCTCTGGAGCCGCAGGTCAGGGCGAACGCATTTTGCAGGCAGCCATCGTACCCCAGTATCTGTGGAAATGCAAGCATACCCACGACCTCAAGCAATAAGCTCATGCGGGCCTTCCCAGGTGTTAGTATGTAGGTTCTGCACCCAGACCTTCGCCTGGGGCAAGTGCGACTCTCCTGCTGACTGCAATGAGAGAAAATGGTTCAAAATCACAGGGTTATTCGAATTCGGTGGCACTGTGAGGTGATTGATTGTATACAAAGCTTTTTCCAATCGACTCTGTGGGGTTTCCCCATGCAGTCCCCCTTTTTGCTTTTTCAAAATACATCTCAAAGTATCGTGAGCGCGTTCAACAATGGCTTGGCCAGTAGGAGAATGTAGAATACTGAATTTATGGTCTATACCCCATAGGTGCAAAAACTGCCGCATCTTCTGTGAGGCGTAGGCAGGACCGTTATCGGTTTTCACAGTAGATGGCGCGTCCAGGACTGAGAAGGCTAATTTCCAATGGGCAATGACATCACGACTCTTTTCTCCAGTATGAGCCATTGCCCACATAGCTGAGGAGAAAGTGTCAATAGATACGTGGACATATTTGAATCGGCCAAATTCAGGTATGTGGGTCACATCCGTCTGCCAGAGCTGTAAGACCTTTAGGCCTCTCGGGTTCACCCCCGGTGGCAGAGGTGCGGCAAGTCCATGGCAATCAGCACATATGCTGACAATGTCACAAGCCTCAGTTGGCATCATTTGAAACTGCTTCTGCTGTGTATGTGCACTCTGATGAAAGAAATTGTGCGATGCCTTGGCTTGTGCAATTTTATCAGGCTGAGGTGCCACCCATGCAGGGTTGGCTAACATGTCAGCCCTGGCATTGCCCTCTGTTATAAAATCTGGTAATTTGGTGTGGCTTCGGATGTGCATAATATAATATGTATACACTCAAACCTGAATTGCCTTCCACAAGGTTCGCAATAGCTAAAACAGAGCCTCATTATTGACTTCCTTTAGAAGTGAACAATCTAAATGTTTGGTTATATCCACTACATAGGCAGAGTCAGTGACCAAATTCAAAGGCACCTGAGAGAACTGCTGAATAGCCATGGCAACTGCCTTCAATTCAACCAGCTGAGCAGAGCCTGTCTCGTGGCCTTTCAGCACTTGCCACTCAGATCTCTCCTTCCAGGTAACAATGGCCTTTCCTGTTTTCCCAGAACCGTCCGTGAAGATGGTGGGTCCATGGACTGGCACCCAACTGTTATTTTGCCGCAACATAAAACTGATTGAATTTGCCAACTGCAGCAATTTGTGGCTGGGCAGATGGTAAGCAATCTGCCCTGACAAATTTTGCAGTGCGCTTTGCAAAGCAGCGCTATTAGCAAGGCTCCATTCAAAGCTGTCCCGTGATACCGGAACAGCCATCGTTGCAGTATCCACTGCCATCAATTGTAAACACCGATAATGGCATTTAGTTATCAGGCAGGCTATCAATTCAAACAGTGTGGATGCTGTCTTTTTTGGTTGATGGGGCAAAAAGTCCCATTCCAGGATATGCAAAGGGTCATCCCATTGTTTGTTCCACTGGCCAATGATGCCTGTAGGGTGGAGGTCTGGAGCAGTAATGATATCTATAGAGGGATCCACTCAATAAACCTGATGAGCAGAAACAGCTTGCTGCACCTCATTCAGCACTCATCACACCTCAGGAGTCAATTTCTGAGGTGAGTTTAGATAAGAATCCCCCTTAAAATTTTAAAAAGCGGAGAAAGTTGTGCAGTGGTTAGTCCCAAATAAGGACACAACCAATTGATGATACCCAGCAATTTTTGGGTGTCATTCAGGGTCTTAATAGAGTCTGAAAACTGCACCTCTTGATGTTGTATGGTTTGATCCAAGATTTTGACTCCTAAATATTTCCAAGGCGGCTGAGTTGAACTTTCTCCGGAGCCACTTGCAACCCATAGGAATGCAGTGCAGCGAGCAATCGAGGCTGTAACCTCTGCAACTCGTCCTGGGTGGATGCTGCCACCAGGATATCATCCATATAATGGTAGCAGAGTGCCTCAGAAAACTGCTCGCGAATACCGAACAAGGCCTGAGCGACATACCATTGACAGATAGTCGGGCTATTCTTCATGCCCTGAGGTAACACTTGCCATTGAAATCTCTTTACAGGCTCAACATTGTTAATTGCAGGCACTGTAAAGGCAAATTTTGGTCTGTAATTGGAGTGCAACGGACTTGTGAAAAAACAATCCTTCAAATCACCCATCAAGATTTCCCACCCTGTGGGGATCATTGTGGGTGAGGGCATGCCAGGCTGTATGCTCCCCATACTTTCCATCACTGCATTAACTTTTCAGAGATCTTGCAACAGTCTCCATTTCCCTGATTTTTTTCTTAATTATGCAAATGGGGGTATTCCAGGGACTAGTAGAAGTTTCAATGTGACCCTGTTGCAGTTGCTCCTGAACCAGCTGACAAAGGGTGGCTAATTTGTCTTTCAGTAGGGGCCACTGTGGTTCCCATATGGGTGTTTTAGTCAGCCATCACAGAGATAGCATAGAATACGGTGCACCCTTGTGCACAGTGACTCCTATTAAAAATTTGTTGTGATTCACACCCCCCAAGCTGCCAACACGTCCTGTCCCCAGAGGTTAATTTGAGCCAAAGTAACAAAGGGCCAGATTGAGGCCATGTATCCTTCTGGGTCCTTCACCAACACAGGTCACTCACTCAATTGGCTCTGTGTGGTTCCTTCCAGCCCCACAATAGCAGATCCCACAGGGGCTAAAGGCCACGAAGGAGGCCACGAAAGGGAGGAAAGAACCCTTACATCAGCACCCGTATCAATCAAACCTTGGAGACAAATTTGGCGTGGACACGCTTTCGGCATGACAAGGGTACATGTCATCTGTGGTCTCTGATTAGAGATCGCAGCAGCCCAGTAGACCCGTGGCAATCCCGGCAGTTCAGTGCTGGTGTACCCTGGGAACAGGGTACAGGAACAGGGTTAGGAATTACCTCCACAAACGTGCTGGTGTACCCTGGGAACAGAAGACTCAAAAGGCAACAATTGAACACTGTGAGTCTTTTCGGAGATAGTGACAGGGGAATTTGATGTGGAAACCGTAGCATGAATCTGGCCTGTAAAATCAGCATCTATAACTTCTGGGAGAACAAGGATCCCTTGGCAGGTGGCATGAGGCCTCCCCACAAGCAGCGCACTGAGTCCCTGATCTAGGGGTCCATGCACATCCAAAGGAACTCTGTGGGCATCACCAGATTCTAGGACAACGGTTGCAGCAGTGTAGGCGTCAACCTGGGCTGGTCCCTGGGTGCAGTCTTCACATTGACTGGATAGGCCTGTGCCATCATCCTGTTCTGGGTGAACGGTTGTGATGGGAGGCAAATTCCCTTTTTTGCACTCCTTTCCACATTTCCTGACAGGGGCCGACCATCTGCATGGTACTTAGACCTGCAATAGTCTAAACAGTGACCTGGCCTATCACACATCCCGCACTGAGGAACCTCGGCCCCCGAATTTTCCTTCTGCTTTGTTTTGATTCGTTTCCATTTTTTCCCAGCCTTGGGCTGATTTTGTCCCTTATCAGGGGGTAGAAATGCAGCCAAGGCAGCCTTCTTTTGACTCCCTGAATCCACCTTAGCGCAAGCTTCTACCATTTCTGTGAGTGTAGGGTCCCCAGGTAGGGCATTTATAATCTTTCTACACTCCTCGTTGACATTGTCCCTGGACAACTGTTTGCACAATATCTGTCTCACTGAATCATCTTCCACCTGCTTTTCCAAGGTTGCCGCTAGCTTCTCTACAAAGGTCAGGAAAAGCATAGACCACCCCTGATGTATTCTTGAATACGGTGTTTGTGGCGCTGCCATCTCTATGGTTTTTGTGATGGCTGCCATACTGACCCTCTGGGCATGCTCCAGGATCTGAGGATCCCAAGTGGCTTGGACATTAGCGTTAGAGAAAGGATCTTTCCCCATAAGTACATCAACCCCAATCGTGCGGCTAGGATCGTCAGGAGGTAATTGCATATTCTGCCCTACCTGTGCTTCAGTCATTTTTCTCCAGTTATTCTCAAAAACTGCATATTGCATGGGCTGAAGCAAAACTTGAGCCAAATGCACAATATCATATGGAGCAAGCAGGTCAGTATTTATCACACTAATAATTTGCATCACGTGTTGAGAAGAGAGGCCAAACTGAGCTATTTTCGAGTGAAGGTCGTTTACAACCTTCCATGCAATGATGTCATGCCTGCATAGCTGACCCAAATCTGGGTGAGGCTGAAAGACAGGAAAAACCTGGATGTCTCCTTGCGGGGTGCTGGCATGAGTTTGGTCTGCTGTAGCAGCCACGGGATTCCCTTCAGGGTTCCCCAACGGGTCTGGCAGCCCTAACTTCTCTATAAGATCCCAATTTCCCGTGTTCAGCACGTCCTGCTTCACTGACTCCCAGTAATGCTGAGGGTTCCTCGGTCGTCCCGTCTCCACAGAGTTCAGGACCGTCCAAGGTTTGCTCTGAAGCAAGTGCTTCTTTCACCACCCTGCCACCGCAGCTTGTTGGCCAGGAGGAAGCACCCCGTCTGATTCGCCGTCTGAACCGTCAGAGCAGGGCTTATCTACAAACCCTAGAGGTCTGGCTGGATGCAGTCACTGTGCCGACAGACGGCACAGCGGTGGGGCTCGGGGCAGGGCCCAATGGAGGCAGTGATACAGGCGGAACGCCGGAAATGCCTGCTGGGTTCACTGGCACAGCGTCAGCTAAAATGCCCTGCTGCATTAGCACGAAAGCGGCTGAGTCAGTGCGCTGCCCCAACGCTGTCACAGGGACAGGCATGTCCTGTCCCAGTCCCATTTGCACCTCCACCTCCATGTCCACTGCAACTGCGGCATGGAGCCCAGACACATCCTGGGGACTTGGGGCAGGCACTTCCGGGCTGGTCCAGCCTCCGTGCCGGACACATGGGGAACAAATCTCCACCAGGTCTTGGCGGAATCCGGCCACTTTGGCCAATAGATCCGTTAAAAGCCGAGATGAGGGAGGTAAGTCTGGCAGAGATCCAGGAGCCTGCATACCTGGTCCACAGGAAGCGTGCCCTGGAAGCGCCATGGTTGCCATGGAGAGCGAGCTGGCCTGGGCGGAAGCTGGAAAATGTCCTCCCAGTCCCCACGCTGCTCGCTCCCGCAGTGCAGCTGAGACCGATCCAGCAGCCTGGATTCCCGAGTCTGCAGTTGAAGCAGACGGAACCGGGGTCTCTCGCTGTGCCAGCTGTGCCACCACATGGCAGACAGGCACTGCAGTCTCAGTTGCCACAACTGGGAGAGGTCGCGCTTGCAGCGCGGCCAGCGCTGGCAGCCCGAATGGAGGGGAAAAGGCCATGCTCTTCTGCGAGGGCAGCGGCGGCAGGCAAGCTGCCGCCCTGTGACCCCCTGGTTTTTCTCCTGCTTCAGCATCTGTGCCAGCTGTTCATTGGGATGNACAAATCTCCACCAGGTCTTGGCGGAATCCGGCCACTTTGGCCAATAGATCCGTTAAAAGCCGAGATGAGGGAGGTAAGTCTGGCAGAGATCCAGGAGCCTGCATACCTGGTCCACAGGAAGTGTGCCCTGGAAGCGCCATGGTTGCCATGGAGAGCGAGCTGGCCTGGGCGGAAGCTGGAAAATGTCCTCCCAGTCCCCACGCTGCTCGCTCCCGCAGTGCAGCTGAGACCGATCCAGCAGCCTGGATTCCCGAGTCTGCAGTTGAAGCAGACGGAACCGGGGTCTCTCGCTGTGCCAGCTGTGCCACCACATGGCAGACAGGCACTGCAGTCTCAGTTGCCACAACTGGGAGAGGTCGCGCTTGCAGCGCGGCCAGCGCTGGCAGCCCGAATGGAGGGGAAAAGGCCATGCTCTTCTGCGAGGGCAGCGGCGGCAGGCAAGCTGCCGCCCTGTGACCCCCTGGTTTTTCTCCTGCTTCAGCATCTGTGCCAGCTGTTCATTGGGATGTGGGTACATGGGAGGGACATAATCATTTGGAGAATTATATTTGCACTTGGAAACACCATCCACTGTGGCGGGGACAACTCGGGTTGGGGGGGCTTCAACACCATCCTCACTGACAGAGAGCAAGGAATCCAAATAGAGAGCCGAATTAAGTTCTGCAGTGCGAAATTGCTGCTCTTTCAGAGGGTCATAAATCGACCTCCATGTCCGATGCAGACGAACAGCTCTCAGCCAGAGGGAGGAGTCCTCGTCCGTCTCCCACACTTCTGGAAACCCATGGGTCCCATCCCAGTCTATAAGAGTTCTGGTGAGATGCTGTTTCCATTTCCCCATGGGCCTACACCAAAGATTCTCCAGGAAGGACCGCAAAAGGCTGTCCTTTGGTGACAGGGACTCCATTTTGTCCCAAGCCCCGAGCCTGCGGCAGGCATGGTGGGGGCAGGGGGGGGAGGAGGTGGGTGTCCATGTACCTTCAGCGGTGCGTGTAGTACACGTCGGTGGTCACCAGCTGTCAGTGTTGAACCGATAGCAGAGCGAAGGGACACACGAATCTTGAGAGAATGCTGAGTGAATTTATTTAATTAATAACAGACTTACATACACGCAAGAGGGCTATTAGGATAGGCTGAGAGTCCTCCACCCACTTGGATTGATTGGCCCCAGGCTCTGACCGCCTATTTCCAAAAGCCACTCTCAGTAACATGGAACTTATCTTATATTTAGTAAACTTCAGTAGAAGAAGGGAAGACTTCCCATGGGAAAGAGTCTGTGCTGTCACAGCCAGGTTGTTCATAGCCCCATCCATCCTCGCCTTGAACACTTACAGGGAGAGGGCATCCACATTTTTCAAAGCAATATGTTCCGGTGCCTCACTACCCTCAAAGTAGAGAATTTCTACTCTATATAATCTAAATCTACCTTCTTTTGGTGTGCAATTGGTTGCCTCTCATCCTATCACCACAATATCTGGTACAGAGTCCCTTCCCATCTCTTTTGTAGGCCCCCATTAGATGCTATGTGGTCTCCCTAGAGCCTTCTCTTCTCCAGACTACACAACCCCAACTCTCCCAACCTGTTCTCACAAGAAATATACTCCCATCTCACACTTACCCTAATAAACTTCTCAGTGTTTGAAGGATTTCCTAAGAATCAGAACTTTTTATGGTTTTTCTATTTTGTTAAATCTCAGTGAAACAATATTACTGGTTTGTGGATTGCACAGGAAAAGATACCAGATCTCATGAAGTTTAGAAGGCCTGGATTTTGAGCAAACAAATGCCAAACATTAAAACTATTATTTGCTTCTACGATGTTTTTTTTTAATTTAGAAAAAATTACATATCCTACTATAAGATATATAGAAAACTATAAATTTCCAGTAACAGACATATATCTCCCTTTTGGGCAAAAGAGAATGCTAAACCCATTCTCTTACATGTTATTTGAAAGGTATGAAGATGAAATGGTGACTACCTCAATTAACTTGCTTTCTTATTTAATAAAAATCTGAACAACACATCAACTGTTCTCTCTCTTCTATGTTAATTTTGAAAATGCCTAATGCTCTTGAAAATAAGACATTCATGAAATAGACAGGTGTTGTGTAAATTTCTCCAAGCAACAGTATGAATAAGACTCACGACCTGCTTTTGCTTTTCTAATTTTAATTTTAGTTTGAAACAACAAAACTGATTGTATGAATTCTGTAAACTAATTTCAAACAGTGCCTATTTTATTTTTCTTCATCCTATGACTCCATCATAAACACTCAAAATTCAGCAGCTAGTAGTAGTGTTGCCAACATACAAAATTCTGGAGATGAAAGGAGACTGCTTCTTGCTTGAGCAGCTGGAATTAGACTATCATGAACAATGTATTAATTATATCTCATATATTCCTTTTTTATCTGATAATCATTCAAGAAATTTTGGTTTCCCAATCAGTCACTTAACCACAGCAGTGAAACTGGGGAGCTGTTTGTTGTCTTTCACAAGAGATTAAGTTTTGGCCTTCAGCCAGTCAGTCAGAGCCAGCACTAATATAATTCACAACTGGAAGAAGACAATCAATTAATCAATACTATAATTTGGAACTGACCACAGCACTAACACTCATAGCTATTAGACTTACTGACTGACACCTTTTAGGATTAATGAGATAGCAAGAGCAGACAAACTAAAGATTCATTTAAAGACTTTTTTGTTCTCAGATCAAGCTGCCTACTCTATTTTGTCATTTTTTAACTTAGCTATGTCATTGAGCAACACTAATGTAAATACAAAGTATTGAAAATAGAAAATTGCTCTGCCAGTGATGAATTAGAAGCATTCATGGATCTCCTTCAAAGATTTGCTTGTTGGTTTCAAGTGAGTTAATGCTATGCTAGAGTCCATATTGTCTCCTTGCAAAATAGAAAACTCCATTTTAGAGAAAGATGCATTTCCATTTTAACTTGCACATTGGCTTGGCTTTTTTTTTTTTTTTTTAAATCCAGGTCAAACCTCATGATTTCAGTATTTCCTGCCCAAAAACATTACATATAATTTATCCCAGGGCTGCTAATACAGAGCCTTTCTGAAAAAACTGTACTATCTCTCAAGTTAATCTTTGAATATATAGCTTTTGGTTTTTTTCAGTAGGCCAAATATGACTCCATTAATGACACTAAAATTAGGTAGAATCACAGAAGAATAGAACTTCCTAAGTTGTAAGAAACTCACAAGAATCATTGAGTCCAGTTCCTGTCCATACACAGGACCACCCCAAGAGTCACACCATGTGCCTGAGAGCATTGTACAAACAGTCCTTGAACTCTGTCAGGCTGGTGCTGTGACCACTGCCCTGGGGAGCCTCTTCCAGTGCCCAACCACCCTCTGGGTGAAGAACCAGGCTAAACCTCCACTGACATAACTTCAGGTTATTCCCTTGAGTTCTGTCACTGGGCACAACAGAGAAGAAATCAGTGCCTGTCCCTCCTCTTCCCCTCAGGAGGTAGTTGTGGACTGTGATGGGGTCCCCCTTCAGTCTCTTCTCCAGGCTGAAAAAGCCAAGTGACCTCATCTGCTCCTCATATGGCTTCCACTCCAGACCTTTCATTGTCTTCATAGCACTCCTTTGGGCACTCTCCAATACCTTTATATCTCACTTATGCTGGGGCACCCAAAACTGCTCCCAGGACCTGAGGTGAGGCCACCCCAGTGCAGAGCAGAGCGGGACAATGCCCTCCCTTGCCCAGCTGGCGATGCTGTGCCTGATAAACCCCAGGACACGCTTGGTCCTCTGGGCTGTAATGGCATTGCTGGCTCATGTTCAACTTGCCACTGACAAGAACATCCAGGTCCCTTTCCACAGGGCTACTCTCCAGCCTCTCATTCCCCAGTCTGTGCACGCATCAAGGCTTGTCCTTCCCAGGTGCAGAATCCGGCTCTTGTCTTTGTTAAACTTCACACAGTTGGTGAGAGTCAAGCCCTCTAATTTGTTTAATTTTTTGTCAAATACATTTTTACCAAAGCAGAAGTTAGCAAATATATTACAATAATCAAGGTCTCAATTTTATTTTGAGGATTTTTACAGGTTTATTCTTGTCTTCTTTTAGGATAAAAAGAATACAGGATCTGTAGCATTTTGCATATGAGAGTGGAGTAAGACCATCTCAGTCCTTACTGACAGGGTAATTAAACCCGCATAAACTCCAACTGACCAAAAAAAAGTGTCTGTTTGCATCCTGCCGGCTTGTTATCATGCTTTTATTACACAGAAATTGGTTACCTTATCAGTACCTTTCATGGTGCTATGCATGCTGTTACTTCTGCAGCTGTTCATGTCTCAGCTCTCACCTCTAAGCTCAGAAGCAGGAGCCAATACCTTTTCAGAGGAGCTGGATGACAGCCTGGAAAACACTGTCCCAGTTAAAAGCAGTTCCTTTCTGGTAAACGAAACTGTATTTTCCAAATATCTTGGTTTGATCATATTACCTGATGGAAACACTATGCGGCAGAAATAGTACCACAACTTAGTCTACAAAAAGTTCTCTTTTATGAACATATAACAAATTTCAGAATACTACAGTAATAGAGCATGAAAATGATTGGTCTCTGGTAAAAGAATCCATAATTCAGTCTTTCTAAAACCTAAATTCCCATATCAGTGAAACCAGACCTTGAAAAAACATTTAGCTCTGAGTCAACCAATCTTAATTCTTTCTAACTTTTATGCAGTCTCCAAGAATGGAAAAAACTCAAATAAATATCTCAATGATCTCTCTGTTAAAGACATCATATGGCTTCTGATCATCTTTGGTGCCTAATAACCTTTTAAAAATATATATATATATCAAATTTTACATGAAACATTGGTCATGTAGTAGATTAAACAGAGACTGCCTTCTGGTTTACATTGATTATTGTGCATTCATTTTTGGTTAAATTTTATCCTAATCAATGTTGTCTTAATCAAAACCTAAAATAGAAGGAGGGATGGGAAAAGAAGGGAAATGTCCATCCAGGCAACAAAGACAGTTAACCCATATACCGTTAGTTTGGATATAGTGTAGATTGATTGATAGATATAACAGACAATTAATTGATCAGTTACGCAGTTAGTTTCAATGTATGCACACCTGGTCTTTCTCCCTTTATTCTCCCTGTCTCTATATGTATAAATTGTATGTATGTATGAATATATTTACTTATGCATACATATGAATCACAGATACACACTACCTTACAGTACTGTACCTGTATTCTTTCCTATTATTTGTGATAGCTAACCCAGAGCAAAAGCAGAATACAGAGTATGCATACAGAACAACAGCATCAGTATTTCCCCAGCACCAGCACTTAGCACCTGTACTGTCTTGAGACTGGTGGGGGAACCCTATCTGTGGAGCCTCCCTCCTTCAGGTTGCAGTTAACACAAATCAGTTATTTTGGTTTTGGTCTTACTGACCCTTGCCATTCTTCTTATGTCCCCCTTTGTCCTCTTCATACACAAAAAATTGGCCCATATCCCATGATTTCTTCCCTTTGATGGCCAGCAATGGGCCACTGGTGACTTGTTTGCAGCCTAGGGCGTCCTGTATCATACTGTTCCTGGCTTTTCAAGGTCCTCTAGGACCCATTTTTATTCTAGCATAAGAGATAGCTCATTCTATGGAGAACAGCTATGTGCTATTACTGTTTGTTAGTCCCTATATGCACATATGTATAACGCATATATAACGCATATATGCATTGCAGAAGTGTTTTAACAGTGTGTATTACAATAAACCGATGCACATAGCTAAAACTTAGACAAACTTACCCTATTACTCTTCAATATCATGAAAGTATCAAGTGAAGATAGGTTTAGGTATTAAAAAGAGAAAGATACCGGTGGTAAGTTTTCTTGAGATTTAGTCTCAATTTAAGGTTTTTGGCTGCTGAAGGGAACTCTTCTGACTTTGCCTAACCTAATGCACATTTGCAAAGAAAATCAGTAGCTAATTTTAGTAAAACTTATTGATGTAGTAGCTAAACCATTCCGTCTACAGACAGAAACATTTCATATACTTATCCTGTATATTGTCATACATCCTAAACAGATTTTTTGTTGAGATTTACAGTCTGATTTAAAAAATGGTTAAAGGCTTGTATTTTAGCCTCTGCTTTAATGCAGCTGATGTTTTCACTTTGGCAAGGAGAAAGTGGTATTGTAGTAAATGGCTGTAATTGCTCTGACTATTATTAGTTTGGTAGAACAGTGGTAAAGTATTCTTTAATTTATCATTGTACTGCAAGCAGTCACTATGAAGACCCTACTGTTACCGGGAAAAAGAAAATTTGAAGTGGAAAAAACTGCTGCTCTGTATCACAACCATTGACCAGTTCCCTGGATACACTTAGGTACACCTGACTAAAGCTTTCATTGGAAAATGGATTGCTTCAAGCGACTCAGAAGGCCTAATATATAGTCTACCTCATTTATTTTTCAAAGATAGTGGAGCCAGTCATCCCAGCAAAGTGGCAACATTTTTCTCTCTACACACAAGGAGAGAAAAAAAAAACTTCTTAGCTGCCTCTGCTGGTACTGCACTGAATATAATCAGCCTGCTTTTCCTTCATCCGGAAAGCAGGGAAGGGAAAACGCATGGCCCAGTTTATTCTATCTATCCTGTTGTCTCAAGATCTTTTCCCTCCAAAATGTGTTGGTTCCCTGAATATGAAGATACATTTATTACCTTAAAGCTGGAATAGTTCAAAAGAACTGGAGAAATGGGACAGAGACAGGCATAGCACAGAAAAAGGTCTTGCTATGATATTTATATTAGCATACATTACAACTGTATGAATGCTATAGGCTGACTGGAAATCTTAAAAAATTATATTTATATATAATCAAAAAATAATTCTATTAGCTATGACATTAATATTATGCAATAAAAACAACCATTATAATTATTTTTTTTAAGAAAGGCTTTTCTTTATTTCTTATTTTATTCTCAATCCTGAATAACATGCATGCAGAACTCCCCACTCTATTATACAAAAAATGTGCTCTGCATTCACACCACTATCTCTTCTCAGTGGAATTCGCCTTGAAATATTGACTCAGAAAAATGTGAAATTCCATTACTGTGCTGTATTGACTTCTTAAATATGTTGGTATATGATAAAAATTAATTTATCTGTGGTGGTTTGGTTTGGTTTGGTTTGGTTTGGTTTGGTTTGGTTTGGTTTNGGTATATGATAAAAATTAATTTATCTGTGGTGGTTTGGTTTGGTTTGGTTTGGTTTGGTTTGGTTTGGTTTGGTTTGGTTTGGTTTGGTTTGGTTTCATTTCATTTGGTTTTGTTTGGTTTTGTTCAGTTTTGTTTGGTTTTTCTGAATCCAAAACTTATTTTGGTTGCTTTCATTAGAATAGAAGTAATGTGTAGGGAAAGGATTTTCAAAACATATATGGTATTAGTGATGCACTTCTGTCTTCAGCTTAAGCTCTGATGACACCTCTCATTTTCTCCTGGGGGGAGAAATGCAGAAGGAATTGCACACCATAACTAACTGACATTGTAATTGAAATTCAATAAACAATTCTCTTGGCAATACATAGACAGGAATAGACTCTGGCTCACTCACTTTTAACTGTGCTGTTGCTTTGTCAGGCTAATCAGAGCTGCTTTTTAGCAATGAAGACCAGCTCACAATATAAATTCAAGGACACAGTTCTGTCAAATATGATAGTACTGTCACCAGAGACTTTTCACTATACAAATATGCTTTAAAACAGTCTTTTACTCCTGTTCAGTCCTGGGACTATTCCATCAAATCAGGGATTTTACTGTATACATATTTCTGAGTGTGTTTTGTTAAAATTATGACTGTATGGTTAAGCTTCTGTGAAGAGCTTGGAGAAAATAGTGCTATGTTGCAGCTGGCCCAACAGCTGCTGTATATGCTTATCTCGAGAGCCTATATTTTCAAGTACATATTTTCAATGGTATTTTGCAATAAATCATTTTCTCACTAGTTTTAATACCTTATTAAAGGTATTAAAATACATTAGCACTTTCAAATCCATTATCATGCGGTGTTTTTCAAAAATTATGGAGAATACTTGAAATGTAAAATAAATAGTGATCTTACTACAGATGTCCTTAGGCATTCATCCTGTGACGTACTCAATACTACAAGGAAAATAATATGAGACAGATGGTTTCCACTGCTGAACTAAAAGCTGAATCTTCTAGGTAGTTTTTAAAATTAATTTTACATTTTGATGTCTTTCTACTATGTCTTTGCTATTAAAATCCTTCTGTCCTGTTAACAATGAAACAGCTAAGTCACACAATTTCATCTGCACATTGAAAAAGTTTAAGAAATGTAAATGTCAATGGAAATAATGGCAGTGAAATAGAATTAGGTGTGGTCTTTCTCCTGTAAAGAAAATAAAAATGTAGATTAACACTATATCTATGAACTGACCTGATTGCTTACTTCTAAGAAAATATTTAAGTCTAGCAAAGGTCTTCTTGTTTTAATTTTCATATGTATTTTGAAAATACACAAATACACAAAGGTACAAACAAAATATACCTATCAGCAGATTGGTTTCCTCATAAATAATTTTATTTTATTTCTTCTAAATAATGGCATTCATAAAGCTAACACTGACTTAAGAAACAAACTAATTCAGTATGGAATGGGGAATTTACAACTACTGTTTTCTGATGATTAAAAAAAAATGAGTTTCCAGGTAGGAAACATGATCTCCTAACATAAACAACCACTTAGTGGAAAAAACTGAGAGATTGCTAGACAGTTAGGAGGAGTCACCAAAAAAAAAAAAAGGGGGGGGGAGAAAGATCACAAAGAGATCTTACATACAGATATTTTGTGAATTTGCTTTCTTTATAGAGGTTTTAAGAGTCAATAATTAATTTTCTAGAGAAAGTACCATAGATGCCTGCTTTGCTGTAATAACACTACATGTTTCTCAAGCACTTTAGAAACATATTTGAGTTTCAGAGCTATGGCTTTTTTTTCTGGACTGTCTTCTGATTTAGCATCCTTGATGTAAAACAGAGTATAGAACAGATAATTTGTGGGTTTGTTTTATGATTTGATTAAACCGTGTGCATGAACAGTAATTCTGAAGATGTCAGCAATGATATCTTGACAAGCAGTAAAAAAAAAAAAATACTTTCTCATCTTTTCTTATTAAAACACAAAGTTGATTAGATTGAATGAAGATACAGGGAATATAGCTTGACTAGATCACCAGGAGAAGAGACAGAATATTACACCAAGTGACCTCTTCCTACAGAATGGAAAGAAAAATTTTAAAATAACTGTATTGTAATTTGGCAGTGTCTTGGAGAAGGGAAGCTGGAGGGACTTGGATATATTTCGATTTTATTAAAAAGCAGAGGAAAATACAATAAAATGCTATCAATTAAATAATTGATACTTTTTCCTTTCATTTTTTCCCTAAGCTCATAATCCTAAGAAATGTTGAAGAAGTTTTTGTAAAATAGTTTAATAATAAAGTTATTTCAGTAATTGTTTTAATGTTGATTTATGCTTACATATACAATTATGCATCTATCACAAATAGTGTACTTGTGTACCCCAGCAGTACTTCCACTCCAAAGATAGTTCTATGAGTTCTTCAGAATTATAGAAAAGGGTAATAAAAAGTAATACTTGATAATTTTTGCAAGTTTCTGTTAATTGAAGGCCTATGGCTGCCTAACTTGAAGATCTGTGCGTGAGGTATTCCTAAACACTTCTTGAAAGAGGACTCAGTCTTGCCAAGTTGTTAATCCTTGCAGTCCTCGTGCTATATTATTCACACCCTTCGAGTGCTGAAGACCATTGACATTGCGCATGGCAGGATCTCTTAAGCAGCCAAATCATTGATTTTGTGAAAACTTTATACCCCCTGGACACAAAGCTATGTGTAAAGTATATAACTCATTAAAGCAAAACAAAATTTGAAAAGCCAAAATGCAAACAAACAATCAGTTTTTCTTCTCCACAGTTACATATAATCAAGCACTATTCTCGAGCTGCAAAGGTACCAATCTGATGAATTTCATCATTGCAGATGGGCTAAATCCTGACCAAATCTATGTCTAATGAAAGGTTCAAGTCCTCGTTATGTATAAAATCTCATTTTTTTTAATGTGTATTTCTCTATATTTAGAGAAAATGATACATGCAATACATACACTTCTGTGGATGAGTATGCACTATCAAGGCATGCTGAGTCTACTGTAATTACTAAGGATGCCTTTGGTGTTTTAATATAACGAACCTTAAACTATGCTGTGTGTTGTTCAGTATAGTTCTTTCTCAGAATTTTTTCTTTTAAATAAATATAGTAATAAAATTATATTATATTTTAATGAGCATATAATAGTAGAGTGCACAAACTGAGCATGATTCATGTGTCCTTACCAAATGAGTTTCCCTCCTGTGGTTCCTCCTTGTTCTTTCTCTCTTCCCTTTAAACTAACAACATAATGCTATGACTATAGTGGAAGATGAGACTGTAACACATGCCTGTCCAAAGGCTGTGTCATTCATCAGTAAGGCACATAAAAATGCCAGAGTCTCAATAAAATTTTACTTTGGGATGACAAAACTTGTCTTGTACTGCGGAAGTTGAGCTTTGGCTTCTAGTAATTTTTTTAGATCACAAATATCACTTATATGTTGCTTTCGTTTTATCTTGAAGGATGGCAGTGTGATTACATATAAAGTGTAATCTACATATCCATTATACAATACAGCAGCTATTTTAACATATTTGCATATTTAACACAGTTGCACATTTTTGAAAGACAATAGAAAATATCATAGAAATTGAAATCACAGAATAAATGTAGAGAAACCATATGCATTTTCCTTTTTTTCATCACAAAAATAGATGTGTGTCCTTTTAAAGATACTTAGAAAATGGCAAGGATATCAGGTTTTACCTATCTGAAATAGTTCAGATCAGTGAAAGAGCCTCTTTCATGAGGAAACATTGAGAGGAATATAGACATAGGATTTCACTCAAGAGGCAAAGTGCTTATGAAATTAATGTTTTTAACATTTTGCATATGCTAATCTCCAGAAGTTCTAATGGAAATAATAAAAATATCTTTCTGGAGATTGCTTGTTTCTTCTTAAAGTATTCCTGCTGAGTAACCATCTACATTATCCGATTTTTCACTTTTGGCCAACAGAAGCTAGTAAGCAATATTTTACCAGTCACTAACATATCTTTGAAGGTCTCGTAAGAGAAATAATGGCTTAGTATGAGACATTAACTTGTCACAGCACTAGGGGTGATTTAGTATTTGGATGTTAAAGCAATGAAAAACTGCAGAATTCATGAAAATATGAGTATTCCGAATGCATATACCTTTTGTTCATTCATGCTTCAAGATTCCTGTTTTATAAAATCTGCTTTGCATATCAGCATTTATCTAAACAGCAGATAAGGAAATACTGATTTTAAGTCTCAAAAGCCTGAAACATAAAACTTGTTGAAGCATGAAGTTTAAATTAATTTGAAGATTCACAAATGTTCACACATCAGGGATCATGGCAATATTCTCTTGTGCTTTTTTTATCAATAAAATTACTCAATACCATAATGCTCACATGAAAATAAGGTCAGATTTGAGGAAATACTTGAAGGCATTTTTTGTCACGTGGGAAGGTCCATATTCCTGGCTTGCTTGGGTTGCCAGAAGCTGAGAAAAGTCAGAGTGAAAATAATCATAGGGAAATTCTACCTCCTCAACAGAAGACAGTTGCACAGATGAGAAGTCCCATTTAACCCTTACATGTACTGGTTGCACATTAATGGCATTAGAAATTTAGTATGCTTTCTTTACAATATTCTGTCACATTACTGTAGGAAAAAATAACAAAAAACCCCCAAACAAACAAAAATCAACCAAACAAAACAACAACAAAAGGAAAAAAAAAAGGGAAGCATGTTTTTGAGGGGAGTGATAAGACATACTTTCACTCTGCATGCTTTAGCAAGCACCCTAGATATTGAGTTTATTTTCACATCGTGTTTACCTATACACAGCGTGTTTTCTATACAGTCAAGACATCAAAATTAAGACCTGTTGTAGTCTGAGAATAATTAAAATATGTTAAATAATACACAGTAGGAAAAGAATTGTCAATTTTCTATGGAAAGTTAAAAGGACAAAGGTCTACAAAGGGAACCTTTGATAATGACCGGACTCTTGGACATTAAAGGCAAAAAGGGGGGTTTTTTTCCAAATATAGTTCTGTCTTAAATGTAGAAAGTACGTATTTTGTGATGAAAACAACTTCCTATTATAATAAAAAATAGTTAGCTAGGATATGGCACTAATTCAATGGATTTTGATACTTTTTTATTCACTTCAAGAAAGTGTAAAGCATGACAACAATGACCTTTCTTCAAATCTATTGCAGGGCTTTTATTTCTATAAAGACAAAATCTTGCATGGCATCAAAACATTCTTGAAGAAACAATGCTGACAATTTTAAAGGAGATACTATACTTCATACCTTTAAAAAAGCAGCATTGCTTTGGTAAGAATCCCATTTTATTTATAATACACTGTTGTTTCTGAAGCAGACACTTTAACTGGAAAGAGGTTTCTAATATTGCTTTCTAGTAAAAACAGTAAAATATGCCACTGTATTTATGTGCATCAGTCATCAGTTTCTTGGTAATACAGAACTTAACACATGTAAGAACCTTTCATAAAATAGTTCTCTAACCTGTTCAATGGGGCTCAGTTACTTACAGAATATGTGAAAATATTATGTGTGTGCCTAGAAAGCATTCTTCTCCCATGAAGACTGCCTGGCTGTCTTTTCTTGTCACAACAGAAAAGATGGTTCTTTGTGCTTGCACATAACTCTAGTTATAAAAATGGTGAATTTTTACCAACTGAACAATGGCTAAAAAGAATCTGTGCGTACTAATATTTGCAGCATTTATGGGGATGGTGAGGGGATATTTTTAATTCAGGAAAATATTTTATCCAAATTTCATTAACATAAAAAGCTTTTCTATAAAATATAATGAATTGTATTGGTTTTTAAATTATTAAAATTGCTCATCAATTCTAACACTGACTTCAAGGGCTAATTCCTTTACATTGCACTGCAATGAATCTGTGAGTTACGACTTCAAAATTTATTCAGTTTATATGAGGACATGATTTTATGTGTTAAAAACATTCTTTTTTATGCTTTTGGAAACGTTGCTCAGTACCGTCTACTCCAGTAGGTAACACTATACTTGTCAATAGCCCCCTGTTGTTGGATGCACAATATAAGGGTGAGGGCATGTGTGACCATGTGCACTTGCACATATGTTCTTTCTCTACTTGTAATATAAAGAAAACCTGTAACCCAAATGTGCTCATAAAAATGGTTAGAGGACAGAAAATATCCTCATCAGCTGGAAAGAATATCTGTGAATTGGCTGTCGACTGTACATACTATGCATAAGTGAAGCAGCAATTGTTGCAATTTTTTTAACTTTAAGATAGAATATTGATGGCAACTGTTAATTTTTTTTGGTGCAGCAAGACACTGAGTAAATTTCTAATGGACCAGTAATATCACCACTGTTTAAACGCTAGATGTTTGGCTTTAAAAGTAGGTGCATTTTTTTTTACAGGAATTTTGGAAAGTGGTAATTAGTTGCAGTTTCAAACATAATTTGCTTTGAACTGTATCTTTCAGCAACATTAATGTCTGTATGTATATATATACATATATATATATATAAAATATCCATCCCTTTCAGTTTACTGCTCACCAGTGTTGATGTTGACAGCAGTCTTTAGTTCCACTGCAATTGCATTTTTAAAGTGATAGATTTCACAAGCAGTACAACCACAGAATGATAGGAATAATTTTAAAATGTGATGAAACGGTTTTTTTATCTTGCTTAATGACAATGTTGCTTATGCAGTGTGCCAAATTACCATTAAGGGATATTTTAAATCACTACAATAAATCTTAAAATGATTTTCAGATATCACTTAATGCCTTCCAGTTGACATAACAAATGAACCATTTCAGATTTCATTGAAAGCTCTTTAGTATATGTCATCAGTCTGTTTTGGAAGACTTTCAAAATGTGACAAATTGCAGTAAATCATTTTGAGACACCCCAGCCGCATTTATACAATTCTAAAGTATTATGAGAACTTTGTAAATCATTGTAGATTGCATATCAACTTGTGGTTTTGTCACATAACAGAAGCAACAGAAATAAAAATCTGTCTTGGTGAAACGTTCCCTTTTTTATCATATCATTTTGTTTAACAGTTTTTTGTGATGACATATTATGAATCTGCAATGATGAGAAAAGCTAGTTTCAAAATTAGTTTGTCTGAAATTTGTATGGAATGATGTGATATCAGAACCCTCATGGAAGAACTGGCCACGTTATTGTTGCCTATAGAACAGTGCTGGCAGTCTTAGACTAGCTATGGCTAAAATCTGGAAAATGCCTTTTTAAATCACATAGCTAGTGAAAGCTGTTAGAAAACATTTATAATACATGAAATATAAAACTCGCTGTGATTTTTTTTATCTGTGCAACATATGCAATATAGATTGAGAAATATTTTTTCATCTTGAGAATTATTTCAAAAGATGCACTAAAATATTATTAAATGGAATCTTATTATTTGTATTATGTCTGCAAAATAAAAATACAATAAAATATAATAAATAACAAACCTAGGATTACCAGTTATATTATTGTGCTGACATTCACTAATATTACTCACTTTAAAAAAAATGTTTAATCAGTCTATTTTTATTTCATCATCTGCCCACAATTGAATATCTATGTTTCTCTTTTCTTGAACTGTAAGTCTCATTCAAAGGTCAAAACTGACTGAATCTTATTTATGTGACTTCACTAATGGCGGTGCTAATAAAGAACCAATTGTGAATTTTTTTTTCTGAAAACTTTATGGGTATCTACGGAAACAGATACTACTTCTTCCCGACTCCAAAGAGTCTCATCAGATTGAGAAATACTCATATTAGCAAAGCCATTAGCAAAGACATAATACTAGACAATACAATAGAACCTAGACACTACAAAATAACAGCCACATTTCTATAACCATTTCCTGATCAGAGAAGCCTGATGGGTTAGTAATACTATAGTCTGCATTGAATGCTCAAACAACCACAGAACAGAAATGGCAAGTACAATACCTTGTGTGAGAGACAAGCTTTCTTGCACTGCTCTACCAGTGTATTTAATTTCTGACTTGTGAAGCCTTGCTTTTCTGGTCCTAGGACTCTCATGAGCACAGATTACCAGTCATGCAGAAATGTATTATGATTTTGTGATATAGACAAATGTTCACTGAAGATTAAATTAACAACCAAACTCACTGCATGTGTGACCTAGTGCAAATATCAACACAAATTGCTAGTAGAGTAAAGCTGAAGCACTGAACCACCATGACTTTTATAATGTCTGAGGTTGTGTTTTTAATTACATTTCCTCTTTTGCTAGTCTCTGTTAGCAAAATCTGGGAAGCCATGTCTGTCAGCATTTTTAGCAGGACATATCAGAGGTAAGAATGAGTACAGAAAAGGAAAAAGGCTCATGATTTTTGTTCTATGCCTCAGAGATCAACTCTTGCCTCTTAAAGAGACAGGAGGTCTTCTACGTTACTTTATCATCATAGACACCTTGCTATCCTGTATGAATGGCATATATTCTGACATCTATGACTTAGGGGAAAAAAATGTATTGCATTCAACTTCCATCAAAGTATTTCATTAGGCTAGAAGAAGAGTAATATGTTTGCTCCCTACACGATACATCATCTTCTTTCCTACAGAAACCATTGTACCATAAAAAACTGTTATGAGAGAAGGGTAGTCACCAGACCAACAGCTGCTTTTAAGTATCTCCTGGCAGTGTAATTTCACGGGAATGGGAAAGGCGTAGGCAAATGATCTTGCATTAAAAGATCCATCAAATTTGTGGGAAAAAAATAGGAACATGAAAGTGCTGTAAGGAAAGCAATTTTATTGCTCCAGAAAGTTCTTTAAAAATGAAAAATCTGTGATATCAGGTTCATTTAAACAAGCATTAAGTTTCAGCATAGACCGTGTACATAAGTTTACTTCCATTCATTACACATAGTTGCTGTCTGCTTTTACAACGATCAGTGTATCCCTTGTCTCTGAAAATCGCTTCTCCAGTAATTTTGTCCACACTGTCTTTGTTGTAATTTCTTCTGTGGTTTCTTTTTAGGTTTCTAACATTAGTTACCCTCAGGTAGAAGCCATTTAATTAGGAAAAAAAAAAAAGTGAGCGAGAGGGGGAAAACAGAAACCTTCAAAAAGTCATGCCTCCTTTATAAAGCCAAATCATCTGAATTCTTCAAAGCAATCTTAGTTTGTCAGCTTTTTCTACTGTCTTGGAGATAAACTTCTGAAGTAGTTTTTCTGTGGGAAATGGGAATTTTGCCAGGATTCTCTGTTTAAGCTTACCTGAATTCACAAAATATATCACTTATTCCACAGGTAAATAAAAAGCTAAGTAATATAATATTACGGCAACCATAGGCTGAAATAGTATATTTTTTAAATAATTGGAAAATACTAAAAGGAAAGATTTGCTTTCAAGATTAACTCTGTTTAAAATTTTAAATTAACTTTGCGCAGAAGTAAAGAGACAGTGTTAAAATTCACAATATTGTTTGGAATGCATTGTGACTATGAGTCAGGACAGAAAACAGAAATACATGACAGATTAGTGATTTGTATAAAAAGCAAAAAAAGTGTAACTGCGTTTTGAGAAAATGAATTCTCTAAAGACACTGCCATTCTGTGTAAAAAGTACTGGGAAATATGAATGCTGAGAGAAAACACAGAGGATAATACTAAAATTATTGTGGAAAGCATGGTAGGACTATTTATCAGAAATACACTTCCTAAGATTTTAACTAGAAAGGAAGGAGAATTGTTTGACATGAAGTATCAAGGTTTTGCCTAGTTTGTGGTCTTCACGTACAGTTACAAAAGTGACATTCCTACAAATATAGTCTATTTTTTTTTTTGTGGCTTTTTACTAAGCACATGCCATTCCTTAAGAATGAAACATAGTCTTTGCCCAGTATGTTTGATTAGCTCAGAAGTTTTCACAATCTGCAGAACATTATTGTATGAGAAGTTAAAACACCGTTGCTCTTTTCATTTATTTTAAAAAACTACTTTTTGTTTGGATACCATAAAGTACATGGAAAATTCCAGAAAGAGTCACGTTATTTGGCTTGAGTCTATTACCTATGCCACGTTAATTTTATGAGCATGTGATAGATTAAACCAAGTTGAATTACTTAGACGCAACTGAGAATACCTCATGTATTAAGATCTTAGTCTTCATTGTTCTGTTAACTCTAATGTATTAACAGTCCTGAATGTTTGATTATCTTCTGCCAAATTATAAACAAACCACTTTTAAACAATCAAACAATCAAACAGGACGATGCCTCTTCCTAAAGCAAGTCTCAGAAAGAAAGCTGAGTTTTGGCATATGTGTAAAATATTTAAAACTGAAAAAATTTCTTTGAAAATTTTTGACAGATCTGAGGTTTGAAATAGAAACCTGATACATAGCTGATTTTTCTGCTACCTCTGTTTTACTGATCTCCTCCAGCTCCTGAAAATTTACATTTTCCACTTATTTTACAGAATCAAAGATATTTACTAACAAAATTTCTGTGTGTCTTATCTGAATTGAGTAGGATTTAGAATGTTGACCCAACTTCAAAAAACAAAGTGCTCACATGCTTATGAGCTTGGTTCAGTCTCAGAAAATTATCAACTTTCAGGAAAATATCTTCTTTATTTCTTATTATATTTTCTTATTTTCTTATCCCTCAACAATAACAATCAGAGGAAGCTCTATTAACTTGGAGTCTTGGCACAGTCTCACCTATAATTTTCACTCTTCAGCTCTGATTCTACAATGTTTTCTCGTAATCTTTAACTCATAAATCTTGTAAGCTTGCAGCTGTTGAGAGCAACTCTAGATGCAACCATCCATCCAGTTCCTTGTCCATCTAATAATCCATCAATCAAATGCAAGAATGTTGGGGAGGACTGAATCAAAGGCCTTACAGAAGTCCAAGAAGATGATATAACACCCCACCTGCAGTGCTGCTTCCAGCTCTGGGGACACTGGCGCAGGAAAGATATTGATGTGTTGGAATAAGTCCAGAGGAGGACCACAAAGATGATTAGAGGCATTGAGCAACTCTCCTATGATGAAGGGCTCAGAGAATTGAGATTGTTCAGCCTGGAAAATAATAAGTCTTCTGAGTGACCTAATTAAATTATATACTTGGAAGAAATTCTTTACTTTGAGGATGGTGAGGCAATAGAACAGGTTGCCCATAGAAACTGTGGATGCCCCATCACTGGAAATGTTCCCTGAAAGGCCAGGTTGAATGTGATTTTGAGCAACCTGGTCTAGTGGAAGGTTCCTTGACACAGTCCCGGGGGGAGGTGTGGGGTGGGTGGAAGCTTCTGCTATACCAGGAGTGTCTTGGAGGCTCCGGAAGACGCCACTGACCACTACAGCCGGGTACCGTGCAGACAGCTCTGTCCCTTACCGCAGCCGGTGCTCTGGCGAGTATCCTCCTCCCCCCAGCTAGATGGCTCGTGTGTTACCAGGGTTCAAACAGAGGGCTCAGATGCATGGAGTCCCAAGACGCTTTATTCCTGACGGGGTCCAGAGGCGAAAGAGGCGGAATGGCCTTGTGAAACCCTTGTTATAGGGCACCGGCCAGAGGGCAGGGGGCACAGGGGAGGAGAGAGGGGCGGGGGATTACAGAAGGAGCGAGGGATAGGGTTAGGGGACAGGTTAAGGTTAGTGTATATAACAGAATTAACATATCCAGGTAAGGTAACGTAGGGAGAGACCATTTGCTTTCCAAGGGGTGGTTTCATAGAGCAGAGCTGTCCCACCAACGTCCCAGGGTGGGCTCAACTACCCCAACACCTTGCCCATGGCAAGGGTTTGGATCTAAATGATCTTTAAGGTCTCTTCCAACCCAAGCCATTCCATAATTCTATTACATTAGTTGGTTTTGCCTTGTTCACTAATGAAGTCAGTCCATCATAGAAGGCCATTAGAATAATCATGAGAGGAGAATATGTGCTGCTGATCCTTTCAACTTTGCACCATGGGACATACAGTCTTTTTTGATAGTCCTAAATTATTTTAATACCCTACATGGAACAGTAGAAACAGATGATAACCTGTAGGGTTCACCAGGCTTGACAGTACTGCAGTGACATCACTAATGCAAGCTCCTGAGATGCAGAAAATATCTCTAGAGAAATCATCTGGACAGTAAACTAGTTCTTTAGCACCTCTCAGTAAGGAAATTCCAAATACTAATATCTTACCAGCTTTTATGGTGGCACTGGTTCCACACACTGGTGTGTGGTTAGAATAAATTTGCATTGTCGTCCTCTCCTGGATTTTGTCTGTTATTCACGTGGTCTTCATTCTCTGAACTCAGTGTTGCTTCTTATGCAGGGGCACTTAAGGGAAGGGAGAAGCTTCTTCTTTTTGCCCCAAACAGAGACAAGGGTCTAATCTCTTAATTGTGGATTACTTGATTCAGTCACCTTGAGGCTGAACTCAGGCTTACCTTCCTCTTAGGTAGCCTTAAGGCAGGGCTATTGCTCAGACTGAGACAGTGCACAAAACCATGTATTGATCTCCTGATCATACAGTAAGTGGATGGAAAATGTTGTGGTATCTTATATATAGTTTTCTGACCATAGATATTAGAATAAAAAAGCTACTTTTCCCTATCTTTTTCCCATTACAATGTTATTTTGATCAAATATAAAACAATTAATCTGAAAGACAAAGCACTTGCAACAGTGGTGTCGTTGTCGCTTTCTGCAACATGAGCATTGACTTCTTGCCACAGTCAATTACTTACAATACAACACTAGATGAAGTAGTGAAATCTGAAAATATGCCTCCAGGCATCAAAACACCAGGGGATTAATACTAATGTTTCATTTACATGCAAGAAATGAAATGTTGTGTTGCTCAGCTTCACGGAGGAGCAGAGAAAGAGAGAAAAAGAAATCTATTTTCCTTGCATACATTAAAAAAAAGAAAATAAATTTTCAGACCTGAAAATATTACCCACAGCAGTTTGCATTCATGCCGAAAAATATTCCCACATCAAATTCAGGTCTCAAGTTAAGTACTAGGAGCCTTATCATATATTTTTATGGGGGAAAACACCTTCCCCCTACCACCACCACTGTATTTTTTCTGTGAGTAGTACTGTAGCCGTTGTCTCCCTTTCCAGTCTTTGTAAAACATACTGTAATGTCACCAGTTACCATATATCCCTTTTAATCCCTCTTGCAACAGAAATATTAGCAAGATAAGAGAAATGCTTTGTTTTAGGAAGTTTTAAATAGGTTAAAACACAGAAATGCACTTTTGTCCCATGCCTATAAGAACTCTTCACTAGCTTATTCCTGAAGGGACTGGAGAGCAGACTGTCTTGACTTTTTTTAGCTAATGCTCTTTAGCAATGCCTTTTTCTGATATGACAGTCAGATTATGGCCTCTAATACAACATTACAATAATTCTATGTTCTCATTTTAGCTACTAGATCCAGAAAATGCATAGCTAATCATACATTCCTGCCTTTAGTAAGATCTGGGATTGTGGCTTTATTCTGTCTAAAGACCACCAACAGACAAGACTGTAAGGTCCCTTTCTTTGGAAAATAACAGTAAGTTAAACTAAGAATGTCCATCTCAAATTCTGATTTTAATTTTTTTCCAGTTGGAACAAGATCATATAAATTACTCACAAGGAATAAACATGATTACTATAATCTCAGTTATCAGGCAGATCAAGGTCTAAATCATGAAGCTTTTAAAGGCCTCTTTACATCAAAAGGATGCTTTCAAGCTTTTTCTGAAGTTTTTAGTTCTTGTTTACTTACTGTCACTTGTGCTACCTTCTCAAAAGCTTGGAAAAAGCATCTCCCACCTCAGCCAAGTCTGCCAATTTAATATTTTTCTATTTGGCAAGCACTGATCTTTCTTTGTCTTTTTGAATGGTCCTAAAATTGACACTGCTGTTTTATTTGACAACAATGTACATTTTTATTTCCTGGTGCACAGAAAGCCTTATTATACAAAAACACTTCTGATCAACAGCTTGACATTTGCAGAGTGGGCTGCATGAATGAAAGGATGCCTTTTGCTTACTTGTCAGTTGCAGCCAGAAAGGCCAAAAGAGGGAGTACATCACATTTTTGTGTGGTCCCACAAAAACCAAATAACTTTTCCAAATGTTTTTTGTCTTGAGTTATTTTAAAATAGTATAGCTAGAAAAGAAGTTGATGGAAACATCTTCCTGTGTTAAATGCAATTAAGTTTGCTACAGTTCATTATTATAGCCTACACATATACAAGGTCAAAATATTTAGTGGACATCTGTAAAAATGTTCCTTCAACCAGAAAACTAACAAGTGGTTTTCTACTTGAAAGCTAAGATGAAAACAAATATCTAAAGATGGTGTCAGCACTCTTGATTTGCTAGTATCATCTTTTTCTCTCAAGGGGAAAAAATATAGCATTTAAATTCTGCAATACATGAAATGCTAATCTTACATTTGGTTAAGTACAAAGAAAAAGCACTGAAGCATTCAAAATCAAACATTTCAGTAATTAAACAAGAAAATCAGGGCTCTGTTTCCTTTCTGATATTGTTTGTTTTTTATTAATACAGGGAGGATTTAGCACATCATGGAGATTAACTTTATATGAGAAACTGATGAAAAATCAATGTTTTCTTGAGGTTTAAAAATATCTTACAGTTAGTCTGCAATAAAACATCAAACAAATTTTAACAGTACATAATGGAAAAGTGTACTCTTAAACTAAGCTGGGATTTTCAAAATTATCTGAATCAGTTAGGTCTGAAAAGGCCAATTTTCTTTATAAATTTAATTTCCTATTTTCACAGTCATTTACCATACACTTTCAGTAGAAAGGTCATCCTTTATTTCTGCCACAAGTTCTGCAAAGATATATGATACCTCAAAGTTAAAACGCTTTATTTTTAAAGATTTATGTATGTAATTTCCAGTCATACAAATGGAATGCTTTTTGTTAAATATTCTAAGCTTTTTGTAAAAGATGCTATATTTTAGAAGCTCCCCAAATTCACTGTAGGTTAAAATTATTAATTTTATAAAATGTCATAGTCATTTTCTGATTTTAAGGTCCTTTTTAATCTTGTTGTTACACTCTTTGACATAAAAATATTTTATTAATCTATCTAAAGAAAAGTAATCTTTGTTGCCTCAAGTTCTTTCACTTCTGTACAAAGGCCGATACACAAATCATTGAGAAATATCCAATAAAATTACATGCTTTGCATGCATGTGAAAGAAACCTAATCTAGACACTCTTCTGAGAGTTATTTAGAATGCCAACGGAAAAAAAGTTAATGGCAAACAATGTAATTCATAAATGGAAGACCAGGATGCAGAACCATTTAGCCCATGTTCCACATAATAAGGGTATTCATTAGTATTCTGACTACTGCCCTGAGTCTATTCACTGTCATTAGTCACTGAATATTTTGAAAGAGATTGTCCTGTGAAGTCAAGGGGGAAAGATTTCTTTAAAAGATGCTCTAGCCCCCATGATTTTCTTCATGGCTAAAAGAACTGACAAGTGAACAAGTGACCTGGAGGATGGTAATTCTGATTTGGTTTTGAATGTTTGCCCCCCACTTTGGATTTGAATTAAATATCCCAGAAATTATTAATAATAAAAAAGGAATTAGGTTCTGTGAGATTACTCTGTAAATTCTCTAGCTTGAACATATTAGATATATGACAATATCAAGTTCTTTTTCTGCCCATTATCCCAGTGAAAATTTTTTTGTTCCAGGTCTCTTTCACCTGGATGATCATTACTTGAACTACCCATGTGATCATTAGTCTGAGCTTTTACAATAGGATTCTAAGAAGGCCAAATAATATCAATAGCAATTATCACATAACACATAAAATATAGCCAGTAGTCTTCATTTTGTAAGGATATGTTCACATCTATAGACACGTGATCTCCTAGTTGTACAGCTCCTCTGAAATTAACTCTCTCTCTTCTGTTTGAAAATACTCTGATGCTACATTATAGGCCCCATCATTCATAATTTATAAAATCCTTAGTTGATAAAGATCTCCCAGTTCCTTGTAATACTTATTCCTCAATGCAGAAATCTGAGATAGCTGTTCCTTCAACCTGAACACCTGGGAAAAAAAAATTACAAAAGCATAAAATGTGTATATCAGTGCTTCAGAGTAG
The DNA here is from genome assembly GCA_013397795.1 of Orthonyx spaldingii. NCBI lineage: Eukaryota > Metazoa > Chordata > Aves > Passeriformes > Orthonychidae > Orthonyx > Orthonyx spaldingii. Next base: position 946,178 of record VZTJ01000379.1, on the reverse strand, counting down.
CTAGGGCTAGCTAAGAGATACCAGGAAGAACTTCTGCTTTAGCACAGAAATTGTGATGATTTTAAATGATCACAAATGGTTTTTTTAGATTTTTTTTTCAGTAACAGCTATGACAATACACTTCTGTTTCAGTTCAGATAGATTTTTCCAACCAGTTAAACTTTATAAGGAGTTAGAAAGCATTTAAAGCTTTGAGCTAACATATGAAAGTTAGATTTTTGTTTCTAGTATTGTGAGTGTATGTATATATATATATATATATACATACATTTGTGTTTATCATTCACAATTTGGAATTGTGTATTTTTACTGTAGAGAAACAGAGAAACTTTTCCGATTTCCTGTGTGTATGCAGTTTCATATTTTCTGTATCAATCCACACATCTGAAATTTTTACAACTGAAAGTGAAATTTTTATAATTATTACAAACTGTGCTTCATATAGGAAAGAAAATGTATCTTCGTGCAAGGTAGTTGACTAAGAAGTGGTTCATGGCAATTTGTAGAAGCCTTCTTATTTGATATTTGATTATATTTAAGTAGCAACTAAGATAATGTTTCAAATAATTATCTGTGTGGGATGTAGTTGACTATGCCCTCAAGTGTGCAGATTCCTGAACAAACTTAACATCAAATTGTTCCTCATCATTGTCCTGGATACATGTATCTAGACAGATTCAAAAAATGGATTAAAAATACTTCTAGGATCACTTCTGTAATTTTTGTTCAATGTACAAATTAATGTTTTCAAATATAATCTCTCAAATCAGGATCCCACAGAATCTATGTATATCAACATTCAAGTTTCTGTTTTTGAATTGATTGCATGAAGGATCTGGCCCAACAGCATAAATAGCACATTGAGAATTGAAAAAATAAGAAACAGACAACTGCCTTAGACTTCCGATAAGGACCACTTTTATCTGAAAATATGTGATTGCATTATCAGTCAAAACAAAATTATTACTTTGAGAATTTTTAGGACAGAAACATGTTTAATTTTTAGGGGCAAATTGCAATTATTGTTGCTTTTATGGAAACTCTTCTTTGTATATGATCAAGCTCTCTTATGTCCAAGATGAGAAACAGTAATTACTAAGATAACTTTACAGCTTCTTTTTTTTTTTTTCTTTTCTGTTTTGTTTCCTTCTGCCTGAATATCCCACAATAACAGAAGCAATGTCAGGCAGCAAGTCATAACTATCCTTAGTTTTGAAAGTAGAAATTCTACTGCAGTTACCCTACCAGAGTGAAAAAAAAAGAAAGCCAAGTTGCAAGTAACATTGTGCAACCACATATATAGACTGATATTTGCAGTGAAGTACAGCAATGTGCAACAAGTAAGATTTCCACCTTCTTCTGCCATCAAAATAAGGCTGAAGTCCAGCCAAATCTACCAATACATATCACAGGTTGAAAGTCATAAAAATATAATATAAATATGACCTATTACTGATTTTTATCTATGTTATACACTCCCACAAGCCCTATTATAAGCAAACAGATAGGTCTTGCTTGCATGAAAATTCTGAAAAGCAGATCTACCTTTTTTTGGTTTTATTTACTAAAAATAATTTTGTCATCAATTTTCTCATTTCACTTGTTAAACACCCATGAAATCCACTGATTTTATCAATATGTACTATAATGAGTATTGCAAGAAAAAATAAAGCACTACATTAACTCAAGAGTACCTTATTATAGCCATGTTGTCCATGAAACTGAAAAATTAACAAATCCACAAATTTAAAACTGATCAGCTAAAAGCAGAACAAAGATCTCTTCAAATTTAGCAAAGTTTCTGGTTGTTTTGTAATATTTTTTAAAATATACTGTTTTGAAATTATGACACTCAGACAGAATGATCCCATAGGAAGGAAAAAAAATCTCTAAGGGTATGGAAGTAAAAAATTTAAATATATTTATGACAGCCATGGTGGTCAAGCATATGTAAACTATAACCCATATAAATTACTGGGAACAGTGGGAGGGAAACAGAAACGCTGATGATATTTCATTTAAATTACCATTAAAAAAATTCAAATACACTAACATGAGGCTGTTTTTTGAGAACAAGTTCTTCTATGTTTATACTGCTAATGGTTAGATACAGATTTCAATGTTGCTTAGGTGCCCTAGGCATTCTGTGACAAATTGGTGTGTTTGAACTTGAGTATTTCCTTTGTGGAGTAAGACAGATGAACCATGACAGACTAATATATACAAAGAAGGATGTATTTAGAAATATATCCTCCAGACTTCTAAGGGCAGCTCTTCAAGGAATCCTTATTCTAATACTGTGTAAAACACTAATACTAATTTAACACTAATGTATTGAATCTGAAGGCTACTACTTGCATTTATTAAGGCCTACACAGGCACACACATATAGCACCTAGGTAGAAAAAATTTCTCTTTTATTTGAAATTCCAAAAGTTGTTTTTTATACCTGTCTCTTTAACACTTAACATAATATACACTGCAATTTCACAAGAAAAACTTTCAACCATGCAACTGATAAAGCTTATTCTTCATATGCCTTTCCCATTTACAGGTGACCTGTCCACATTAAAAGACTAGCCCTAGCAGACTTGTTAATTAAGCCTTGGGTGCCACCAGAATGGTAAAGCCTTGTAAATTAAAGTGTCATTTCAAAGACAAGAAATAGTAAAAATGTTGTGTCAGATTTGTAAAGGATTTAGTTCGTTTTGTGTCTTTGTCTAAGAAAAAGCTGTCAATACTATCTGTAGCTCTTCTGTCATCAGGGAATCTTTGTGTTAACAGAGTAAGACTGCATCTTTAGACAGTTCAGGGCTCTTGTCAATAAAATGGAATGGAGGATAAAAAAAAAACTTGGGAGTGTCTTACCAAAAGTGCAGGCTATTTTCAGGGTTAAGTCCAATTAGTGATAATGGGGAAGTTCTGTTTAAATTCTCTGTGCATGAGTTCTTCTAAAAGACACCCTGAAATATAAGTACCTGGCTAAGAATGACCAAAAAAGTAGCAGAAGACTATTTGAAAGTTCATTAAGTGCAAGATTATGTGCTTTTTCATCTTCCAACTTCTGTGAGAAACAGTTTAATGGGAATTGAAGCAGGGAAATTCTTAGCATATAGGCTTCAGATACAGCGTGCTTTAGCATGCATAGGACTTTAATTTCCTGTACGTATTTTAGCAAAGTAATAACAGTAATAGTTCTTTGATTCTGTACTTTGTTTCTGAAAGAAAAAAAGTCTACATTTTGGGTATGTTAACAGTCTTTCATCACATGAGTTTTTTCTGTCTTTCTCTGAATTAGTATTGTCCATTAAGTAGTAATTAAGTGACTACACTGAAGTCTGTAGAGAATCATCAATTAAGGACTGGAAAAGTTTGTCTAGCCCTTTTCTAGATGGTGAAAAAAGAAAGGCAGCAAATGGTGTTCCAGTACAAATTTTGTTATGAGCGTGACTATAATAATCCAAATTCTTTTCTCCTGCTTTTGGCATTTTACTATACAATGAAAATATATTTTTATGTTTTTATTTTATTAAATGTACTGGTTCTTTAAGCTCTTTTGTATACATTAATGAGCACCATATTTGGCTATTGACCACAGTTCGCTCTGTCACTAGAAGAATATTTGTGGTGGAACATAAAATTAGTTGGGAAGAATGGCAGAATTAATGTACTGAGAAATGGGAGGGAGGAGGTGCCTACATGGGTGAGCTGGGGTTATGGGTTAACCCTGGGGGAAGCTGAGCAGCTAGTCACTCAGGCTCCACACCCTCTTCCTCCAGTGGGACTGGGACAGAGGAAAGGAGGAATAATAGCAAGAAAACTTAGGAATCAAGATTAGTAATAATAAATAATATAATAAGTATTAATAATAGATAACATTTATTCTTTAATTAGTGAAGGATAAGTGGAAGAAGGGAAAAAAATATCAAAAGACAAAAGATGCATAGGCACTCCCAGCTCCCGTGGGTTGGCCAATGATCATTCAGTTCCTGAGCAAAAGATGTCTAGCCCTGCTAAACTCCTCTCTTTTCCCTTTTATTGACAACTATTGTGTTGTAAAGCTTGGAATATCTATTCGGTTAGTTTGGATCATTTGCTCAGTTCTGTCCCAAACTATTGTGCAGTCACAATCTACTCACAGTGGTGACAGAGCAAGAAACAGAGAAATCCTTTATATTGTGCAAATGCTGTTCAGCAAAAGCTAGAAAATTAGTGTATTATCAGTACTAGTTAAGTTAAAAATTCTAATACATAAGAGATGCTTCGAAAAAAATGAAACATTGACTCTGTCACAATCAGGCCCAACACAGCTAACGAGTTTATATTATTGGCCCTTTAAAAATTAGCTAATTTTCTGAAAGCCTCAGACACAAGAATCATAGAAATATGGAGGAACCAGGAGTTTTTATGTTTTCTTTTTTACTCCTAGTATATGTGTCTATGGGTATTAGAAAACAGCAACAGCAAAAAAAGCAATAATGGCATTTACTTAATTATGGAATTTAGTAAAAGTAGTATTAGTAGAAAACATATATACGTCACCATCACAAGGCCAAGAGAAAAGAAGCTGGGATGATATATTTCAAAAACCCTCATGAGTAGTTTTAAGTTAGCTTCTTGATATTTTAATGTGTATCTCATGATCTTCAAAACTTTGAGTGTAACTTGAAGATTTTTTTCTCTCGAAATTGGAACAAACTGCTGTATTAATTTGAGTCTACTCCAAACTGTCTACATTTAAATAGCCACACTAGCATGCAAGAAGATTGCTTGGGAATATTTTTCAATGTGCTATATGGCATTGCCTTTCAGAAAAATAATCAGCAAACTGAAATGTAGACCTTTTTATCCTACAGTATTTTGGACCTTTAAAAATCAGCCAGATGCAGCTTGCAGAAGCTGAAATAAAAACTGTTAAATCTAAGTTAGATGTTTTAGAAGCATAATACAGAAATCAGCAGTATGATCAGACTTACTATTGCCACCATTGTAGCACCATTCCTTATTTTTATTTACATATGCTAATGTATAGAGACATGCAATTTCAGTAAAGCAGTATATTATGTGCAGGTAAAAATCTACAAAGAAATCAGAACTCAAACACTTTTTATATGGATTTTTAATCATTTTTTTAAAAAATTTATTTCCGAAGTTGACAGTGACTCAAAGGCTAATTTGCTTTAAAATAAAACTTTTCAGCAATGTGACATATGAGTTGGACCTATGAGAACCTCCTTTAGAAAAAATAAAAACAGACGGGAAACATAATACATAAATCACTGTGTTTCAATAATTTAAAGGTCTTTGCGATCACAGTTGCACCTAATCTGTGCATATTATTTAGATGCACAGGGTCATTTTTCAAATATATCACTGAACTAATAAAAGAAGAAGACCTTTGTTCCAAGCAAGGCAGGAGATCTTTAAATTTGATTATTAATATTCTTAGTAATAGTGAAAAAAAAAATGCACATGCATCCATGATATGTTGACTGTCCAAAAGCTTTTATGAATCTTAGGGCTTCATATTATTTTTCAGAACCAGGTAATGACTATAATGTTACCATACTTGGCAAAATGCATACACATAGTGTCTGAATAAGATTTAATATCTAAATGGCTTATTAACTTCCATCTCCAGCTGAGGCACATTTATGTTTTGAAATAAATAATGATAATTCTTGCTTATTTTACTGCTAATAGGAAGATTTTTCTGCCATGCTGTGGAAAGAAGCACTGCCTATAATACACAAAATGAACTCCATCCTTAAGGAAATGCACTTTATCTACTTATTGAGCAGTGATTAACTTCTTTATTTTTCTAATGGTTAATACGTCATTAGGACATTTTTTTAACAGCCCTCAATAGTGAGCATGTTAGAGACATGGCTCTGTATACCCCTATTTTAAGTATGTTTCCAGGACAGTTCAAATGAGGAAAATTGTTACTGACCATCACTTCAGATTTAAACTGAACACGATTCAGGAAGAACACTCCAGATCATGAACCTTAACACTTTGTGTATCTGCAGAAAAGAGAAGTCAAACAGACAAATATACTGTGTTTATATCCCAGGGTACCCATCCCACTTACAAGAAAGAATAACTAGATTAACAGCCTATATAAAAGCTCATGTAATTGTGTCTTTTAGCATTAAAATTCCAAAGTTATTACTTTAAATTTCCATAGTTTACTGATTTGTGGTTTTGCTACAAGCAATTCACACTTCCTGTTTTTAATCTATAAAGACATGGGGCATCAACATAACAGGCAGCAGGCTGTTGTTGTTGAACTGATGCATGCATCCTGTGGTTTCCACGTCTTGTGCTATGGAAGCCCTACTCCTGGATTGTTCCACTGGCTCTGTTGTGGATCTTATCCGGGAAATGGTGAAATGAGCTACTCACAACATTGACTATGGTGTGCCTTTGAAGGCTATCGCAAGATCCTACCTTTGGGGGTTTTTAACATCCATTTTTCCCAGAACTTGAGTTTTTAAGCTGGGCCTTGTACCAGGAGATCGTCCATGAAACTCCAGATCTATAAGTCCAGGCACATTTTCTAAGATACTGGGTTAGAAGACACTTTTGTATGTTTCAAATGGGCCTCTTCTGCATGCCCAAATGCCATCAGAAAATGGGGGAGGGGAGAGGGGTAGGAGCAGGATGGTGTGTGAATGCTGTGAATACTGCTTTTTCTAATAGCATAAGAGAGGAAGAAGGAAATTATGTGGTGGATTGGAAGTAGGGTAGAGTGTGACATATGAAGATTGCTGGGACAGATTACTGTCCTGCTCTAAATGAACATATGCACTGGACAGTCAGTATGCACTAAAGTGCAAAGAGGCAGCATTCAAAAACAAACTCTCTTCCTTTAAATTTTTTCTGCTGAAGAGAATCCTTTCATTACCCAACCTAAAATGCAAACTACTATCCTGGAGCAAGACTGAAAGGGAGAAATTTCAGTCTCCAATGCAAAGATAATTTGATGTAACAGATTAGGCAGAGTCAAAGTTTTTTTCAGTTATTCTGAAAAAAAAAAAAAAACCATAAGGGAAAGATAAGAGATCTCTGTATCTGTGGCAGAACTGTATGCAGAAAGGAATGTGAACATTGCAAACATTGCAAAATCACCCCTTTTTATGATTTGTTTAATTAGACATTAGCAACTCAACTGAAAGACACAGAAAACAAAGTATGTATTTAGTATATGCAAAATTTAGTAGTCCAGAGGAGACAGATGTAAGGTCTACCCTTTACCTCATGTGGTTTAGTCTTTAACTCAAAGAAGTGGAAAACTCTGTAACTTCATACATCATGAATCAGCTAATAACATCATACTTACAGTTGAAAAGCAGTAGTACCTAAACTTATGAAGTCACTACTACTTTTGCTTTTATTTCACAGTTTTGTGCTTATTTCTGTGAAAAGACACGTATGATAGTTATGACATTGCATGATTCTTACAAACTGTACGTGTTATGGCTATGTAATGGCATGGGGCCCTTTTTAACACACATACTAGTGCTAGCTGTTCATTCACCTCTGCAAGTGACTGTTTTAATGTTGTGGGTTGACCCTGGCTGACTGCCAGGTGACCACCAAAGCATCTCTGATTTACCTCTTCAGCTGGACAGGGGAGACAAAACGTAATGAAAGGCTTGCGGGCAATATAAGGACAGAGAGAGAAAACTCAGCAGAGGCAACACAGATTCAGCTTGGGGAAACTAGTTTAATTGAAAATCAGAAGAGGATAATGAGAAACAAAAGCAAATCTTGAAAACATCTTCCCCCCACCCCTCTCTTCTTCCTGGGCTCAGTTTCATTTCCAAATTCTCTACCTCCTTCCCCCAGTGGCACAGGGGAATGCAGGTTGTTGTCAGTTCATCACGTTGTCTCTGCCTCTCCTTCACCCTCACACTCTTCCCTTGGTCCAGCAGAAGATCACTCCCATGGGAGACAGTCCTCCATGGAATTCCCCTTCCCACAGACTGTGCTTCTTGTACTGCTCCAGTATGAGTCCCGTCCACAGGATGCAATCCTTCAGGAACAGGCTGCTCCAGCATGGGTCCCCTGTGGACTTACAAGTCCTCTCAGCAAACCTGCTGTAGCATGGGGTCCTCTCTCCATGAATTCACAGACCCTGCCAGAAGTCTGCTCCAGTACAGGCTTCCCACAGGGTCACTGCCCCTTTCAGGCATCCACCTGCTCCAGCATGGTGCCCACAGGATGCAGGTAGATACGTTCTCCACCGTAGACCTCCTGGGCTACAGGCACACACCCCTCCTCATCACAGGCTTCAGTGGAATCTCTGCTCTGATGCCTGAAGCACTTGCTCCTCCTGTTTCTCCACTGACCTTGGTGTCTGCAGAGCTATTTCTCTCACATTCTCACTCCTCTCTTTCAGATACACTTGGTCTTGTGCAGCAGCGTTTTTCCCCTTCTCAAATCTTTTATATCCACAGCACTATCAACGTCTCTGATGGGCTCAGCCATGGTCAGTAGGAAGTCCATGTTGCAGGAGACAACTGGCACTGACTTAATTGAACAGGAGGAAAACTTCTAGCAGCTTCTCACAGAAGGTCCACCACTTTGGTAGGTCCACCACTACCAATATCTTGTCATGCCAACTTAATACAGAGCATTTGAAATATAGATTACATGTGCAATATAATTAGATTTCGCATAAAAATCTTAGCATCTCCAAGTGAACACTCAACCCTTTATTCTGTTGATCTCCCAGTTTATTGTCTGAAATCATAGTGTTACATATCACTCAAAAATTTACAAAATGTCTTTTTTATCTGCAGTGTAACCAACTTACTAGTATCTATTCAGCGCCCCTCATTTCACTGAGACTTGGTGAGGACTAAAATTTTCCACATTTTGCAGAATTTTTCTTTTAAGTATTCATCATACTTTAGATTTGTAGAATTTAAGGAAGATGATTTTCTTTACATGTTGCAGTATTATCCTGCAGGCCTTTCAAATTGGTCGTAGCACTTCTCAAAGTAAATTTTGTTGCTTCCAACATGGCTCCTCATAATAGTAAATGCTTGCAGAATTTAGCCTTTAAATTATATTTTCACTTTTCTGGGTCCTGAGCAGTGAAACCAAGCTGCAGACAATCTGATTAGGTAACACCAGCAACACATGTAATATGAACTACCAGTCAGACTGCTTCAAGTTAGTAAATGCAAGGTAAAACGACATACATTCCTAAGAATAGACACCTAAGAGTGGTATGGCAGAGGGGAAGTAGTAGTTTAAATAGGAGTTAGAGCTAAACTGAGGAATAGCCATTTAGGAATATGATGCTCATTGAAGTGAAAAAACTCATAACCATTAGTGTAAGCAACTGTCTAGCAGGTACACCACCAACCACATCTCATGACAAGAAAGATCAATGACAGGTATGCCACATCTGACTACTAGCTGTGTTGTCTTTGCAGGAAGGTCACCAGGAAGAATCTGAATTTTACCTGAATTTGTGGCTGCAGGAAATAAAGAACAGGGTTGGTCATTGTGAGGGAATTCAGTGCTAAACAACATGCAGGATTTAAGGTACAGGAGTGTTACTTGGTACAAGGATGCTACAAGGATCATCCTTATTCCATATTCCATTGTAATAAAGCAGGGTAATATATTTACATTTTTTTTTATATCACATCAATGATATGTGTTGTTTAAAAGCAAGGAGAAAAAGCCATGTGAATTTTTCACTCTTCACATATTTATTTTTAATAGCAAATAAATACTCTTATTTACAGTAAAACCAACAGACCAAAGTATTAAACTAACAGTCAAAAAAAATTAATTGTAAACATACAATTTTCAAAATTAAAATGTGACAGTGTACACATATCAATGGCAGGGTATAGATTTCTTGGCAGCAGTATTAAATACTACCTCTGTGTTGAATGTGCTTGTCAGTACCCACAAACTTGTCAGAACAACATTCAAGCAACTACTACAGCAGCAGAACCTAAATCCAGCATATGCATATTTTTAACGATAGCATTTTTTATTTGTTTATACTTAAGATATGGTCTACCTTTATTCATAACATTATGGCAAAACATTTGTAATACTCCACAAGAACAGTATTAACAGCTAGGATCTATTTAGTGCGGTTTAAATGTAAGCACACTGTTAGTTGTGTTAAGTATGGGTTGGAGGCAAATATGAAAGTTCAGTATTCTCCCACGGATTTGTTTTTGCTCAGGATAGAGCATTTTGTAAACGTTACTAAGCCTCTTCCCTTGTGTAAGTATATTGATTGCATATATGTAGCTCTTTATCTCTTTTGCAAATAAATCTCATGTACTGCAGATACAGGAAATGCAAAAGACCATCTGGGCATATTGACCCACTCTTCTCAAATCTGGCAGACAGTTTAGCATACAGTTTATTTATTTCAGTGTATATACTGCACTATCCTGACTCAGAAAACATACTCAGGGGAATTCTGTATTTTTTAGTATGTCAGTACAGAATTTCATTACAACTGTTTTCTTGAATGAGCTGTTCTATCCAAGCTTGAGTTTTCACCTTTGGATTTTCAAAGCCTCACAAAAAAACCCCTCAACAATAAAGGTGTTTGGTGTTAGAGGCTTGAAACTGTAGACAGATGAAAAATGAATACTTAATACCCGTACATTCAATCATTTGGTCTGGGAGGAAATGTGATTACGTTTGTATTATATGACTGTATTTGGATTTAGCCTAAATGTATACAAGTTTCTCCATTTGCTAAAGAGCCAGAAAGAAGTACAAAGATAATTTTGCTATGTTTATGTCTCCCCTATTGTTTAACCTGAGGCTCTGGTTCTCTAGGTTATATTTAGACAAAGTTACTGATACTGACTTCCTACTCAACATAAGATAAAATTTTGACAGTGTTAAGCAACATCTAAATTAAAGCATATTCTACTGGATATGTTTCACTTGGAAGAAACTTTAAAATAGTCCTCAGCTACAAAGTGTTTCAAACTGCCTGAATATTCTTTTTGTTTGAATGGAAACAAAAGGAAAGTCTGAACATATGCTAAATAATTTTGAAATAGTACAAACAACTTGTGAAAAAAATGCACTATGTGTAGAATTACTATAAGACATAAAACACAATTACCTCTAGAACAAGACAACCATTCTCTTCTTGTCTGTGATTATCACATTGCTACTTCAGTGTCAGAAATATATGCCAAGCAGACATGTTGTAAGACTGGGACAGATTTTCCTTTATGACCTGACTATTTAAAACAATCTGCTTTTGGCAGAGAAATCCTTTCTGTCCATAAAAGTAAGTTGAAAATTCCACTGAGATAGAGGGAGGCTGAGGTAAGTGAATCTGGCTTCTGCACAATGCAATGAGAAATGCTGATTTTCTTCTCAATAGTAAATCTAGGAAGACTCTAGGTCTAGGTTTAATTCATACTGATACTTGCCTTATTCAAGTTCTGTCTCATACAGCTCCTTTTTGTAGAATAAATAGGCCGAGATGCTGAGATATTGTAGTAATATTATTTTATCAGAAGATAGAATAGAGTCATGATAGGACTTTCTTAACCCAATGTGGGACAAATAGATTATCCTAGTTTGTCAGTACTGCTGCTGTCCTGACAATTTTTGCCAGGAGAACTGGGGTTTTTTTGCAAGGAGAAATGAATTTGGTCTTAAGATTTCTTGGAAATATACTTCACTTACATATGGTTGTTAATTCTGCGAAACAAGTGTGATGAAAAAGTGCAACTCAATTATCAGGATGACAATTGGTATAGATATATTAGCTCCGGACAGTATGAAATTCAGTTCTCCTAGCTGACTGGATGTCCTGGGTGGGATAGAATTACTTTCTTCTCAGTAGCTGTTACACTGCTGTGTTTTGGATTCAGAATGTGAATAGTGTTGTTAACACACTGATGTTTTAGGGTTTTGTTAAGTCATGTTTATCCCAAATCAAGGAATTTTCCTTGTGTCTTGCTCTGCCAGTGAGGAGGTGAGTGAAAGAAACTGGAAGGTAGCATAGCTGGGACAGATGGTCAAAAGGATACTTCACACCATAGAATGTCATGCCCAGTATATAAACTGGGACCAGTTACTTGGAAGGGGCTGATCTGAGTTTGGGAATGGAGATTCTGGCATTAGTCAGTGGGTGATGAGCAATTGTCCTGTGTATCACTTGTTTGTCCCTTATTATTATCATCATAATAATAATCATCATCATCATCATCATTATTATTATTACTATTATTATCATCATCATCATTTACCATTATTACTGTATTTTGCTTTATTTTCAATTATTAAATTGCTTTTATTTCAACATAAAAGTTTTATTTTGATTCTCCTCCTCATTCCACCAGGGTAGGGGGAGGGGGAGAGAGTGGGCATTGAGTGAGCAGCTGTGCAGTGCCTAGTTTTATGCTGGGCTTAAAAACCATGACACTTGAATAGCCAAACTTGCCTGTGTATACCTGTTTCCTTTTACACATTTAGTCCTCTCTCCCTGAACATCATGCAAAGTAACTTGTTTTCTGGCAAGTTAAGTTCTGTTTTGGCCTAATTATAATATTTTGTGATATTGTGACAGTCACAAAAGACAGATTGACCAGAAATCCAGTAAGTTAGGAATGATATCTGACATAAACTTACTTTTATTATACTATTAGAAATTATTAAGAGCCGCAAACCCAGTCACATTTTATCTACTGTATTCTAAAAGAACATCCACGTAGACTTTTTTATTTTGTGAACAGAATTTCCTCTCACATAGGATTCTTCCAAAGAGGAGAAAAATAGTGTGAAGAAGTTGTAAAAGAATAGAATTTTTTTCCAGAGAGTTGTATTGTATTAGTATTTCCATTGGTTTTGCAGTAACAAAACTTCAATACATTAATTTTTTTATTATACACAAATTTAATAGCATAAGGAGGTTAATATGAGAGCACAGGTTTCAGAGCAGTAATACCTCAGCTGTTTTTCACTTTTATTTGATAAGAGATACTTACAAAACACATCTTTTTGAGATGAACCAGAGAAAAAATCGTTTCTATAATTATGGTCAAAATGCAACCCATGTCATAATTGAAAATCCTGATGGTCTTGCATTTTTGATTATTAAATCACAGCATTTTATAACCTGTGGGAAGCCTGGAAACCTTGTCTTCTTATTCAGCATTGCTTTGCACATAGAACAGTTGCAGAAATCCTGTGTAGGAGAGGTAGAATGCTGTCCTTCACAGTCATAGTGCCTGAATGTCTTCTGACATGGCTTCTGACTTGGCTTGTCCTTTTGTAAGCACACTTTCCTACAGCATACAGAACAATGAGTTGGCCTTTTAGATGTTATTTACACTGTCAAAAAAAAAATAAATAAAGTAAACAAGTAAAGCTATATTGTCTGTCCCTCATCCAAGACAAAACCCACTCCTGAGTAGCTCTACAAAGACAAAAGAGAAAACAAAAGAATTTCTTGCTAGTATCCAATACTAACATATCCTTTTTCAAAGTGATTCCCTCTTCTGCTATCACTACAAGTCCTTGTGATAAGTCCCTCTCCAGCTTTCTTGTAACCCCCTTCAGATACTGGAAGGTGCTCTAAGGTCTCCCAGGAGCCTTTTCTTCTTCAGGCTGAACAACCCCCCAGGTCTATCAGCCTATAGTAATAGGAGAGGTGCTTGAGCCTTCTGATCATCTTTGTGGTTCTCCTCTGGACTAACCCCATCAGGTCCATATCTTTCTTACGTTGGTGCCCCCATAGCTGGAAGCAGTACAGCAGGTGGGATCTTCTCTATGCCTATCTTAAACAATAAGTAAATTTACAAGAGATGTGACTCCATACTGGGCATAAAGTTTAGACTTTCAGAAAAGATTTTGGAGGAAGGTGACACTGAGGATAGTGCTTATTTTGTTGAGGATATCCATCCAGTGGGTGGTTTTAAAACAAGTCCATAAAGAAAAAAGAACATTTAATTTCTGTAGGTATTTATCTCAATATGAGGACTCACAAGGTACAGTGATGACACTGAGAAGAGCAAACAGATCCTGCTTATCATCCTAAGAGAGAAAACAAGTACTGGAAATGAATTCACCACTCCAAAAAAAGAAATCTGTGGAAGAATGTCACATTATCTGTTCCTCTGTGAGAGATTTTAATAGTTGCTCTCATATTGTCTCAGCAAATGAAAGGAAGGAAGGAAGTTCAGGATTGTCTCCTAAGGCCTTCTTGAGAAAGTATGACATATGGGCATTCTGAGATCTGGCCACAGACAACAGACCCCTGCAAGATCTAGGCAGCATTTCAATTTCCAGGGCAGCCCACTGAGCTGGCGGATGGCTCTGCATTGAAATTCTTAGATAGACCTTGCAGAATGCCTCCTTTTCAAAAATCTGTTTCATTTGAGATTCAACATGGTAACAAGCAGCTCACTCATTATTTCAGAGGAATTTAGCCACGAAGGTTAATTAATAAGATTCCTTTAGGGAACAATAATGGAATGTTTTTATCCCTTGAAACATTGTATTAAATATATTGCCTATGCTAGATAATAAAATGAGTTAGTCAGCCTGGAATGACTTGCTGTTAAACTAGAAAATGCCCAGTGCTCAAAAAGGTAAAACATAAATATTGTTTTTAAAAAGTTATGAAATTAAGCAAGATATATGAAATGAAATACAAGAAATTCGACTGTAAAATATTCTGGTTCCTCAGCCATTTTCTAATTGAAATTAATGTGTCATTTTCTCATTGGTTAATTTTCCTACAAGGGAATACAATGAATACAATTGCACAGAGATGAGACAGGTCCAACCCCCAGCTGAAGGGTCAAGTCCCTGGGTCAGAATTCAGGTCCTGTCAATTCTTACTGAGGTTCCTGTTTCAGTGGGATTTCCTCTGGATTTTGTTATTTCAGTTTATTTTTCAGGGAATTGGTCCTATATTTTGAGTCAGATGAAGAAAACTTGAAGGAAGAGAACTTTCTTCGGTATGGGATTTGGATGGCAAGGGTATTATTTTTCTCATCCTGTGTGTCTCGATACATACTCCTGTAAATGTATGTTTGTTAACTGAAAACATTATTTAAAAGAAGACTTTTATTCACAAATTTAAATAAAAAGGTTTACTTAGTTACATGAGAACCTTAAAGGAATATTCAGAAAAAACCTCAAAAAGTTTCCTAAATAAATAAAAAAGACACAAAATTGGTCTGGGGTGAAGAAGTTAAAGATGTAGTTTGCTGCAGTCATTAAGATGTTCAGTGTTTCGTGTGGTTTCACTCACAGCAGTATTAGGTGGGTAGAGACATGTTTGGAACAGGTTATCATGATTTTTTGCTTTGGTTTTGTGTATTCCTTCTTCTTCATTTTTTTAATTTTCTCACTTCTTATACCACTGAGAAAACACAAATTTAGTGACTGTTTCTAGTTTCTATATTTCTACTTTTGTATAGAAGATGGTAACAAAACCATCTTATCTGGAAACATTTTCATCTCACACTTAAGCTTTTCATCTAATCAGCTATTTAGTTATCTGGTCTTCTGATTTTCTTAATCCCTCACAACATATTTCTAAACTTTTCTGAAGGTGTTTGGTCTTAAGGTTATTTGGTCTCAAGCCTCTTCTGTCATTAAAATCTTCATCTTAAAATGAAGGAATCTGGATTAATAGAAAAATTAATAAATTTTCACTTCAGTTTCTTCTGTCTCAAAGACCACAGTTTTAAAAAAAAATTTCATTCCTCTGAGAAAATGGAGATATTTTTGTTCTCTGATGGTGATAGAAATGAGTAAAAAAACAATTAGGACTGACTACAGCTATATACAGAGTTACACTGAATTTTCCAGTTCAGATTCTCTAAATCACATATTCCTTAGGCTAAGCTCTCTGAGGAAGTATCTAGATTTTCCAAGTTTTGTTCATATTTAGGCAATCTGGGCCAAGATTTTTCAAATTTAAGTTTTACCTTATTCACTAAGTGGAACTAAACTTACGCCATGAAAAACTGGAAAAAAACCCAAAAATAAATTTCCCAAAGAGGCCACATGACATGTCTCTGATCACCAGGACCAAGGCACATTTAGGCATCTGAGAAGAGAAGAAAACTTCGAGGAGAAACAGTCTAAATCAGTTCTCATAACATATCTTTACCTTCACTCCTTTATTAATGCACACCCAGTTGCTTCCTTGTAATGTTCAGACTTATTTTTCTTATTTTGAAAATGGCTTATAAAGTCACCTTTAAGAATACCACTTTACTCCATTTTCAGATGGCAGGAAAGTGCCTACTAGAAGGTCAGAAAAGCAAGGAGTTCTCCAAAATGCTTTTTGAAGGAATGAAAAGAGAGCAACCGGTCACCATTATGTCACTTTTGTATGACTGCTGCAACAGTGGCCTCTATCCACTGTTTTGCAAAATCTCTTGCAAAGGGTCCTTGATTAACTAAGTGAATGAAGGAGGGGTCACAGCTGTGCCTTATATCCACCTAGCCCTCTTCTAGAAGGTAGCAGCAAATGAAAATTTGACTCCTATGCAATCTTTTCCATGATATCTAGCATCATGCAGTGGGATGTATTTACTTTCTGTTAAGCAGAATTTTTCTGCTACATTTTGGTCTAAAGTACATAGCACATGAACAGTAGTTCCTACAGAACTGTAGGAACTGTCTACAGTCTTCTGCTGTCCCACGCCAATGCAAATTGTGCATTTTCAAAGAACTGTGGAAATGAATGCATATCACTGTTACAGCAACACATGTTACCAAGGCTAAATTTCCAAGGCACCTGTCTGAACCTAGTATTTCTTAGTACCCCTTGCTTTTTTATCATCAATTCTATTGCCAAAATTGAGTTGTAGTCATATTTGGGAGCAGATGGTCAAACCCACTGCTGTGTCCAAGTAGGCTGGTGGGCATAGTTATCTGATGTGTTTAGAGATATCATAGCAAGCCAAGCATCTCTCTTTACTCACCACCTAGGGATACACTCTCAAGTAAAAAGAGATCCCCCTCTGAGAAGAGTAGTTGCCAGATTTCAAAACATTTGCTGAATGTTTGCAGAATTGCATTTGTCCCTGGAAATAATACTGTTTAATAGCCACATTTTCGCAGCTACTTTTTAAAGTGAATTTGTAAACAGATGCTAAGTGTAAATATGTAAGATTCACATCAGCACCGTGTTGTATTTTGAATATTTACAAGTTTTGCTTAAGAAGAGACACTGCGACCCATGTTCCATGACATAATTGGACATCTGCTTCCTAGGCCAGCTGACTCAATTAATTCTAAAGGTTGTTCTTGGTAGGGAAGAGGAAACTGCCATTGGTGATTTCCTGATGAACTTATCCAAGTGGGTATTCCCAATTTCTGTCTAACATAAGGCCAAAATAAAATTTCATTTTCTAAATCATGGTTCATTATTTTTTGCAATGCTTTTAAGACTCATAAATGTTACCATCTTCAAATCCAATTAATTCAGACCAGAATGTTTGATCTCAACTTATCCAATCAATGAGATAAATGGTGTTTACCTATTTCTATCTATAGAAATTGTGCGCCATAAAATGCTAAACCTTACTTCATTACTCAACATGCAATTCTCTTGTTCAAAACTGTACACTCTTAGTTTGAAAAACATTGTTCAGTACTACAGAAAGAAGTCTTGCTATGTAAATATCACTCTGTAAATGCTCCCTGAAAATACATTACCTTTGATGAAATGGTGATTTCAATTAATCAGATTTGGTGTTGTTGAGAAGGAATTTAGCTAAAAAACAGTTTCTTAAGACTTTAAAATCAAATCTGATTATGAGTGTTATCAGACAGCTTAGTGCTGAAATGCATTCTTTTAAAAACCAGCTTTATGTAGGACTGTCTAAGGTAAGATCAGGCCACAGTTTGAAGTGATCTCAACTTGTTAAATCAATTAAATGGATTAAAGCTACTTTAGAGGTTCATTCACGATTCATAGGAAAACCATTGATTGCAATTAGATTTAGAATTAGTCAGCAAATTTTGATTAACATAAGAAGTCAGCTAAGTATACCCGACTTTTGCAGGTCAGCAAGGAATGCTTGAAGGAAGCACTTGTAACAAGGCTGATGGCTCAGCACAGGACAATCTGTAGATCCATGTGTCTTCTATGGGTCCTTATAAGACAGAGCAGTGAAAATCTGTTTCAGTTCATGAAAGAAACAGCTGCTTGTGAAAGTTATATTCTATGCGCAGTTTTTCTGGAGCAAAAATCGTCATGAATATGCAATAGCCCACTTTGGCTTTCAGCCCAACCTCACCACACATGACAAAACTATGTGGAAAAGTGTATGGTACAGTCTTCAGTACCAAGTCACATGCTTTGCTTTCCTTGTGGTCTACCAGAGCATGGTTTGCAAAGTTCAAGAACCAATTAAACTATATTAACATGTGTAATTATTATTATAATCGGATTTGCAATATTATTTACATATAAATATGTGTGGTCTTAGTGACTTTTGGTAATTGACAAGTGCCACCAGTATTATTTCCACACAACACAAACAAGTTATTTGAGTCTTATGTGGGCTGCTTTGTAGTATGTAATATCAACTACAAGCTGGCCCATTAGCTAAATATGAAACATTTCCATGAATTCTACAGAAGGAATATACAGATCCAAGCAAGATTCAGTTCAGGTTTTGCTGTAAAATCTTGGTACTTAGACCTCTACACCTACATCATTTAGTGAAAAAACCTCTACGAATTTCTCAGTGAAGCTCATCCTCTATCACAAATATGTAAGCAGGAGAACAGGGTATTCATTACATGACAATATTTGTTAAAAGAGTTGTATTTTGGAAGAATAAAAAAAACAAGTTCCAGGTTGAAGAAGTTACTTGAGTCTTTAGTTGTGTATATAGGGTAGAGTATGAAATAGTTTTACTGAAATATATGGGTTCAGGCTTCATTCAGCATTACCAGCTACATGTAGCAGATATATGCTTCCTACAACTTCCTACTACACCCCTCTGATAGAGGGTTTCTAAACCTGTTTAGAGAGACATTAGCTATTTTGCATTCACCTAGGAATTGTGTTGTCGACAGTTCTGTCCAAGGACCTGCAGCATTGGTAGCACAAATAGATGCAGTTCTGTGATTACTAGGGAAAAGCAATTATGGCTTGTTGTGTCGAAATCTGCATCATTTTGCTTACAGATAGTAATACACTGAGAGACAGATTATTTTATATAGCAGCATCAGAGTTTTATTTCTGGATTCCAATTTGTTTCTTCTTGCAATAAAAACTCTTGGATGCAGAAGTCATGTTGATAATTTAATACAAGCTGGAAATTAAACTCCAAATAAACTCCACTCACTTTCCCCCTGCCCTCTCTGGTAAGAAAGGGAGAAAGGCAGAGACAAGGATTAAGATAAAAATTCACTGAAAGCAAGCAGGAATGGAATAAGAAATGCACAATAACAGCAGCAATATTAATAACAAAAGCATACAATAAAAGGTGCTTTACAGATAAAAAGTGTCCACCTCAGTTCCATGGGACAAAGGCAAGATAGCAGCTGCTCCCATGTCCAGCATTACATGGCTTTCCCAGAGAAATGCAAGATGGCAAGGGTTCCCTGCAGCTGGTTATCCCCACCCCCAAGCCCAAGACAATGGAAAAAAATGATGGACAAACCCCCGAAAGCTACACTGTCCATATCACACCGTGCTGCCTGTTTCTGGACCACTCCATTCCATTCCCCTGGGGCTTGGTTCCAGAGCTGTTGCTGATTTTGACCGCTCCATTCTGCTGGGGCTTGGCACAGGTCATATTTGGCTCCTCTCACCTCATCTGCTGCTGCTTTTCCTGTGGCTGCTTCCACTTCACTGTTTTTCTTCAAAGTGGCTTTTTGTGAAGCCATGTCTTGACTGTGTTTGCCCCATCTCAGAGCTGAGTCTCAGAGGAACAGGAAAAGACAGGAGGCAGCAGCTGAGCAACAGAAGTATCCAGTGCTGGTCCCAAAAACGCACAGTGTTACCACAGCAGGCAGCTTCCTCCAAACAAAAAGGGAAAAAAATGACACATTCCTTGTGTGTACTCACCATTTTCTTCTGCCCAAAATCACACCCCCAGAGACGATGTGGGAGATACATATAGAATAGCAGCCTAACCACATCCACGTGGCTCTAAGCTCCACCCCCTCTCTAAAACCAGGACATCTTGGGGCAGAATGCAATTTGTTATCAGAAAAAATGGGGAATTTGCTCTTTGATTTCCTTAATAATGTTCTTCTTTTAGTTAAAATAGCAAGATGAAAAGTCAAGTTTGGGTTTGGTTATTTTACTGTATTTCTTTCCAGAAGGGATAATATACTTTTAATATATATTTCATACAATTGTTTAGGTTGGAAAAGACTTCTCTAGATCATTGATTCCAGCTGTTAACATAGCATTACCAAGTCCACCACTAAACCACATCCTTAAGTGCCACATCTGCACATCTTTCAAATACCTCATGGGATGGCAACTCAATCACTTGTTTGGGCAGCCTGTTCCAGTGCTTGAACACCTTTTGATGAAGAAATTTCTCTTAAAGCCTCCCCTGACAGAACTTGAGGCCATTTACTTTTCCCATCAGCTTATAAAACATTTTCTATGCCTTTACACCGTGATTCTATAACAGACTCCCACGACAGTATCTGCCTCATTGACCTTTCCCCTGTTTTCTACTCATAAGAACTTGACCTTATCATCACCATCATTAAGATCTAGAAAATCAAGACATTCCCTAATATACTGGGCTATTCCACAACCTCTCTTTCTTTGCCTATCCCTTCTGAAGAAGATTTTTGCAGAACTTGGGTTTTGTGAGACATTCCATCATGTTTCCATTATGGCAACTATGTCATAGTATTTCTGACGCACAATGGCTTCCATCTTCTTCTAGTTTGTTGCTTATGCTGAGGACATTGGTGTACATGAACTTTCACTGGGGTGTTGATCCCACTGACTTTTTTGGGGAAAGAAGCTCTAATTTTTATGTAACCTTTCATCTTTTGAATAGTTTCTGGTATCAAGTTTGAAAGTTTTTTCTCCTTTTTTAGTAAAATGGCAGAAGATAATTCATGCATTTTCCAGTTGCCTAATACACAACAGCATTTCCTGGAAACCCAGCAGCATACTGGCTGAGTCTAGCAATTCAGCAATGAGCAATCTCATTATGAGTAATTTTGCCATGAGCAGTATATATCTTTTCATTTAGAAAAAGGTAGCAATTTCCATGTACAGTAAAAAGAACTGGCCTACAAATACCTAGAATGTGTGCAGCTCTTTTTAAGACTAAAAGGAGTGAAGGGGGAATTGCCTTGCTGTAGTTGTGAGACAAACAGGTAAATATAGTGAAAAAATATGTTATGGCTAAACATCCAATGTTGTTGATCTCATCCTGTTGCAGCAGTTTTTTTCTGAATGTATTGGTTGATACTAAAGTGCATTTGATATTGAGGACATTATTTTTCAATTAATAGAAAAAAATAAGGTCTCAACCATTAGAAAAAAAGATAAGTCATTCTGCAACACAGAGTTGTGCCTCCAGGTAGCTAAGAAGTCATTTTTACTCTCTGTGCTGTTTTCTTGAATAAAACAGGTACATCTTAGTAGATCTGCAGTAGACCTTTGTGTTTCTGAAAAATATTTTAAATGATTGCTGTCATAAAATATTCAATTCCACTTTCACCCCTCACCAAATCATGCCTTATTAGACAGGTTTTGAAAGACTGTGCTATTTCTCCTTTAAATACTAGTGATACTTACATTATGTGCCTATGGCAATGTTCTGAGAGATGATTATTAATGCTTACAAAATAAAGCATTACAGAATTACAAAGGATTGTAGTATTGAAATGTGAACACATAGGCAGTGTGAAAATTTCTTTATTATGAAAATGTCAATTCCGTTTTTAAAATGAGTTAAAACTTGCATATCATAAAATAAAAAAGTACAGGTAAAGAAAACTTCTATCAGATGTATGTGGATTTTCTGATTCCTATAAATAGACATTTGAAGGAAGGTATGTTTACACAAATCAGGAACACCTCTGATTAGATTTAGTGATAAATCCAAAAGCTAATTGTGAAATTTGAATTTCTAAACTCATTAATTTCTTCAGGTCATTTCAAGTGCATAACCAAATAATTTATCCAAATTATTCAAACAGAATTTTCATCAACCCTCATGCCAATTACATGCAAGAGGAGACAAAAAAGTTGTTGTTGCCTTACTATTAGTTTGATAGATGTTCAACATTGTTAATCTCTAGTAGAATGTGTTCTTTGAAAACTGTATGACAAACTTTATGTATCTAGATCATTTATGTATTTAATCAATTTGTACACAAAATTGTGCCTCCTAAGACCTCCTTCATACTTAGTTTTTCTTTCTGACATTTAAATGCGAACTTTTCTTTTAGCATTTCATGTGGTTTTCAGCCTTGCTCCCTCTTCCATAAATCTTTGTAGTTGGTCTTCCCTCACAAACTTACAGATATCCCAGTAACACAAAAATAACTGAAAGTAAACATTGCAATAAATTTATTCCAATTTATTTACCTTTTTTTTTTCGGTCATCTTCTCAAGAATTAACAGGCACTGATAGTGAGTCCTTGGAAAGCATGCATTCAGGTTTTGCATTTACTAACTCATGGGGAATTTTATTATCATGGCTAGTGATAGCAGAATAAAGCCAGCATGAGTAGTCCTGCATTTTTACACTAAATTAGCATCATAGACTTCTCAAGTCAGATTTCTGTCATTTCTTATGAACTACTGTAAGCTGCAATTCAATTGTGTAAGTAACATCGCCACACAATTTTTACTATTAATATATGAACCAGAAATACTAAAGATTAAGAAGGAGGGGAATAGATACTTTTTACAATCCTAAACTATACTATGGAATTTCCCAAGAAGTTCTAGAAAATTTGTTCTACTTTCACAATATATTTCACTGACCCAATTGCTGTGAAAATTAATTGAAAAAATGTTTTCAGTAATTCAATACTCTGGCAGTGTATAACTAGACTGAGTTTCAGTGTCAATAGGAGGCCTTCATTTAGACTTATGGATTTTCCTAAAACTGTATCAATATGCATACAAATGATCAGTCTCTGAGTACTTAAGCAACAGTAAATGTGTATTCATGGTACTCATTTTAGACATTTAGTTGAGAATATTTGGGAAAAATTCCTTGGTTTTCTTTAATACAAACACAGTAGCTGAGTAGAGATAAGGACATACATACATATAGATATATATAAATTTCAAGGTAAAATCATGCTATCAAAGAAGGCACTGGGAGTTTTAGGTGCTAGGTATTTTCTAGTTGATTTATTTGAAACAATTTCAGCCCTTGAAGCACAGCTGTTGATTTCAGGGATTAATGACACAATGACAGCTTTTAGGATATAATTTCTTATGCAGGGCTTTATTTCAACTAATCATCTACCTTTAGACCTAGTATTGTAGACTTCTTAAATGTTTCATTTAGAACACAGATTATGGAGTTTTACACTGCAGAAGTATAATTTCTTTATCTTTAGTTTTAAAGGAAAAAAGACATCTGTAAAACACTACAGAAAATGCTACTGTTGCTTGAATTTCCTTTGGTGGAAAGTAAATATATTTTGAATTTTCTTCTTCATCCTTCTGAATCTGGTTACAGTAATAATGAAATAAACACAGGAAATTATTTGAAATCTCAGAAACTACTGGACTCACAATGTGACTTGAGACATTATTTGGTTTTAAGAAGAGAAAACACAAAAATAAAAATAAAAAAAACATAGAATAAGGATAAAATAGGAAATTCACTTAATCACTATTGTATATTACCATACCTCTGGGGAGAAGTGAAGAACAAATAAACAATATTGAATACCTGTGTTCACAGAAGACTTCCTGATGTAAGATGAGCTTTAAAAGGAACACCTTGATTTAGGTTTTGACAAGCTGGCATCTCTGAATTAAGAAAATTGCTTTTTCAACTCCTGTATAAATCTGACCAATCAACTGAAGCAAAGAAATAACCCTGGCAATTCGGATAAAGATTTAATTGTGAGTAAATAAATATTGAAACACTGATTAGCTAGAATTTCAAAATGGACTGATATGAAATATATTGCTTACTTGTCAAGGTCTTTTCTGAACAGTAATAACCTTAAAAAACTCTTCTAAATGAGAATTCTACCTACAATATGAAAACATAGCAAAAAATCTTTGAAGGAAAAATTGTGAAACAACCTATGAACCATAAAGTAATTACTTTATAGAAAAGGAGGAACGAACAGTGAGATATGGTATCTTAAGTATAGTATTCTCATTTTTCAATATTGTGTATTAGCTTTTAACCTTTCTCTATATCATTAACCCCAAAACTATTGACTGCAGGTCCTTCTGCAGGCTTGGCACATGTGCCCTCCATCTCCTCCATGTCATTGACAGAGATGTTGAGCAGGATGTTCTTTCTCTTTCTTAACTTTCTCTTGATCTTTTTCCTTGTTTCTTTTTTTTCCGTGTATATGTAGAGGAGTCTCACACTTTAAAGAATGTTTGATCACTTTCTCTTCCTCCAGTTGTTTACAGTCTTCTATTTATTTTTCCTCTTTCTTTCATTTTTTTCCTTTTCTCTTTTCCCTTTGTCTTTTTAAGTGTCTCCCTTCTTTAAGTTTCCCTCTCTAAACTTGTTTTCCTTCTTCCCCCTTTCCTACTTTCCTTTGCGTGCCTTCAGTTTCATTATCATTTCTATTCTCTTTCTCCCTCATTTTCCATTCTCACTTCTATGCACATGTAATCTTTATTTGCTTCCTCCATAGAAAATTTATTTTCTGGGATTCACTGATCTCTGAAAATTTATGCAAAACTCTGAAATCAAGCAATGGTCTTCATTTCCACTCATGGCTTTGGATAAGGCCTTATCTCTTAAAAAAATGCTATAAAGGATACAATTATTTGTTAGAGTGGAGAGCAGAGACCATTCAGTCTGGAATTTAAGCAGTCAAGCATGTCATGATGTGACCTGTGTTTTGCACTCCTATTCTCCTTGTGCTTCCTTTGCTCAAAAATTCTCTTGACAGCTCCTAGTCACAGAACAGAGTTGCCTTGTTGAGGAAAAAATTCAGAATACAACTTGTATAGATTTTTACTTGTAAATAAGAAATTTCATTATAATTTCAGTCACAATACCCCTGTAGTTCCACTCAAGCCACAAAAACAGCACCTGAGGTATGACAAGTCTGAGAATAATCTTCTGTGTAAACAGACTAAACACCTGACATTTACTTTTCTCTTGGGACATGCTTGCACAACTTGTATCAAAAAAACAGTGCTTGGACTAGATCTTCTCACATTTTTTTCTGAACAGCTGCTCTACACCAGACAAAATCCACAAAATCCAGATGTCACGTAGTCAGGAAACTATCTTAAAAGGAATTATGGAATAAAAGTTTTATGAGAAATTCATGGAGGCCCAAGCTCCATTGTATGTCACATCTGTTAAGCAGTATGTGAAAGCTGGTGTTCATTTTCAAAGTGATGAGGCCATCACAAGAAAAGCCAAACTACCAACCAGAACATCAAATTTTCAGTATCATAGAATCACAGAATGGGTCAGGTTGGCAGGGTCCACAGGAGATCCAGAGCACATGGCACAGGATTTCATCCAGTCAGGTCTTGAATATCCCCAGTGAGGGAGATTCCACACGCACTCTAGGCAATCTTTTCCAGTGCTCAGTCACTTGCACAGTAAAGTTCTTCCTCATGCTCAGGTGGAACTTCGTAAATATGTATATCCAGAAGGAGAGCACAAACCTTTTGTCTAAGAAACTAGTCTGAATCATATTTCTCTCTAAAAGTGAAAGCTTGCGTTGCGTCACGTTTGTGGTCTGCCTTGAAACTATGAATAACTAATATCTGCTAGTGGCAGTTGAGCATCTGTAATCTATGGAATTCTTAAGATGTTATTGTAAGATGAAATCACTTTATGGTGATTAAAAAGATATGAGGCAGAAATTGTTTTTCTTACTGACCAAAGTTAGAAATTGGCTACCTGTTGCCTAGTCCATATTTTATCGTTTTTCCCATTATATCCCATCCTTTCCTCTGTTCCCTAGAGAGGGCAATTAAAGAATAAGTGGTTTGTTTTTTCATCAGGATGATACACAGACCCCAGCTACAGTTTTTACTGCCGTGTTCAGGAATTAATCAAACCTTTGTTTGCAATATATTCCCCTTATAGTACAATTGCTGTGTAACTGTTGATTCAAGTTTTAATTGCCTGATAAATTGAGTGTAAAATCCTATGGTAGAAAAGGAAAAAGAGAAAAAGAGGATGGTTCTCTGGCAAGTCAATGTAAAAACAGTTTTCTCCTTACAAGTAGGAATCATTTGTATAAATTTGAGTACAGGAACATGCAGTTATAAATGACACCAGGTTATAAAGCCAAAAAGCAGGAAATCAGTCCTTTAGAATTCTTCTGTTATGGCCTTTTTATTGTGCTAGTTGTATTCACTACTCACAGAAATTAGAAAACAATAGTTGCTCCTGATGTCATCACTGTGTGCCAATTTCATTAATATCCTGATGCAAAAAGTATATTTTTGGTTGTTTTTATTGAAAACTATTCAGTGATTTAAAGTAAAACACAGTGTTAGGAGGATGTTATATACAGATATTGCCTATAAAAACAGACATATATAGATAGATATTGCCTATGTTTGCTTGCAAAGAGTTAAATTTTAGATATTACGTTTGACATAAAAAAAATTATGAACAACACTTCAAATCCCTATGATCTGCCAAATGCTGTATGTTTCTGGAACAAGTCTGATTTTGTATTATAAATATGTATATTTGATAACTGTATTATAATTACTATTTATTTTTAAAACCAGAAGTGTTCTCATTTTATGCATTACAAATTTCTTGCTTGCTTCCATTTTTCCCTTTGGGTCTGAAAATGTTGATTTGGTGTGACTTTGTCCTGATTATAATGAGACCTCTCTGAACTCTGGCTCCATCTGCTATGAAAAATATACCATTCCATTAGTCTGATGATTTATTTAATGATATACACATATTTTTTATGTGTATGGAAGTGCATTTGATATTGTTTGAGAGGTAGGTATCTGTCTTGTCAGAACTTAATGGTTTACTCTGCGCCAAATGAATGAAGAAAATACTATGTGTATTATCACAGTATTTTCAGGAAAGAAACGACAAACTGCTCCAGAATTGTCTCCATGAGATCCCCATGCTATCCTTCTAGAATATAATAGAGCTCCTCCATCATTACCTTGTAAGTGGGCCGAACAGATAAAAGGGAGGGAGAAGGCTCAAATTTTATATATTGAGAATAGAGGACACAGCTAGAAAACCATTTCCTGCGGCAATGCATCTTCTTTCCCTTAAGATCTCTCATATAAACATCATCACTCCATCCATCCTGTTTCCATACTCTCAGTAAAACATTCATAAGAATGGAGCAATTTCTCCGAATCTTCCTTGTAAACGTAATGCCTTACATGGTTCTTTATCAGGTAGTTTTCAGTAATATAAGCTGAAAACCTTAGGATTTATACATATTCCTCCTTCATAGGATAATATGTAGGATCCAATAAACTCGAAGTATATTAAAATTTTAGAATGTTATTTATAAAGTTTGTTGGTAGTGCTCTTTCAGCTTGTTTTAATGACTGGTTTCAAAGGATATCCAAAGAATAAAACAAGACACTTGAAAAACAACTGTGCAGAGAAGCAAGTATCAAAAATAAAAGTAAGTTTCCATATTTCCACATGCATCTCAGTTCCAGAAAACATGGAAAACAATACTGGCCTGTCTAGAAGATCTGGTTAACTCTTATAAGAAATCATGAGAGTTCCTAATCAGCTTATCACTTGTGGCAGCGCATGTTGATTTAGACTACCTGGATGAATCCTATTAGGCCTTCTCAGAGCCCAGAGACTGAAAGAATGGGTAGACTTTATTATCTTTTTGTATCCCAGCACCCAAGCCTCACCAGTATGCAAACGAAACACATGCAAAGGTGTTTGTTTTATTAGTGGCTCTTGCTTGCCAATTTTTTCATTAAATAGTTTCTTCCTCTGATCAGCAAATTTTTAAATTATACTAAAATTTACTTGTAAATGCCAATAGATATATATACACAATAGTAAATTATTTCTCTCACCACAGAAATACTAAAATTATCCATAAGATAAGATTGCTACAGATGTTTTATCATTGTATTCGATCTGTTGGGATCTTCAGTACTTTTCTTTAGTGGACTTCTGAATTCATTGTAATATTGTTGTTCATGGCTCCTATATTGCAATGTTACTGTTAGCACAACAAACAACCACACCAACTAGTCACTGCAGAACATTTAATTTTAATTAGGCCTCCTATTCTTTTACGTATCACAAAGGCATAATGTATGATGGCACACAAATTAAAGACAGAGGAACACAGCAGGAATGCTCTGTTTAAGTTTGCTTATTTTTCTCATGGTAAGTCACAGCTACTTTGAGTTTAAATCAGCAGTTCTCCCTCACCCATGAGCAGACCAGTGATCTCTAAAAGTCAGCATAGAAGTCCTGAGTATTCTTCCCAACTGTTTTTCCCTTTGGGGACATCATTTCTGAGAGTAAACTATTCTGAGAAGCAGGTATGGAGTTACCACTGAACTCTATTAATTGGAAAATAAAAATCACATATATCCAAACTCCAGACATTGCCAGAATTTCAGGATGTTACGTGGAGTGATCTAGTTTACTGGCAGTGGGAAAATCTTGGCATATGACGCTGTAAATATGACTTCTGTTTGGACATGTAGTAACTCCCTAGATCTCCTAAACAAGTACATACATCCTTCTAGCAATTCAAAAGTCTTTCTGGATTCTCCAGTCTCCTTAAGCTACATGCACCACTTCTGCTTCTCTGCTCAGACCTCAGCTGTTTCCAAGAAAATTGGTGAGGAAAAAGTGGATCTTCTCAAGAATAAGGCTATCCTTTAAGCCCTGCCAGATCTGCTACATGTCTCTGGTCTTGAAAAATAGTGAGAGGTCAAACACAAATAGTGATAGGGAAGAAGTCTGAGGTTTCACATACTATGCCTGAAAAAGGTCAGCAAGTTTTCCTTACCCCAATCGGCAGATGGCAGGGGCTGGACAACACATTGTGAGGTGAGATGTGGACCACTCTTCTCCACTTCAAAGTTGTTACTTGGGAAAAAAAGCTGAGTTGAACAAGAAAGGTGACCCCTTTTGTACAAGAGAGTACTGGCAAGAATATGGTTTCTTACCAAAACAGGTATTACATGATAGACTCTCATAAGAGATCTGTAATTTCTGGTATGTTCCTGACCTACAGAAAGTCTTCAAATGCAAAGAATTTTGACAGGAGATACCATTGCTGCTGTGTATGTTGGTGAGACCTGCCACCTTTCTCTTTCTTCCAGAAAAGGATAAGGAGTATGTGGCTCATCAGCAATGCAGGACATTAATGCACCACTACCCAGTAGTGTCTTTCCCTTCCATGTCGTAGGTATTCATGTAACTTCAAAGCTCTGCGGAGAATACTCAGATCCATGTGAAGCTGAACCTCTCTCCCACTGCATCTCCATAAAAACTAGCTTCCTCTCTCACTCTGTGATTCCGGGAGGCAGAGCCTCCTGGAAGCCATTACAATTTATACAAGTTACTCAGTGATAATTATATATGTACATATTAATGGCCTTTGGCTAAAATATATAAATGTATCCATTCTAAGTATTGAAAATGGACATGTTTTATAACTTGTAAAAATATGATAGGGACATGCATGGGGTGTTATGTGTTTCCCATTATAAAAATAAGGACATTTTTGACAAATGCAATATGGCAGAATATACCAAGATAATTAATTTATGTTCATTCCAGAAAGGTGGGGTGGGTTTTTTTGTTTTTGTTTGTTTTTTTTTTTTTTAATTTCTCAGCATGACCTCTGTCTTGTGCTTAACAGAACAATCAAAAAGGGATTGGTTTATAGACTGAAATCACTCAGAGTTTTAACTTTCCATGGAAAACTTATCTAGTCTAAGTTTGTTTATATGTTGATTGATGGAAACAATAATAATTTCTTCTGCTTGACTCAAATATTCTGATTCAATATTTCAGTGCAATCTTGTTGTTTTCACAGCTTTCTNACTTCACATAAATAGAACTGTGTCCAGGACCCAACAGCTGGCACTTACTGACTGAAGAGATGAACAGGAAGACAGTGTTTTCATAGGATTATAGAACAAGCAGAGAAGAAAAATTTATGCAGAGTTTTGTAAGTTTAGTGAGGCAGAAAATAGATTGGGGTCCAGAGAAGAAATGATGTGTCAGTCAAAGCTAAGCATAGAGACACAAACTTCCACAACACAACAGCAGTCATGTGCTTTCTTAGCTTTTGTGGCTTCAAGAGTTACTTCTGAGTTTGGGTAGAACACCAAACAGATGTTTTGTGAAGATCTTACTTTTTACAAGTCTCTTTTAAAGCCTGGGGAAAGCAAGAATAAAGCTGCCTTGAAAGACGTAGAACACAGTTAAATATCTTCTAGGAAGGGTCCTAAAGAGGGAGAAAACTGCAGCTGAACACTGAGACTTTGTCATTTACATATGTCCTTATGTAAACAAATTTTCTCAAAATGTATAATTTCATCCACTACAATAGACGTTTCTGTAACATAGTGTAGGTCAGTGCTTTGTACTCAATACTGACAAATGAAAGCTGAAATTATATGCATGTAGTGCATTGTAGTAGTCTGTATCAAGACAGGATACCGTAACTATTTCTCAAACCCTCCTGTGTGGATATTTCTATCTAATGGCTTCTACTGATTTCATTTCTCTATTTGATTTCTAAAAAAGGACCTGCTCCCTGAAATAACTAAGATTTTACAAGCAATATTATACTACAAAAGATTATTGGCAATACTATGCAAATTGCCAAAAAGGCATTAGACTGCAGTTTAACCAGCATCTAAAAAAGACACCTGCTGCCTATGTGACACAGAAACTAAAGAACCTGTTCATTTTCATTCAAAGTATTTATTTCATTACTTTACTTCAAGCATATTCTTAGTTGCTTTGAGATAATGGTGCTCGAATTTCATAACATTTAAGAAGACAGAACGGCTTGAAAGAATCCATTTTAAAGATAAAGAAGCCATGATCATATGTCTTTGCTAGTCTGAATGACACACTATCTGACTTCAGTTACATCCCCTCAGTAACAATTTTATAGGTTACATTGAATACCTGATTAAGACTTATATTGTATAGAACATAATGTCCATTTAATAATATCATCATTATTGTTGGGTACTTTACTGGTTCTTTTATGGGCTAGATTTCATGTGCACAAAAAGTAAGAAAAGTCACTTCACTCTTACATGGTGGATAAGAAATAATAGATCATCTAATTTTCCAAGACATGTTTCTCCTATCTTTTATCAGTACACTTCTATCAACATATTTAGATATTTGTGGCAGGTTAATATGGGCCATTTTCACCTGGCAACAACATCAGTCCTTAGCAATAGTACGTGTGTATTCAAACTACTGGTAACACTGAGCCAAAATGGAAAATCAGACTACAGAAACCTTTAGATGATGTATCAGGAATTTTCAGGTATTATTTCACCTTGGCAACTATCTCATTTAATTCCCTAGCAACTCTGAATATAAACTCAGTTTTGGGGTTTTTTCCCTGTTCAAAATTACCTCTTGAGAACAACTAAGATGTTTCCCTTATTAACTTTAACGATATTCAGTGTTTCACTTATACCTAGTTTAAGATAAATGGCAGAATTCAATACTGCACAGTAGTGCTTTAGACCCATGCAGTATTTCATGGCTTAAAAGTCATGAAAATTAAGGTGGTACAGCTGCAATTTAATGTTATTCCTCTACTTCTTTATATATACTAGTCTACAGCTGCTATTTCAGAAATTTTTATTAGTACTATACATGTACAAAAATCATTGTGTTCATAAATCGACCTTTTTGCATCCTGTCTAAGCAAGACTTTATATTGTTTTGATAATAAATGCCTACATATTCTTCTACTGGAATATTTGAGGAGAAAATAATTTGTCCCTGAAGGGAGCAGAAAGACTCCACTGCTATTTTATCCCCATTCATATGTATTCCATTTCCTTATCCATTGGCAGAGAAGTATCAGCTAAAATCATGGTAGGTCTCTTATGACAAATATCCACTTTGGTTGTCATTTGATTTGACCAATATTTCCATAGTGTAACAGATCTTATGGAGGATTATTATCTAGAAGTGATTTCTCTAAGTGTTAGCATATTGTATAAATTTTGCTCTCTGAAGGAATCTCACTATACTGAAATTGTTACATTTCTCTTTTTTTTTGTTTAAAGAGCCTTCTGGACTCCGTATTTGAATATTTAAAGGAATATGATCCCATTTTTCATTCTTAAGGAGGGTAATAGGCATTGTATTAAAACATGTTTGTGTATACCATAGAATTCAAATGACAAAAAAGGCAGAAGAAAAGGAGAGCAGTGTGAATGATCACAGAGCTTGCTAGCTCTGTTTGCATCTTCTGGTTTTTACTACCTGTTTCCTTAATTCAATTGCAGTAACAAACTATCTCTCCCTTCCTTCCCCTGCCTTCTTTTGCCTTCCCCCAATGGTTTAATGGTCTGCATTAGATATGAATTTTGTCCCTTTTTCAATTTTTAGAGTTGAATTTTGTTTACACAGCCTTGTTAGTCTACATATGGGTTTTTTAAGCAACAAAATAGTTTTACATGCTCAGAAGAAGCTTGAGTTTTTAGGAATACAAGGACCCACAAACACAGTAACTTTTCTGGTTTTGCTCATCAGACTTTAAGTCTGTGACTTAGGACTTGCCCACACACTAAGTAATATTATTCATCTTATGCCATCATGAAGCACTGATCTGTTCCAAATCTTAGCTGTAAATGATCTTCTTTTATACAATATGCACATTGTAAAGGTATACAATTTTTTCTGCATATGCAATTATTTCTACATATCCTTTCTACATCAGCAAGTAGACACAGAGGACATTGCTTATTGTTGTCATGGGCATGTTTTGAAATTTCTTCACTTCCCATGGTGTATTTCCACTTAACTCCATTTCACCTTATTAAAAACAAGGTCCTCCTGATTATAAAATAGCTGCAGAGCAACATTAAGCTACAGCACAATGAAAAAGAATAACAATAACAAAACAAAACCAACTAAACAAAAAACCAACTCCAAAACAAAACCCCATACCAACTCAAGACCTAAAAATCTCTCTTGTTGGAATAAGAAAATATATGACAAAATGTGGTGAAATAAATTGTCTATTATCAATATTATTATCCTTCAGTTACTCATATTCTCTTTGTGTACTATTCTTTTTGAGGCAAAGGCATGAAAATTCTTAGTGTATCAGACAAGAATGTGATTTCTGGAATAGCAGTTCTGTATAAAGTCTTAATATACCTGGTTATGCCCTATGGTCATGTTATTACATGAAATTTCATTCTTCAGATGAAACAGCAAGTATATATTTCATGGCAGCACGTAAAACTATGCACACATACAAACATGTTCTCAGGTTTCACAAGCTTTAGATAATCAGCTGAACTAGTCAATATATTGTGAAACCTAACATTGGGAATTCTTTATGAAGAAAAAGAAGTCGGAGTTTAGTATGCCTTATTACCACAGAACCTGCTGCTACCTTTGTTCTTTTCGTAAGCTCTTTACATTTAGTATAGTGTCGCTTGACCGCTTGACCGCCCGGCAGGCCAGCGGGCAACAACGTCTCTGGAGTACCCGGTCGATGAGGCTTCCGCCTCGCAAGGATGCGGAGCGGCGACGCTTTTGCCTCGAGCCCTTGCGGGGTAGCTCTGAGAAGAGCTGTTAATCCCACAGCCCAAGCTGGGGCTGGCAGCAGTCGATGGAAACGATGCGATGAACACAGCGGCGCTAAAGGAGGAGAGGAGGACTCACTTGTAGCAAAACCTCGAGTTTATTCCCTGCCCGGGGGACAGGCGAACTACCTGCAGAGGCCGGGGCTACAGCGCGAGCCCCGAGAAACGCTTGCACAGGGTTTTAAGGGGCCAGAAAAAAAGGGAGGGGAACGGGGATAAACCTATAGGGAGTGTGATGGAAGATGACAGGTATCCAATAATTGGGGAGCAAAGGAGGGACAAATTCAAACTGACCAATGGGGGTAACAGAACTTCAGAACCTTCTAGCTAAATATGAATATTAAAATAATTCTGAGGGGACAGGGGAGGAGACAGGACCCTGATGGACAAAGGTGAATGGCGGCAAGCTGCTCTAGCCTGCCTTTCCCTTAGGGCTCACTATGCTGTGAGGCGTAATCCGCCCATTCTACCTTGTCATTTATCCACATGGAGAAGGCAGGCTGAGCCGCAGGTTCACCCGCCATGGGTGACCCAGCCGGTGGCTCCGCCACCAGCTGGGTGACCGCCACAGTATAGTTTCAGAATACCAAAACTAAAAATTTTCCATATAAATTTTTTAATGAGAAATGAGCAAAGGATATTGTGTAGTTCCTTCTTTGGCTGTAAAGACAAGTTAAGGCACAATTAAATGGTATTTTATCTAAAGAAATAGACAAAAGTACAAGAGCAGTAAAATGGCAGAGAAGTTCAAGCACCACTTGCAGAAATGAGAGGCCACATTAAAAATTCATTCTGTCATTAATTTATATTTGATGAAAATATTGAGCAGAAATTATATTAAATGAGTGGCCAGTTTATTCCCTCTGGGAAAAACAGGTACAAAGAGTTTAGGCTTTATTAATGGAACAATTGTAAAGCTACTTTTTACACAGAGATTTCTGGCATGGGTATGAAATAAAAAAATTTTTTAAATTACTTTCTGGTGCTAGTTAATGGACTGATTCAGACCACGTCTCAGGGCTCAGGAAAATTCATCTATTGCATTCAGTAAATTTGGAAGCAGGCCTATGA
The DNA here is from genome assembly GCA_013397795.1 of Orthonyx spaldingii. Classification (NCBI taxonomy): domain Eukaryota; kingdom Metazoa; phylum Chordata; class Aves; order Passeriformes; family Orthonychidae; genus Orthonyx; species Orthonyx spaldingii. The sequence goes on along the minus strand of VZTJ01000379.1, from coordinate 911,137 downwards.
CTTGTCTACCGTAATGGAAGAATGGTGCATATTGTAAGTCAGATTTTTAAAAGCATTTAATGAGTTTGCAAAGTCAAGATGAAGTATTGAAATGCTGATATCATGAATATGGCAATGTCAGGATAGACTATTAAATCAGCCTATAGAGATTTATTTATGAATGTGTCTTCACTTACAAATTATTTCGGAAATTAGAAGAGGATATTCAAAAATAGTTCTGAGATTTCTCTTGTTATAGCCAGACTTGGGGGAGATCAAAACACTGGAAATTAGAGAAAAATAGCACAATAAGAAAATGTAGAAGTAAGCAGAGATGACTGGAAACATATTTTTAAATGGAAAACATGGGTAATACATTTTTGGGGGGAAATGAACCATAATAGTAACCTTTCATTAAATGGAAAAGTCTTGGCATATCCTACACAAGATAGGAAAACAAGTCGTTGCTGTAAAATACGTGCAGACATTGTTCTATAATGCAATACATCTCAAGAGATTTAAGGTTTTACATGTCACCGATTAGACCGCAGCTAACATTACTTAAATTAATTTTCCTGGAGTGGATACACTTCCCTGCAGTGTGTGTTACTGTTGTTAATCATTTTATTGACTGAAGTTCATCCCTGTGCAGAGTATCTGTCCAATACCCATGGAGAGAAATTAAAACTTGTTCCTGCAAACACTTAAGCATCTGCTTATTTTTGCATGAGTAAGGAGCTCTTTTCAATTTTAGCAGGCTTGCTGATGTGTATAGACTTCAGTGTTCATAAATGTTTCATAGCATCACTGTTGAGAAGGACTGTGTTCTAAATGTGTGGTGCATTTATCTTGTACTAGCCCTCAGTGTAATTGTGTATTTGCATTAGGTAAGCTGTTCCTGCTGCAGAAATACAAAATAGTCAGTTGCTTAATTACCTAATTAATACCTATTATGAAAACTAAAAATATGATCCTACAGTCCTTACTTTTGTCTCAGAGGAAACATTTTTCTGATAATTAGACCAACATGTAAAAGGTGCAATACCACTGAAAGTAGCGGAGATGTAACTGATAAAACTTATACTGATAGTAGACAGCAGGCTTTGATGTAGTGCTTCTGGGTAAGTTATTGCTTGAAGAGAAACTGCATATTGAGGCTTTTTCATGTATAAATATAATAAAAATAATAAAGATTTGGGGGGAAATTTTGGAGTATCAGCTTTTCTGCGAAAGGTTGTCATTGAAAGATGAAGCAAGAAAAATGGGTTAGGAGGTCTGTTAAAGAGGACAGGTATCTTGATACTGAAGACAGTAAAGTGTTTGGCTTTAAAAAAAGGGAAAAGAAAAAGAAATAAAATAAAGTAAAATAAAATAAAATAAAATATATTTTTTTAAAAAAATCTAAATAATGAAATAAGGCAAACACCATTCTGCTCCAAAGCCAGTAAATAATTTCTAAGTGGTAGTTCCCCTGACTAGAGAGAGGGAGAGAATTACTGAAGTATGAGAAGAAGAGAGAGCAAAGATTCAGGAATGAGAAAAGGAACCTATTATATCATTTTACTGGGAGAATTTCATATGAAGTTAACATCCAAATGGCAAATTCAAAGCTGTATCTCTTCAGCAGTGGAGGTCCCCAAGAAGACTTGAACTGATGTTTTAAAAATATTCTTACAAATGGAACAGTAAACTTTCCAGTAGCAGACAGACAGTTCTTGATTAATCTTAATTACTTAATTTTAGCTCTCAAGTATGATAAAAACTGTTCATTTGTCCACTAGATACATTATTTATGCAATGGCAGCATATGTAATTTACTTGTCTAAAAATATGCCTTTCCTCTGGACTGTTTTTTAAATACACTTGTTTTATTTATTGCTATGTTTTTGGAAATACATGTCCTAAATTGCCTTAGAGCACAGTGACAATCCTTTGCTCAAAATATTTAACACTCAGTTGGTCACTTGCATTCAATGCTTACTGAAGGAGCTAAATCATGTATAATTTATGTCTTTTATCCTGTCAGTAGAACATCACTTTGACTATTCACATGTGAAAAATTATTCATTCATCTAAGTATTTTCAAAATTTTCCCTTTAGGTTAGGGGGAGGGAGGTATTTGGAGGCTTGATGTTTTTGTCTCTTCTGTTGAAATTACTGAGGAAAGGAGCACCTACAGTAAAACCCACTCTTTTAGCCTTAAATGGGAACTACTGTTTATTACACATTTTGCTACAAAGCACCTGGAAACATGTGGCAAGAGGGTAGAACCGCATTGAAATCCAGAGTCATGCTGACATGCTTTCTGAATAGATGATATAAAAAAAAAAATATAAAAATAAAAAAATATTTATTCAGATGTGGTGTTAACTTTTTATTCTTCTTGTTTGCACAAATTCACAATTTCCCCATTCCCAAGAAAGCTTTTTGCCCTCTGGCAAACAATCTGTTTGTGAAAAGCAAATTTTGCATGTTCTGTCTTTAAGTACACCTTCCAAAGCCTTTTCATTTAAAAAAAGCAAACAAACAAACAAACAAAACCAACAACAACAAAAAACAAGTATAAGAGAATAAAATATATCATAATAAATTGTTAGTACCAGTTTAGAATATTGCTCCCTTAGGTGTCTTCAAAAATACAGTAAAAGTACTGTGGAGACATAAAATCAGATTATCTTCAGGATCTATGAACCAGAGGAAGATTCAGGGCCAGATTAAAATGAACAAACAGTGAAGCTCTTCTGTTGAGCTTGGCCTGGCACAGAAGCCTCCATCAAAAATGAAAGTACAAAGGGAAAAACAGAACAAAAAAATGTGTTGATTATTGCAATGTCTCCTCTTGGGCCTTGAGGCATCTGATGCACAGAGAACAAATGCTTAGATTTGGATTACCTTCCTACCATTTTTGTGTCTTCTGCTGCAGTCCTGTAAACGTAATGAAAATTAGCTTTAGCCATATTTCTTCTGTTCATTCGTCTTCTTTGGCCAGCAATGACGGCACAATATGGGATAAGTCAGCATGGCGCACATAGGATCTACTCACTGCTTCCCCGCTATGGGCAAGGTTCTAGCACAAGGTCCAGGAGGATGACATATACCTAAACCAGCCCATCTCCATTCCTGTAAAATGGGAGAGTAGAAGTAGCCAGGGAAGGCAGGAAGACCTGATTGCGTTGTGGTGGACATAAAGAGGCCTTCTGCAAGAACCAAACATGTCAGTTTCACTTCTCTCCACAGGTTTTAACATACATTGACCAGGTTCCCATAACATGACTTTAATTTCCAGAATCTGAAATATGTGGGTGTTTGCCAAGGAAAGCTATAACTGTCTGCTGATTTCTATGTAAAATGTATGAAGTAGACGAGTTGTTCAAAGAATTTGGTTGCTTCAGAAGTGTGTTCAGCAAAATCACTGTTAAAGTAATAGCTCTCCTCTCTACCCAGATTCTTTTAAGACTAAGAAAACAATAAAAATGTTGGTAGAAAATTGAGGATGAGTAAATCCTCTGCTGTGGAAAATATAAGCAAGGAAAAATTTCTAAGTAACAGAAGACCCCCGTCTGTGCTATTTGCAAACCCATTGTCCTAGTTCTTGCCACAACTGTGAGTGGGGGGAAGGGGCTCTCTCTGGCTTCCAAAAAGAAGGGTGTGGCTTCTTGTCAAAAATCACCGTGGTAGCATCATCTGCCATTGTTCATTGTCTCAAGGATCATCATGAGCATTTTTGCATGTGAATCACCCTCTCTTTTGTATACTTTTTAAATTAATATTGTTCCTCTTGCTCTTTGTTTTATCTCACTGCTGTTTCTACTAAATGGCTCTTATCTCAACCAATCATCTTAACCTTTAGTGCCTCAAATTCTCAACTCCATCCTGGAGCAGGAAGTCCAGGGGAAGAGGGGGAACAAGCAAGTGGTGTCTGGTTTGGGAAAGTCTCGGTGGGGACACTGAATTGGACAGTACCATTCCTAAACCACGACCCATATAAAAGTCCTTTTTCTATTTCTCCACCATAAATTATGGTTCTGTGATTGTTTTTCAATTAAATAAGCAATAGAATATTGATTTTAAAATCTTCAGCTGCACTTCAGAACACAAATTTAAGATGAAGATATTCTGCCACTATGTCTTGAACTTGACAAATCCTCTGTCATTGTTAGATTCCTTGGAAGCAAATATTTCTGCTTAATAGAAAAGTGCAGCACCTTTTGAGAGGAAATTCCCTTTGAGAGCTGCCTTTAGACCTCTTAGAGGGAGTCTTTGTTAGTTTTTTCATCACATTAGCTAAGTATTGAATTGAGTTCTTATGTTTTCATTTTCTCAATTTGAAAGGGAAAATATTTATTGATTGCATGCAAAAATAAAAACATAGTGCATGATATATTCTAAAAAGTCTATTTCTATTTCCCTTCCCACAATGAAACTGAGTATCTATTTCAATACTGAGGAAGATTGAGTTTGCATTTTTAGAAGTCGTAGTTTGAAGAATAATTCTTTTGCCTTTTGTATTATATGGATTTAATGTTATATAGAATGAAATCTAAGAAAGTATGTGTACTTTATAATCATAAAGGACTCTTTTCCTGTTAGAGATTAAGTACTCAATGTATAGCATGTTCTCTTCACTTGGATTCAAATTAAAAAGTAAGAAATAAAACTTGCTTGTAACAACTTTCAGCATAAATTCTCTTACTACATATTTATTATTCATTTCACAAAGTTTTATTTTGCCTCTTCTTTTTTTTTCTCCTTAGGTGATAAATCCAGTGGACAGCAAAAAATCTACAAAGGTTCAAAGTAAGATTTCACATCTACTCCCTTTCTAAGTCTTCATATTTTTTTCTGTAAGGCCGACAAATTCTTTTAGTTTGCATTTTGTGTTATAAACCATAAATATCTTTCTACTTTGCAGTATTTATTAAATCTTGAAAAGTGTATCTTGTTTGAAATTCAAATTACTTCTAATCAGGAAATAGAGCATAATTCTTGAATCAGTAGACTGGTTAATAAAAACATAGATACCTCCTAAGGTGCAGGAGTAAGATCATAGTTCAGATTTTACAGTTTTGGAAAAAAAGTCTGGTTGCTGCAGCATGATTTCTAAATTGTGTTGTGATGAAAATTGAGTGAATGCATTGAATGATTAGCAACAGTAACTTCAAAGGGTACCGAGCACTTCTAGCCTTCTGGTTTGTGTACAATCTCACACTTTGTACAGCGAATAATACTTACCTATAAAGGCTGAGTAAGACTGGACAGCAATACACTGATTCTTGTAAATATTCCGCAAGCTATAGCTATGTGAAAAAGTTGTGTCAAATTTTAATATTCTTTCCACCTACTTTGTATAAGGTAATGTGTTTGATATGTACATATGACCTGACCGTTCTCTTTCTAACGCGCAAGGTAGGGTGTTAACTGAAGTAGATAAGTCCCTATGGAAAAACACTTCATCACAAGTAAAGTATCACAGAAAATTTGTGATTATTTTATATGTGTACATGAAGTTTGGCAATATATAATGCATTCTGTATACTATAAAATATATGTATGATAATATATAGGAAATTTCAGGGCATTGGTCACACTATAAAAGCTCAATTATTTCTGTATTCAAGGAGAATCTTCAAGTTTCACGCCTTAGCCTATTAAGTTTAAAAGTGACAGCAAAGCTGAAAAAATTAGTGGTAACAATATCACATATTTATCTGGGGTTATTAAGCTATTTAGAGAAAAAATAATAATCTGCTGGAAAATATAGAAGAATCCTAAAATGATCCTGTGAATGAATAATAGTCAGGTGAAACTCAGCATGCAAGAAATGTGAATTTGTACTCCCTGTGAAAAACAATTATAATACACAAGCACTCATAATTTGAAAATGGTTAATTTCCATCCCGAGTTAGACAGCTCATCTCAAAAGTAAATAAAGCAACATAGGGCAAGATGGGGAGCAGGACAAAAAAGGAGGACCAAAAATAGTAAGTCCATTAATGTATGAGTAATGACTATATACCTAGCATTCTTTAATCTGGCAGAGACAAAAATTGAGGAAAATAAAAAGAGAGGTTTATAGAATCATGTTTGGGGTGTAAAAATCCAAAGAAGAAGCCAATCATTCATATTTTATTCCAGTACTAAAACTATAGTCTGAAAAAACAGAAGTAACAAATGTAAAGTTCAGAATAAATACCGCTTATAGGGAAAATCTGAAACTTCTTACAAAAAGTCATTTGGGATTCAAAATATGCCAAACACTCGAGGAAGAAAAATCCCATAAAGCTGTAAATACGTTGATAGTCCCTCTAGCTTCAGAAACTCCCTAAGGAGCAGTCATGGGCATACATGCCCAAGGGTAGTAAAACTATATATTTGTGCTATTCTTACATTTCCCAGAATTTCCTTTATTAGCTACTTGATATCCCCAGGGGAGCTATTGCATTATAAAGATCTTTGACCATTATTGCTTTTATGGTACAGCTTATAGAATATGATATCAACTGGAAAGCAACACAAAAATATAGGTAGTGAGTTAAATAAGTTACCAGACACATACCTCAGCCTCTCTCTAGCCTCTCTGTTTTTATGGAATTTTTTGCTTTATTTCACTTTCAATCTTGTGTTAAATGACAGTGGCAATAAGAGAAGTCCAGAAAAAGCTTATTTTTAGGTATGAAGTTACAGCAGGATTCATCTTTGCTTAGGTAAACCATATTGCATAATCACAGCAAACACAAACTATGCTTTGTACCAGCCTCAGTGGAGGGAGCTGTACTAAGCCCTAAGAGACTTAATGAAATTGAACCACCATTTTCTTCTCAGATATTCCTCACTTATATATTTACAGACAATAATACAATGTGGAAAGCATTACAGATAATAAGGAAAACTGACCACCCCAAGTAAGAAAGGTTGTTGTGGTTCTAGTAAAAAAAACATGTAATTTATGATTATGAGAAGATAAAAATGAAGATAGCAGATTAAGAGGCTTAGGCAATTTAACTAAGACATCTCCCTGTGTTCAAAATTCAACCAACACTAAATTTTTGAATAGAAAAATCATTCTTTAAAGTCTTCTCCTGTAGAAGTATCTAAGAATTGGGTTTATTTAATTGAGAGATTCTTTCTCATGTTTTTTATCTTCTGTTGTTTGTTTTGTCTTGTTTGGTTTTTTTTGTTTGTTTGTTTTTTGGGGTTTTTTTTTTGTGGAAAGAAATAAATATTAAAAATCATGGTATGAAAACACTGGATAATATGGGAGAAGCTATTCTTCCCACAGTCACCAACACCTATCTTTCTTTTTATTTTTGTTTTCTGTATTGGCACTAACCAGATAAGTTTCTGTTCTTTCTGGCTTATATGTTGATAAGGGATTGATGGGCACACATATCACTGTACTCTTGGACTGAGGCTGCCCGAGGTCTGTGTTTATCTGCAGAGGTGCTACTTAACAGCATCACCCTTGATCACTACAAGGTATTATTTTAAAATATTCCCTCTGTCTCTCCGTCTTTTATGTTTCAAGGCAGAAGGAAATAATAGAGACAAACACTGAAAGATGGTGTCTAGAGCTAATTGACTAGCATATTTAAAGTGGGTTGTGGTTGCTTGGAAACATTTGTAGACTGTAACTGAAGCTTGATTATTAAATAGTCTGCAGGGCAATGTAGGACAACATGTTTTTACAAGAGCAAGATCCACAGTGAAAGATGGTCTGTAGCTTAATATTGAAGGGAAACATATTTACAAATATTTTTTCTACATTTTGTTTTTTAAATCAAATTAAGCAACATTATTGAAAAAAATTTGACATTTGTGTCATTGCAGTAAACTGAAATTCAGTGTCATGACAACTTGCTATTTATTCTGCAAGATTCCCTGTTAATTCCAGAAGTAGTTTTTTCTACTTTGTGTCTCATCTTGAGAGTAGGCAATTTATTTATTAAAGTAAAGTGCATATTATGTAGGAAGAATATGATTTTGGAGATCAAAGGACACTGAGATGTGTAAAGTGCAGAAATCTTTGATTATACAAAAATGTTATAACAAAAATCTGGAAGTGAGGGCATACTCAAAGTCTGAACTCTGTAGAGGGAAGGGCAAGCAATATATCCTACAAATGTACACCTATTTCCAAATCAGAAGACTTATGAAAAGTATATAAAATAATGTATAACCAACTATATTTTTCTGTTGAAATCTCTTTACCTAATTATTTATTTCAAAAAAGAAACATAAATAATGCTTATGATGTCTTTTGTTTGGGGATCCTTCATGACAAAAAATGTTCAGTCTTTCTAAAGCGTGTCTTAAATTTCTTCACAAAGCATTAGTGAAATCTCAGGGAATTTTGATTCCCAAGTAATATATTTTTATTTTACTGCTACACATGAAACCATTCATACTTATGTTGCAGCAATGAAGTCACTTAAAACATTGAGTCATGGATGTTGTAAAAACTGACAAGTTTCTAGGAAATTTTTTCTTTCCTGAATCCAAGCAAAATTATTATGCAAAGGGTATGATGAGAGGAATTCTATCCTATGCAGTTGAAATCTAGATTTCGACTTCATTACTGACGGTTTGTCAATACAAACTATATATCATAAGAGCACTATAGGGAGTCTGGCCTGTACATGAATTAGCAAAAAAACCAGTGATTTTAAGGGGGATTCTTTTTTTATTATGCAAATTATTGTATTATTTCTAATTACAAAAGTTCTAATTGTTCTGGAGCAAATTAGTATCTATTAATGCCCATCACAAATACATATATATACATATAAAAAGGTAAAAGGAATGAATGGTAAACAAGCAGCATGACTAATTAATAAATCAGAAGTTTCAGTGTTTAAAATATACATAACCAGAGTGTGAAAGTAAATATAATCATAAAAATATGATTCTTTAAGCCTTCTTAGTTATCTATCTTGAGAAGACATTGAAAATTGTGAAAAATATTCAGTAGGTTACTGATCAAGACTAATCTCCTCTGGTTACTTCTTGAGCTAAGATTCTGTAGAATTAACCAGATTTCTGAGCCCTATGGCCTTCTAGTACAAACTTACCTTTACTAACACTAACTGGAACTAAATCTGAAATGAAAACAGGAAGACTATTTAGCCATAAAATCACTGATAATAGCATCATCTGAAACTCTGCCACATGAATAATAAAATTCTGTCACCTACGTAAAGTAAAACATGAAAACTGGAATTGAAAACACCATCCAAACTTTCTATTAAATTAAATCATTATTTGTTGTCATATTATATCAATAATATTCAGAAGAAAACTGTATTTTTCAAGACTGTAGTACATCTTTAACAAATATTAATAAAACAAATAATAAAGTAAGGCTGATCTTATTTCCTGTAGATTATTTTTTATTTTATTTTATGATTTAATGGAAAGCCTTTAAGTGAAACTATTATTGGAAAATATATATTCAAAACTATATTTAGGAGATTTTTCAGCTTAAAAGTTATTACGCCTCTGGACAGTGATAAAGGAAATGGGCATGACTTCTTCAACCTCAATGAGTCATATGGTCTTTTTGGCTTGAAAAAAATTAATTTTTTTGAGAAAAGGTAAGGGGTTGTTGCAACTCACTGAGACATAAGCCTGTGACAAAATATTTAAGAACATAGAATCAGCCTTATCACTTGATATTATTTGCTTACTACTTTCACATCTAAAACTTCATTAAACAAGTTCACAAATAAATTTGCTAATATTTATTAGAGAAATTATTAGGCTTCTAAGATTACAGCACTGGATTATCTAACAGTTACCAAAGAGAAAAAACTCTTCAAATAGTTTCTGTAATTTTATACCATGTGTCCATGGAGCAGCAAGAGCTCTGTAAGGGATTTTTTTGCCTATAAGGATGACATATTTTAAGATGACCTAAAAATTTGTGGGATGATGAGTAATGCCTTTGTTCCACTCAGACAATTTTGAATTCTAACTCTACTGTATCAGAGGGAAAAAACTTATTATTGACGTTAGTTAAAAAAAAGAGAGAAAAGGTTGAGAAAGTCAAGGAAGGATATATTTCTAGTTCAGATAAAAAGAGTTACAGAGTGAATTACCTTTACAGATAAAAACAGTATAAACATTCCTGTATAAAACATGTCGGAATTATGAATCTTTTGAAAACATTCTTACACTGTTGTTCTCTGTAATTTGAACTGACTTGACTATCCTAGAATGAAATGATAAAAACTTTTTGTCGATTACTGATATAAGAAGAATCTAATTATCATTATTGCTTTAAATTAATACAGTAAAATTTTGTAAACCTGAAAGGGCACAGTAGTTTTTTCCCTATGTCTTCAGTTAGGTTGTTAATGGAAATCAAGTATTGAAAAAGACTCTGTAAAATGCAACACCATCCTACAGAAAGGATGTTCGTTTTCTCTTTCCTTGAAATTCACAGGAGGCTGTTTTATCTATTAGAAACTGAGGAGGCAAGTACTTCAGACTGACGTATTAAAAAGGAATGACTTGTGATTTATCATGTTCAACATTGGTTGAAAAAGACCACTGAGTCAATTGAAATACAAATAAGTACCCAAGAACAAAAACAAACTGCAAGTTTTGTGCTTTCCTATGTTATTGATTAGCCCATTAAACTATACTGCCTGTAGTGTAGTGCACAATCATTTACTTAACACCTCTTCATGTCTAAGTTTGCATAAAGACACCAGGAACTTGTTTCTTCAGCCATTTTAGCTCTCATTACTGAGTTCTGAATATATGACCACACAGCCAAAGGAGAGACTACTCCATGCCCACATTTAAATTCAGTGTGAATCTTTCCCACTTGCATAGAAGTAGCACTGAATTCACAGACGAAATTTTCCCTTTTTTTCCTTCAAATAAGAATGTGTAACTTTTATTGTAGTGAATATCTGGATTTGAGTTCTACCATTTATTACCTGGATAAATGCACTAAAGTAGACCTGGAGTTACCTTAAATGGGTGTGAACTGAATTTATACTCCATTTAAGGGTTCTTTTAGCACTGATTATGTAATTACAAAACAAAATTCACAGTTTCCAGTGGTTTGAACTAAACTGACATGTTTCCTTTTGTTTACATGAGGCAAAATTAGCTGAAGCTGTGAATCTAAACATGTCTGGGACTGATTCCATACCAGTTTTATTAAACCTGTGATTAATATAAGATTTTATTTTTTTGGATGGATTAAACATGTAAGGACTGAAAAACAAATTATGGTCTAGACACCAGCAATTAGTGCTGCAAGTCCTGTTTTCTTGCTGTGGGCACTGTGTATCTTAATAACATGGTTAAAGTTTTAGCTTATTGTTTCCCCTAGTTGGATGCTGCTATTGGATTACTTTTTTTTTATCCTGCTGTAATCACATACATTAGTTCATCTGACTTTTTCTCAGCTATGAAACTAATAATTATTAGACTGCTTAATAGTATATTTAATGCTGATTTTACTATTTATTCATGCAGAGTTTCTTTTTTTTTTTCTTCCTGTAACCACTTTGTCCCAGTTCTGGAGGAGATAAAATGTTCACTGAAGCGCGATACAAGAGCAGTACATTCAAGAGCAGTTCATCGCTAAATATTTCTTCATAACCATTAAAAAATGTCTGTTTGATGTAGGAGAGCAGGGTTGTCAGCCTTATGATATGAAACCAAGAACCAAGAGAAGAAGAATTATTCAACTTTTTTAAGGTCTTATATTTTTTCTGGGCAAAAAACCTGCCATCTAATTGATTGAAGAAGAGGACAAGGATTTATGATAATATGTAGAAAGTGTTCTGAAGTCTTGCAAACATGAAGAAGTTAATGTTGCTAGTATGGATCAGGCTAAATATTTTTAAAAGGAGCAAGGAAGTATTTAAACCATAAAAAGTGCCTTGTAAAGACTTAAATCAGAGTGCTACACTCTGATTTTTCACTTTGTATGTGCAAAAAATTGTGTGAAGTACTCCTATGGAGCACCAGTCAATTTTTATTGAAAAAAATTCTCTACTAGGATCCACTATTGGGCAATTCAATTTCCCATTTCGTCTCATGAATCTCTACTCATACATTCCATCCTTAAACATGTTTTGGAGTACCTTAGTGCAAGATAGATCAAACATGCCCCTTTATTTGAACTACAACTAGTTATCCTAGAGATGGCATAACTCAGATAAAGCAGCATTTCCTTCAAGGTGCAATTTTCTGCCACTATTTTTTGTCCATCATGACACAGATATGTGGACTAAAAAAAAAGTAAGTTGATGCAAGTGCCAAAGAGTCTTTAACATATATGGGCAAATGGAGAAATTCTCTTCAGTGAGACTAAAAAGTACTGGCTTGTTAAGCTTATTAAAATAAGGGCTGAGAGGTTAATAAATCCTTTACATATATACTGAGTAAATGTACTATTTATAAATGCATTTAGGGGATCAACACCACTCAGAAAAATCTAACTGACAAGATATAATCTTGATATAAAATGAAGCAGAGATTAACAGATCAAATTCAAAGAACAAAAATTAGTAGGTGTTTTGTTTAGTGATTGTGTTTTTCTTTTTTAACTCTCAGAACTGTGAATAGTGAAGGGGAGGAACCAACACAGTTTCAAGATAGATTTCAATAAAACTTGCTGGTGTAAAACTTCAGGAATTGGGATTGTTGGGCTTCAGAGAGGGCAAAAGGGAGGTCAGTTGGTTGTCTCATATCTAGCATTATTTCAGAATTAATTAACTAGAATTTTGATGTGCTATGCTATGTTGATCTCATGCTCTTTGTTTTAACTGCTTGTGAGCAGAGGTCAGAAATATACTAACCTCTGCATCCCTTGTGCTGCACAGCTTGGCTTTGAGGCTCAGGGGTTTTAGTCTTTTAGTGAATCAATGAGGAACGATCAAACAGCAGTGGTTTCATGATGTCATGGTTGTTCTCCTGGTGCCACTCAGAACCACATCCTATTTAGCATTACTGTTGGGGATGCTGGCTGAAACTGAATTATGAAACACAGGGGAAAAAACCCCAAGTGGGCCAGATTTAATGCACTTTTACAAACAGCTTATTCTGTCATTACCTATATCTTCCCTTTCTTCCCTTCTTCCTGCTACCTTCTTTTTACTTACACTATTTCAGAACATATACAGAAAGAGACAGACATATCCTTATCACTGAAAACATATATTAATTCCTTTAAAGGCAGTAAGACTAATATTTTTCTTCTGATGCACACAGAATTTCTTTTTCACGTGGTTTCTGCAAGTCATTTTAAAATGTAGGTTATGTATTGGTCTGTGAAGGGATGTAGTTAGGCATTAAGTTCATTATATTTGACTCAAGCTATTTTGTTTTAGATTCAAAATTAGCAAGACGATATCACTCACAAATCTTATTTCTGACTCTCATTATGATTTTATGTTTTCACTAAAAGTTTGCTATTTACACAAAAGTGAATGTCCATGGAAAGCAAAGGAACAATTCACAGCTATGATTTAAAAAATGGCAGTCACTCATTTGTGAATAAAAGCATAACCCTGAATTCCTAAACAATCACGACATTAATATTAGCATTAGGAGAGCCATACAAGCTTAGTATGATTATCATCCACACAGAATTTGGAAGAATACATCTATAGTAGTGTTACACTATAAATTATGCATGTCTTCCTGTCATATGGAATATGTCCTCTGCTCTGACCTCCTATAATTACTGATATTAGTATGTCAGAAGACTTTCTTGAAGTTAAAGGAATATTGTATTGTTTGCATCGATCATTAAAAACTGATTAAATATGTCTGAGAACAATGTGTGTGTCTAATCACAATTATGCATATAAGTACTAAACTCAGTGGATGAGGCTTGCCTTTTTTTTTTTAGTTTAACCTGAATCTCAAGTAGATTTTCTGTAAAACAGCTTCCATAAAAGAAGTGTTCAATACTTCAAGCTTTTTTGCCATATTCTGCATTATTTTTAAAGCATTTACCAATAAGAAGTTTATATAATAGTTACTTCAGACCTTTTAAATTCTCAGCAAACCTAGCTTTAGTGCAAGGGTTTGAGGAAAGAATTTTAAGGATTACATTATGTTGACTGTCTCACTTTTATCACAGGTATTATACTTTGCATACATATATCATTTTAGTAAAAAGATGGTGATAGAAATAGTCCTTTAAACTTATATAAAGTTATAGAAGTGGAACCTTAAATATATGCCAGTGTTTATATTAATGAATAAAAGCCTTGAATGTCAGTTTATGATTATGAAACACACCTCTTTCTTGAAAGAGGTAAAGTCACTTATCTTCAAATAAATGAGCAATTATTTCACAGTGAAACCCCCGAAAAACAGTGGCATGTTTACAGTGCCCAGTGGGTCACAGTGCCAGAGATACCTGTACTGGCAGAAACATCCCTCATAGGACACAGTGCAGAGACATATGGGTGAACTTGCTTGGCTGTAGAAGCAGAATAGCATGTTCGTGCCGCATTGCCCCTGAGCTATTGAGCTCTGAAAAGTGCCAGGGCTTGTTAGCTTACAGGCTGTGCCTTGCCACCAGAGGCATAGTGCTTCTAGATGAGAGCTGGCTTCTGTGCAACTCCCATGCTCCCTGGTGCTGCTACAATCGCATTAGGATGGGTGAAGTGGATGCAGGTGTCTTGATAGCTGCAGTGTGGGCAGTTCATTTCTTAGAGTAGGAAAGGTTCCTTGTCCAAGGGCTTTATAAATGCTGCACCGCAGCAGAAGTGATATCTCAACATTGCATTAAAATGATCATTAGCATTTGGTACATGTACCAAATTAAATAAGCACTGAAACTGGAATAGTCTTAAATGATGTATAACTGATTTTTGGGCCATGAGTTTTTCCCACGTGTCCAAACAGTTAGTTTGTAGAACTAGATGGAATTTTAAAATTGCATAGCATTTGCTTATTCATATGTATGTGGATGATATTTCCTACCTAAGCATTATATTTTTTAAATTATAATTTCATTTAAAAAATTAACAATTCTTTTCAGAATTACAGTGTTTATCATATGTTTTCATTACATTTGGTAATTCATATCAGCGTAGTGTCTCATAACTGAGCTGCAGAAAACAATTTCATTTCCTAAAGAAACTGCTTCTCTGATTATTCAGCACAACTACCCTTAATTTTCAGGCATATATATTCCATTTTAGAGTACGTCAACATACTATTTATTCCTAGGAGTACATATAGTTTTCTTATTGTTGCTAGTATTTCAAAATACTTAATGAAATATAAGAATTTAACACATTTTGAAGACTAAATATAAAATACATCCAAGAATATTTTTCCCAAACTAAGTCAGAAACTCTTCTTCAAAGCATGTTTTTAAAATAGTAATTCAAGCAGTATGTTGAGAAATATCTGAACCTCTTATATTTGAAAGCAGAAAGGCAAGCTATGACTGGTCTGCTGAGCTCCAGGAGGGCAATTTTCTGTCTTCCTCAAAAACATTCTTGTATTTTCCTAACAATATTTTTTTCTAACAAATACCTGGTAAAGTATACATAGTGAAGACAATTTCTTTGTCGTTTAGAAATTGGGAGTGGCATATTTCTTAAACTACTTCTGCTTGAAAGACTAGCGTGTTGGGATAGAACTGTCTTGAGATAGCAAGTGGGAGAGGAGGAGAAAAATATGAGTTTCTATATTCTCCACTACATTAATTTAGACAGTTGATGAGAACTACCAGAAAACTTTCCAGTTTTGTGTTTTATGTGTAGAACATTTCAATACTCAGTCTTCTAATTATCTCTGTGGGAATCAGAATGTAGTAAGAAGTTTGTCATCTACATCTACTGCATGTTAAATACAGTATGTGTGTGTGTGTACATATCAAGAGCTTTATTGTTTGTTTGTACTGGCAATAGTTACAGATGCTTTTTGCTGTTGTTGTTGCTTCCTAATCTTTTCTGTTTCAAAATCAATGCCAAGGGAAAAGTGTGGTTCATATTGGATACTCAGATTTCATTTTAGGCATGAACTTTAGCTCCACTCTCTAGCTGGCCTTTAAAGGGCAAGATAAATAGCCAAAAAGTGAAAAATGATGCATTTGTATTCTTTTAAAACAAACAGAATTACATGTTCTCAAAATCAAAGGTCATTTCTCTTTCTAAGAACCTTTCAGCTTTTATACTTTTGGTTCATTTTAAAATCAAGGAGTTATATTCCATTAGTTACTATTTTATTTGAGCCAGTAATGGTCTGATAATAACATACATTATTAAGACATTGAATTGTTTTCTTTAATTTTTCTGGGATTGACAAAGTGAAAAACTTGCAGCAGAAATAATTTTATATCAACTTAAAGTTAATGCATTAAGTAGAACATGATATTTGGTTTAAACGAACAACTTTTTCTAGTGAATTACATTTTCTCATTTTCTTCTCACATTTTTCTTCCAAGATCCTTTCAAAGAGAAAAAGGAGAAGGAAAAAAAGAAAAAACCACACAAACAAACAAAAAAACCCACCAACAACAAGGCTTTAGCATGGTATAACTACAGCAAGTTCAAAAGAATCAGCTCTTATTGCAAGTATGGGCTTATTGCTAGTATTCGGTCAGTTCCATATGTTCGAAACTCTACCAGAGAATCATAGAATATCTTAGGGTTGAAAACACTTGTGTGATCATTTATTTCAATCATTAACCTAGCACTGCCAACACCACCATTAAAACACACCCCTAAGTGTTACACCTACATGTCTTTTAAGTATCTTGAGGGATGGAGATTCAACTGGTTTCCTGGGCAGCCTGTTCCAATGCTTGACAATCCCTTTTTGTGAAGAATTTTTTTGTAATATATAGTCTAAACCTCCCCTGACACAACTTGAGGCCAATTCCTCTTCTTCTATCACTCATTACTTGTGAAAAAAGACTGACCTCCACCTCACTACAACCTCCTTTCTGGTAGTTGTGGAGAGAAATAAGGGCCCCCCTTAGCATCCTTTTCTCCAGGCTAAACCACCCCAGCTCTCTCAGCTGCTCCATGTAGGACTTGTTTTCCAGACCCTTCATCAGTTTCATTGCCCTTCTCTGGACATGCTCCAGAAACTCAATGTTTTTCTTGTAGTGAGAAAACTGGGCACACTCATCGAGGTGCAGCCTCACTATTGCCAAATACAAAGGGACTATCACTGCCCTGGCCCTGCTGACCACAATATTCCTAATACAAACTAGGATGTCATTTGCCCTCTTTCCTAGCTGGGCATACACTGGCTCAGGTTCAGTCATGGGTGACAAACATGCCCTGATCTTTTTCCACTGGGCAGCTTTCCAGCCATTCTGCCCCTAGCCTGTAGCACCTCCTGGGGTTGTTGTGACCCAGGGACAGGACACAGCACTTGGTCTTGTTGCATCTACTGAACATGGGTCCTCTCAGGATCAGTGAAGGAGACCTGGTTACCCAGGACATAGAGAACGCCAAAGCACTGAACAACTTTTTTACCATGGTCTTCACCAACAAGAATTCCAGCCATACCACGCACATGCAGAAGGTGAAACGAGGGAAACGGGGGAATGAAGAACCATCCACTGCAGGAGAAGACTGGGTTGGAGACCATTTAAGGAACCTGAAGTTGCAAAGTTCATGGGACCTGACTAGATACACGTATGGGTCCTGAGGGAACTAGCTGAGGAGGTAGCTATGCCACCATGCATCATATTTGAGAAGTCTTGGCATTGCAGTGTAGTTCCCACTGACTGGAAAAGGAGAAACATAATACCCATTTTGAAAAAGGAAAATAAGGAAGACTCATTAAACTATAGGCCAGTCAGTCTCATCTCAGTGCCTGGCAAAATCATGGAGTAGCTCCTTTTGGAAACTATGCTAAGGCCCATCAAAAATGAGGAGGTAACTGAGCCAGCATGGCTTCACAAGGCAAATCATGCCTGGCAAATCTGGTGGCCTTCTATGATGGTGTTACAGCAGTGGTGGATAAAGGAAGAGCAACAAAAGTCATCTACCTGAACAGTACAAAGCATTTGACACTGTTCTGCATGTCAGCCTTGTTTCTAACCTGGAGAGACATGGACTGGACGGATGGACCACTCAGTGGATAAATCATTGGCTGAATAATCACATTTGAAGGGTTGTAGTCAATGGCTTGATATATAATTGGTGATTCCTCAGAAGTCCATATTGGGACCAGCACTTTTTAATATGTTTGTTGCCACTTGAACAGTGGGATTCAGTGCACCCCCGACAAGTTTGCCAATGACACAAACCTATTTGGTGAGGTCAACACACAGGAGGGCAGGGCTGCCATCCGGAAGGACTTTGACAGGATTGAGAGATGGGCCTGCGTGAACCTCAGGAGGTTCCACAAGGCCAAGTGCAAGGTGCTGCACCTTGATCAGGGAAATCCCAAGCACAAATACAGGTTGGACAGAAAATAGATAAAGAGCAGCCCTGGGAAGAAGGACTTGAGGGTGTTTGTTGACAAGAAGCTCAACATGAGCCAACAGTATGTGCTCATGTCCCAGAAAGCTAAGTACATCCTGGGCTGCATTAAAAGAGGCATGACAAGCAAACTGAGAATGGTGATTCTCCCCCTTTATACTGCTCTTGTGAGAGCCTTCCTGGAGTAAGTACTGTGTCCAGCTCTGGTGGCCCCCACGACAATGAAGACATTACCTGTTGGAAAAAGTCCAGACGAGAGATACTAATTTGATTACAGAGCTGGAACACCTCTCCTAAGAAGAAAGGTTGAGAGAGTTGGAGCTGTTCAACCTGGTGCAGAAAAGGC
Source organism: Orthonyx spaldingii (assembly GCA_013397795.1). Taxonomy (NCBI): domain Eukaryota; kingdom Metazoa; phylum Chordata; class Aves; order Passeriformes; family Orthonychidae; genus Orthonyx; species Orthonyx spaldingii. The sequence continues at coordinate 892,381 of VZTJ01000379.1, read as the reverse complement.
TTTGGGGAGAACTTTAGGAGCTTTCAAGTACCTAAAGGGGGTTTACAAGAAAGGTGGACAGGAACTTTTCACAAGAGCATGTAGTGGCAGGACAAGAGGGAATGGCCTCAAGTTGAAGGAGAGTAGGTTTAGATTAGATCACAGGAAGAAATTCTTTACTGTGAGGATGGAGAGGAAATTGAAACAGGTTGCCTGGAAAGGCTGTGGGCTCTGTGTCTCTGCAGGCTTTCAAGACCAGGTTGGATGGAGCTCTGAGTGAACTGGTCTTGATGCCTTTTTTCCTGGTCTTAGGAATGAAAAACCAGACACGGTGAGGGTGAGAGGGTTGAGGGTCGTTTACCTCAGTATTTTAATAGGATCCCATTGTTCGATGCATCACTTCGCCAAGGCGGAATGCGTCACGATGCCCACCATGCAAGCACCCCACACCCCACTCACATACACAACTTATAGAGCTTATTACATTAACACATCTAGCAAAGTGACCCAACAAGCGGGCTTAGATGATCTAACATCTAGTTTACAGAACATGCTCCACTAAAGGAGCCATGGCTTTTCAAGACAGTAGAATGTTTGGTCACTTAGCTCTACAGGACCTTGGAACTATGCTGAGTTATTAGACTTAAAGAAGTGCAAGTATGCATGCTAATACTTTTGGATACATAGAACCGTGTGAAAGGTATAGAAAAGAAAAAGAAAAAATCCTCTTGGCATCAGTCTAGTGGAAGCTGTCCCTGCCCATTGCTGAAGTGTTAGAACTAAATGATCTTTAAGGTCTCTTTCAGCCATAACCCTTCCCTGATTCTATAATTCTAACTTCATACAACTGGCCTTGATCCATTGATTCAGCCTTGTCAGATTCCTCTACAGACCCTTACAACCTTCCAGCAGATCAATACTTCTGCCCAGCTTGGTGTCACCTGCAAACTGACTAAGTTACTCAATCTCCTTGTCCAGATGATTAGTAAATTAAGACATTAAATTGAACTGGCCCTGGTACTGAGCCCTGAGGAACACCACTGGTGACCAGTCACCCACTGCATTCACCATTACTTTCAAGGCCAGCCATCAAGTCAATTTTTGCCCAGTAAAGATTACACTAGTTCAAACAATGTGTAACCACTTTTTTCCAGAAGAATGTTGTAAGAAAAAGTGTCAAAGGCTTTACTAAAGTCCTAGTAAACCATATCCACAGCCTTTTCCTCATCCACAGGGTCACCCTGTCTTAAAAGGAGATCATGTTGATCAAGCAGGACCTGCCTTTCACAAACCCCTGCTGGCTGGGCCTGATCCTCTTGTTGTCATGCATGTGTCTCCTGATGGCCCTTAGGATGATATATTCCATGATCTTACCTGTAATTGAATGAGGTCAGACTGACAAGCCTGTACTTCTCTGTATCCTCCTTCTGGTCCTTCATATAGATGGGCATTGCATTTGCCAACTTCCTGTGAACTGGCACCATCTCAATTAGCTGGAACTGTTTTCCTGTGTCTGTTCACACATGCCCAATAAACCCAGTAAGACTGTAGCATATTTCACTGAAACAAAATGCAGGAAATGTGTCCCAGACTTCAAAAACATTCATTGTCTAGATAGATAGAGGGAATAAAAATGACCATTTTGTAGTTACCAGTTTCAGCTGAAGTTGCACTTAAGGATCATGGCAGAAGCTGAAGTAGTAACAGTGATCACCTTGAATGCTTTAATCCTGCTGCTTTTTTTCTTATGTGGACAGTTATTTCTGTATGACAGCTCACCGTCCCCTGGTGCAGAAGTTTTCATTATTTCTCATTTCGCTCTCTCTTTTCCACTGGTTTCATTCCTAGAGGGAGTTTATTCAAACACTTCCATTCCAGAAATCTTTAAAAGGGATACATACTGGTTCTTACTTTAGCTAAATAAATTGGTAGATTTCTACCTTAAATACAGATATTTTAGGGGGTTCCTATCAAATTGTGTCTATTCATGCTTGTTAAGTACAGAGGCTTTGATTCATGTGTTCAAAAGTCCTGTCAAACTAGGTCCCCATCTATAGTATAGCTATTTTAGTCCAGGTCCTTCTGCTCCAAACCTTGATAAAATGCAAACTCCCTGGAGAAGAGGAAAGTAGAGATAAGAAAAACTGCTATTACTGAAATAGTAAACCCAAAACTTAAGTATTTGGTTCCCTTCTGCTAAACCTTGGAAAGAAATAGAGTATTCTGTGTGCAACTCCGAATTTGAATATTTTGTTCTTTATCCCACTCCTTTAAACACTGACAAAAATAATAATGGTTAAAATAGTCTTTCAGCAGAAGGGTCATCTAACAGTAACTGGTTCCGTGTTTTTATCTGTCAATATATTAATTGTACTCAAATTATACTATTGTGCAAATTTTTTCATCATGAAGTGCACAAATAAAAAACCAATCACACACCATATTTCTCTCATCAACTATCAGCAATTATATTAATGCTGAGATTTGTAGAAAATACTTCCACTGTAGTTATGTTGATCCCAATTACCTTTTCAATGAGGAAGGAAAGTAAGGGCATAAATTACTTCCAGTATATTTGTTTAGCCTCCTGAATTTGGTATTTGCAGACATATTACAACATGACAATATGGGGATGTTAATGGTTCTATTTTCCTCCTAGTAAATACTATTAAAATAGATCTGAGGCTAAACTATGAAGATTCAAGAGCGGAATAAAAATATAGGCTATATTTACTGACGCTAACACACAGTTGTGACGTGTTTTGGTCCCCAAATGCTGTTCAATTACAATAGAAAAAAGTGCTTGAACAAGCTGCTAATCAGACCTAAAGGAATACACTTGCAGCAATACTATGAGGTTTAGACATCATTCATACTCTTTTTTTATTATTCTCTCTTGCAGATAAAGGTCAAGAAAACAAGTGCAAATCTGAAATATTGCTCATTATGAAATAAAATAATTTCCTGTCATGCATTATTTAGAAATAGTAGTTCATTTTTTTTTTTCAATTTTTGTCAACCTATGCAAATCAATTGTACAATAACATTTCTGACTGAGAGTTGGTTGTTGTCATTAGTTGTGTTCAGCAATTCTGAATCATACTGGCGTATTGGCAGGCAAATGGAGAGCTTGAAGCAGGAATTTGCTGACCAAAGTCTGATCAGGTTTCTGACCTACTGGTGATGTTTATAGACATCTGGGAAAGATTCTTTTCAGAGTCTTGTTCTTCTCCAGTTATATTGTTACAGGTTAGGGGATTCCCTGAGTGAAAATCTCAGGGACCTAGGACCAGAGTACCTTCATGTCGATTGTATTGTGATATGAAATACAAGAGATGAGACAGTACAAGAGCACTGCTACTCTAAACAGTGTAAAAGACAGTTTTGACTTAAGACCAGGAAACAAAACCCGCATGTACTCTGTGGATAAAAAAGCTGATGTATTTGATGAACTCTTAAAATCCATTTTCAATACTCTGCATTCTCTGTTCTGAAATTCTTCATTGCTGATGGTTTATTCTAAAGATCCATAGTCACTAGTCTGGCATTCTGTTATGAAGAAGGGTTCTGTACATTAAAGATTTATTTGGGGAGAATAAACTGCCTTTTCAGTGAGGTAAGGAGATTTGAACGGAAATCAGAATTTATTTTAATGCTTGCTAATGAATGTGTTATGTGGTACATAATATGTAATAATACAGTTGGTGTTCTGTATAAAGAGAAAGGTATTGGGATCCTAAACTGATGTGGAAAAAGGAGAGATTATGTTATGGACAAGGGTAAAGAAGACAGAGCAGCGCTCTTTTCAGACAGTAACTGTTTTTGTAGGTGGGTGCAGAGGTTTGTGTATTAATATAATTTACGGCAAGCAGGGTCTGTAAAAGTCAACAATATTCTTCTTGTTTCTTCATGGTGCTTCAGAAACCTGCAGCCATCTAATAATACTCTCTAAATTGTTTCATCTTCCTGAGAGCTCTCTTGTTGCAGCTTTGATCTGTCAAGCCAATTAGTGATCTGGGACCTAGTTCAAATTTTTGCTATATGTTTTTAACATGTGATGAGTTGCTGTTTGCCACTGAAACACCAAGCTGGCACTCATTCTAATGTTCAAGCAAACTGAATAATTTTCCATTTTACACTCCACAAAGTAGAATTTAATTTGAAGCAAGGTTTCTTCAGTTCTGATTGTGCATAAAATACTAATATGCATAAAATTACCATGGAGGAATTTGTGATGCAATGTTAATGAATAATTATTTGAATTCTCTTAACACACTTTATTTAGCCATAGAATTCCTCATTAATGACCAAAGAACTGCACAACTATGTCCATATTTCACATTAGATTTTTTTTTTTTGTGGTAGTGGTGTTTTATGAATGAATAATTATACATTTGGTCTTTTTAGACTATACAAAATATAAGTTTCTGAATCATTAAAGTTTTCACTCTCCAGGGCATGAATTAACTACTTGTACAGGGAAACCAAGGCGTAAGGAACACAAGTGGTGCTAGAGAAAGTTGAGTCAGTTTGCAAAGCATTTATTTTAAATACATTGGTAAATAAATTTTGTAAAAATAAATGCAAATTGATACATCTTTATGCATAGATGAGAGCTTTTTCACATTTTTCTAAAATGTCCATTCTAACGGAAATAATTAAGAGACACAACTTTTTCTTCTGGTATTTCCATGGACATTTCAAATAAATCTTAAACAACATTTCTTAGAAAACTCATAAATTCTCTGTATTTTAAACAACCATTCCTTCAGCTTATACATACTTTGTTAGCTAGAACAAAAACATTTGTTGAAATCTTTATGGGGAAGGGGAGGTTCATGATTAGAACAGATTTTTAGTAAAAATTGCCATAGGTTTGCTATGAATGAACTGACAGCCTTGACAAGATACCTGTATAGACTGCTCTGCACATAACAAAAATCTCACATTTAATAAAGGACTACTGGATAAAAAAAGTCAAGCATATCAATTATTAGACTTTACTACATTAAGATTTACTTACTTACAAAGGGAATAAGACAGATGTTTTTTTCTTTTTCCTTCATTTTTCCCCAGATATCAAATATAACAAATAGTTAGCAGTACAGCACATTGAAGATTACCCTGCTCTTTCTTTTTGCATGTCCAAATATATTTGCAAAAAGATACTTGCAAATTAGTCTCCCATACCTCTGCGGCAATCTTAAGAGATTGCACAAGGACTTAACTTCCAAATCACTGCACAGCCTCCAGCACAGAGTATAAAATATGTTGTGATTATGGTTCAAATAGTTGGCTCTTGCATGCTGAAGGCCCACCTTTTAATTGCTGCTCTAAAGGATGCATAAAGGAATTAGTAATGAAATAGCAAACTAGTCTAGCATATAATGCTCTGGCCTGTTTGTAATAATGAGTATAGCAGCTGGCAGACAGTGCATATGACATTAGAAATTAGAATATTTTGGCCTTCCTCTTTGGTCTGCTGTAGAACTAAACTTCAGTGCAAAGGATTTCTTCAATGCTTAAACACAAACTTACATAAGCAATTAAACCCAGACACACTGCATGCCCATACACATATATTTAACATTTTTTCCATTGAAATTGTTTCTTCAGTAAACATATTTACCAGAGCATCCTCTCTTGTGCATAATGAAAGATGTACCATTCTTGTATTCCTTATCAAATACATGAGCTGTAACCTGAATTTTAACTCAGGAACAATTTCTTAAGCATAAATATTTTCATTCCAGTTTATATCATTTAGCCTCCAAGATATACCTTTCTAAAAAAAATATTTTTTCTTTTATGAAATATTGTTTTGCAAAAGGAGTTTTATGGATATAGACTCACTCATTGCTTATAAAACTTACTTATCATAGCATAGAAGAAGTACTTAAAGAACTAGCCGAAAAAATTCAGAAAAAAATGGATGCAAAATTATAACAGTTGTTGAATACAGTTGCTTAGAAATCTGCTTCAGAGTAACAATTCTATTTTTAAATGTTTATTTTTAAAAATACTTTTATGCACTGTGATGCTAATAGAAGAAAAAGACATTTTTGCAGGGTAAACCTAAACAATATTTAAAAGGAAAAAAAAACCCAAACAAAAAAATCTGCAGATGATAAATTATTGTTTTAAAAAAAGATTTAACATTCTTTCCTATTACAAGATATGTTGAATGGCAATGAGAAAGTTCATGAGACAACACCAATACATTTTCTCCCTCTAGCAGTGCTGTACTATGACAACAAAACCAGCTTTAACCAAGACATTTGGATTTAAAGTAGTAAGATTCTGGATCCATTGTAGTTGTTGATGTCCTTAATTACTTGTGTTAGTGACAAGTGTGGAATCATCTGAAGATATTGCTGCTCCACATAAAGTTCTGTTTATACAGGTATTATAACACACTATGCAGACAGAGACAATATATCCCATAGCTAATCCAGGCGGCAAAAATAAAATTATAAAATCTAAAATAAAGACTCAAACTATAGGATAGTCTGGGTTGGAAGGAACCTTCAAAGGGACATAGTGCCATGGACAGGGACATCTTTCACTAGACAAATTCCCCATCCAAACTTGTCTTGAACACTTCCAGTGACTGGTTATTCACAACTTCTCTGAGCAAGTCTCTTGTCATCCTCACTGTAATAAATTTATTCCTTATTTAATATAAAGCCATTCTTTTTCAGTTAAAGGTGTTGCCTTTTCCTCTCACTGCAAGACTTGGTAAAAAGTGTTTCCCTATCTTTCTTAGAATCATAGAATCAAAAAGATTGGAAAAGACCTCCAGATCCTGAAGTCCAATATTTGACCAATCACTACCTTGCCATGACCATACCACTAAGTGTCACATCCAGCTGTTTCTTGAACGCTTCCAGAGGTCACCTCAGCCTCCTTTTCTCCAGGCTAATTATAAGATCCAGTGCTTCTCCAAGCTAATTATAATTCTCCAGACCCTCTTATATGCTCGTTTAAGTATTGAAAGACCATAATAGGGCCTTCCCAGTGCTTTCTCTTCTGCAAGATAACCTTCCTTGTTTCAGCTTTTCTTCATAGAAGACATGTTCTAGCCTTTTGATTATATTTGTGGCCCTCCTCGGTACACTCTGACACATCCGTACCTTTCTTGTGTTGGGAACACCAGAGCTGGATCCAGCTTTAGGTGAAGTCCAGAAAACAATTGGCTTTTGATGAAGTCCAGAAAACAACTGGTTTTCTGGGCTGCAAGTGCACGTTCCTGGTTCATACCTAATGTTTTATTTGCTAATATCCCAATTTTATCTCTGCAGGGCTGTTCACCTCCCAGTCTGTAATGCTGCTGTTGATTGCCCTGGCCAGGTGCAGGACTTTGAACTTAACTTTGTTGAAAATCATGAAGTATATAATGGTTCATTTATTCAGCCTGTCAAAGTCTTTCTGGATGGCATCCCTTCCTCTTAGCATATCACAACACTGTTTAGCTTGCTGTCTGTGGTGGGATGACCTGGGCTGGATGCCTACCAAATCACTCTAGTACTCGCTCCTTAGACCAACAGGAGTAGAGAAAATAAGGTGGAAAAACCCCTTCTGGGTCAAGGTAAAGGAAGTTTAAAACAGGAAAAGTAAAGGTCATGCAGGAGGAACCAAAGAAAACAAAAGATTTTATTTTTTACTTCCCATAAACAATGACCAATCACTTCCTGAGAAGCAGAGCTTCAGCACTCTTATTGGTTGCTCTGAAAGCAAACAATGTAAATAGCAAATCACCCCCTCATCCTGTATACACACGCACCCCCACCCACCACCCCTATCACCTCCGTTTTATCTTATCTTTTATTGCTAAGCAGGCGTCATGTGTGTGGAATATCAATTTGACCACTTTGGGTCAGCTGTACTGACTATGTCACCTCCAAAGCTCCCGTCTACTGGAGGGTAGGAGTGGGAGAATGTTGGAGAGACATTGCTGGTGCCATGCAACACTGCTCAGCAATAGCCAAAACACTGGTGTGTTATCAACACCTTTGTAGCTACCATTACAAAGCACAGCGCTTCAAGGGCTGCTATGTGGAAAATTAACTTCATTTTAGCTGGACCCAATACTGTGCCATCTGCAAAACTTGCTGAGGATGCACTACATTCATTCACAATTCACAGTTCACAATGTGTATTTCATTAATTCAGATGTCGAACAGTACTGGCCCCAGTAGAGACTCCTGACAAATTTTTCTTGTTACTTATCTCCATTGGAACATTGAGCTGTTAACTGCAGCTCTTCGCATGCAAGCATTCAGGTAATCCTTTTCCCATCCAATAGTGCACCCATCTCCAGTAAACCCATATCTTTCCAATTTAGCAGTAAGAATGTTGGGGACAACCATATCAGAGGCGTTATGGAAGTCAAAGTACATTACATCAGTTCCTTTTCTCATTCTCATCCAGAGCAGACACACCACTCTAGAGGGCCTTAAATTAATCAGGCACCATTTGCCTTTCGGGAAGCCATCTTCCTGTCTTCTATATGCCTTGAGATAGATGCCAGGAGGACCTGTTCCATGATTTTACTAGGCCTGAGATAAGACTGACAGCAAAACTGGTATCCTTCAGCAAACATCCACCCTAAGACTCCCTTTGCTGGTTTGGCCTCTCATTTTCACCCATACACTCTAGATCTGCGCTGGGCTGTTTTTCAGTGCCAAGGGTTTTTTTCCATATAGGTTACTCAATCATAGAGGGCAACCCCCCTACATCTTTCCATCCTTGTCCATCATAGACCTAGAGGTCAGCCTCTCCCAGTCATCTGTCCTGAACAGTTTTAGTCAACTTCATTGACTGAAGTTCCCTAATAATGTGATTCATCCCACCAAGGCTCAGTGATAGGGATCAGGTCATACCTTTCGAGATGCACTAGAGGATGCACCCATGTGATGTTTTGAAATGTATTGGAACCCTGTATGTCGTTTAAGAGATGGTAAAAGGACAACAAAACTGTTGTAAAACTAAGGAAATTCCATTTCCAAGATTTGTATTAGATTCTTAGCTTCATCAATGATGCCTGAAACATTCAAAAAGAATTTGGGTACCTCTTTCACCTGAGGTCATTAGTGCTTCTTATTCAACAGCAGCAATGAAATGGTGGACCCAGACAAGGCATCTCTGGAAGAGCCAGGTCACAGGATTACCCATGTGACTTCAGAAATACTTGTTAACATTTACATTTCTGTATTTTACATCCATATTGAATGATGTTTTTTGCCACTTTCATGGAAGAAGATGGTGAAGTGTCATGAAATGGTGGCTAGGCCACTTTAAAAAAAATCACTATCAATAATGTTGGCAAAAAGCAGGTTTTAATATTAAATTGTTAAAGTGCAACTTTAGCAGAGTTTGATTGCAAGGTTCACTCAATTGCTTACTACAGAGTTGTGGTGGTTTAATACCAGCAGGAAATTAAACTCCAAAGAAGTCAATCTCATTCCCCCAGTCCCTTCCAGAAGAGAGGGACAAAGAGGATTGAGACAACAACTAACTGCAAGCAAACAGCAATGGAATAAGAAACACACAGTAACAGCTGCAATATTAATAACAAAAGTATGCAAAAAGAGAAAGTGCTTTACACACTAAAGATGTTCACCATCTTGAGTTAGTTCCATGTCACCACCGAGATAAAGACAAGGTGGTAGACCCTCCCCATGGGTCGCACCACATGGATCCCAGGACAAAGACATGATGGTGGTCATTTCTGTGGTCAGCACCACATGGCTTCCTGGGACAAAAACATGATGGTGGCATTCTCACAGCTAGCTTTTCCCAACTACAAACCTGGGACAACAAAAAAACAATGATGGACAAACCCCCAAAAGCTGGATTCTCCTTGTTGCACTCTGCTGCCCATTTCTGGACCACTCCTCTCCACTGAAACTCAGGCTCAGCTAGGATTTGCTGCAATTATAACACCGATTTTATTACAGATTCACAATAGCAACAGTCATACCATAATCCATTCACATGCATACACAGAGGTAAAGAGATGTATACATTTATATCTATGTATGTAAAGATACCCATCAAAAATTCCCCTCAGATTCAGTGAAATACTTGCATAAAATCCCATAGCGTTTCTCAACAGGCATGGGTTACATTTCAAGGAGTATGTGTATGCATGGGAGTGGGTAGCCATCTAGGACTCATCTTCAGTGAAGGAAAGTGAAATAAAGTCTTTTGAGTATTGAAAACATGAGCACTGGTGAGATCCAAAGGGCATATCACTCAGAGGAATGTGCTAGTACAGCCTCCTGCTGTCCAGGAGAGCTCAAAGGATCTCACTTAAGACCCCTGTTATGAGATGCTTGGCTTTAGTCATGACTAAGATTCCAACCTAGCCATAACCCAAGCTGATAACTACTGGATTTTTTTTTCCAAAAGGTCCAGTAGCTATGGTATTGGTCCACTTGGGCTACAATTTGGGTAAATTACTTGCCAGAGGTGAAAAAGATAGCTATTTATTCTTTTCTCCCCACCTTGGTTAGGCAACTGATGCTTCTTTTGAAGTCACAATTATTCCCACTTTTACCATGCAAGAGCTCCTGCTGTGATCAAGGATTCTTCACTAACCAGCTGGTATTGTAAAGGGGTGCTTCATCAATCAGCTGGTTTGGTCAAGGCTTATCAGGAGCTTCTGAGATTCTAGAGCAAGACAGAGGACGGGGTGGAGGGTGTACCACCACATAAGGGGTTATGCATATATTTGGCAGGTCACAATGTTGATGAATTTTCTTGGTTCTTTCCCTCTTCATTTGTTTCTTAATCATAAGACATGGAGACAATGATATGGAGTGGACACCATGCCAGTGGTGACTTTCTCGTCTTCTAAATTCGAAAGCAGAATTTTTCCTGTTCCTCTGCCTGTCAGCAAAGCTGTCTGAAAAGAAACCATTTCTTGCTTTCCAGTACTTTCTTTCTACTGAAGCAATTTCTTCTTCATCACATCCTTGCTCACTGTTCAGAACAGTGATATGCATTCTGGACAACACAACCACAAGCTTAAGAAAGTATTCACAGATACAGATGCAGTAGTTTTATAAAGGAAAAATGCAACAATAATCGAGAAGGCAATTTTTAGTGAACAGATTAAGTAAAGTGGCTTTTTCTTTTACTACAGTTCTTACGCAGAACATCAATAAGCAACAAGTACAAATAGTAATTTACTATGACATTAGAAGTAGACAAAGAATATAAGTATTGAAGTGGCAGGTTACCATCCCTTGTATCTAAATCCCAGATGACAGAATCAGGGAAAAATACTCAGACAAAGTGTGGACCATCTTGAACAGGTTAAAAAGGTGGAGAAAGCAAAATTGAATAACTCAATAAAATAATTTGTGAATTTGTGAGATTACAGATTCTTGTTGTGATGCAACACAATAAGCAATATTGTTTTAGATTCTGCTGAGTGACATATATGCAAATAGCATCCAAGCACTGTGGAACAGAGCTCACTATAACTGCCTTTTTGCTTGCCCTTGGCCTTTTTCTTTATACCCACTGCCTGCTCAGGACCTACTTATTATTTTTTCCCACACAAAAACTACAGTCCTTGAAGAAGTAAATGCAGAGATTTATGGAGATGATCTGTCTAATATGCAGGTAAGTCTGGTTTCCTCCTTTTTAGATAATACACGGTATTCAATAGGATAATGGCAACCTTGTAAGGAAAAATACAGTTCATATGGCAAGGACTGTCAGCAACCAGAAGCACAGTCAATCCCTTCTCTGCAGCTGCTGTGCCAGTTGCTGAAGGACACCTGGCACTAGTCGAGGACTCATGAGCCAGAGTGTCATGCTCCCCAAATTCATGAGCCAGGCCATAAAGAGGTAGTTGAGATTGTCAGCAATTCCCAGCAATGTGGTTGTGCTACTGGCTTTACACAGCAGTGCTACCTGAAAAACGCTAGAATCATTCTCTCTGGGAGACTACTTTTACCAGATAACAAGGGTGATTAAATTCCTGCAGTATTCCACAGCAGCTTATAGAACATGAAAGAGAAGCTGCTTCCCTTTGGTGCAGAACCCAGATAGTTGGCAAGATAGGGGGCATGCAACAAATAAGCATATATGTGCTGTAAGCAATCTTGCTGTGTGAGGCAGTGTTTTGAGAACTTGAGAACTAGGCGTCTTTATCAATGACACACAGGTGGCATGGATCACACACAATAGCCCAGGCTAGGCATACCTCCCAGACTGTCATATGCGCTATGAATTTCCCTGTACTGAACTGTGAGGTAAGGTAATGGGCAGTTCAAAGTTGCTCACTTTTATATTTTTACTACCACTTTATTGTCCATACTCAGTACATTAATACTGGTTGTCTGGCTAATCAGAAATATGGGTAAGTTCCTGAACCCAGAATCGTATCGACTGTTGTGGGAGTCAGTCATTCAACGGTTATAGTTCGGACTCTGCTAAGAAGCAGAACTGTGAATTCAGTTATCTCTGTGTTGGCTTTCTACAGGAGGAGATTGAATAACAGCCGACATTCCACAGTATGAAATAAGTAGGATAAATATATTAAAAGTAAAGATTCTCAGTCTCTATAAAAATAGAGGTCAATCAAGAAAATGAACTATTGCAAACTATCCATCTTCTCTGTGAGAGTTATTTGACTGATTTTTACACTATCCAGGAATCACTTATTACCATACTTATAAATTGAACTGAAATATAGAGTGGAAATACAGTTCTTAAAAGGAGGAGGAGGCTGAGACAAAGTTATAGCAGAACTGTGGCTGCAATGATATTCAAGAAAACACAGACCTGTGGCACAGGAATTTCCAGCTCTAAGATTTTGTGTTCTGTTTTCTTCTACAACTAAGTTGTATGGACTAACATTAATTTTGAATGTATGGTTCAGTTAAAATTATTTCCCCTCCTCCTAAACTGCATTTTGTATTTTGTTGGTGCAGTGAATTATGTTTTTGCTTTGAAATAATTCCTTCAAATATTATTGAACAGAGAGAGAGTATGCTGAAGTCTTTAGTTTTCAAGGCATTTTTTATGGCTCTCACTATCTCAATTAAGGTGAAAGATCTAAACTGAAATCTAGAGTAGAGTATATTCAAGTCTCTGAAGAATTAACTACTATGTTCCAGTTGTACATTATTTCGCTTCTTTGTTAGCTGTCCTAAGGGCAAACCTCTTAGCCTAAACAGCTTGAACTTTCTCTGTGTTCTTAATTGGCATCTTCAGGGATTGTTAAATATGGGTCTGCTCAATCTTGTGTCAGTTCAATCAGACCTTTGAAATTATATTTCCTTTCTCTAGCAATGGAGCCTGTAACATATACCATCTTCTAGCACAGTTTCAACTTACTACTTTAGAGTAGCATGACCATTTCCACCATTTGATTCAGACAACAAAATTATGTATTAGAGGGATGTGCATTATGAAATAGCACATCAATTTAATGCCCCAGAAAACTTAGATTTCACAGTACCATGCCCTCAAAACAAAGTAAAGCCAACATTTGCAGAGGTAAAAGCTTGACAATGCTTCAACTGCTGCAGAAAACTGCTGAGCATGTGGGAATTGAGTCCATATATAAATATTACATACCCCAAAACTCTGTGTAAACATTAGAAAGAATGTGGCTTAAATTAACAAAATCAAGGAGGTTCATGATAAAGAAGACGCTCACTAGTCCATGAACAGGCCAGTTAGTTAAGGACAATCTCACACGTGTGTTTTCAAAAATTTGGGCTGGGGGGTTTTTCAGGTTGTTGTTGGTTATTTTGTTTGGGGTTGTTTTTTTTTTTTAAGTCGGTCAGATCCTTCATGGTACTTAAACATAGTTTAAAGTATTTAATTTCCTTGGTGGTTTCCTTAAAGTAAATCTTTCATGGAAGTCTCTATAAGTGTTTTATTATTTATCTGAAGCTAGTCTCCCAAACTGGTCTTTTGGATGCATATGCAACTAGGCATACCTCTTAAACCTGACTTTTATTAAATCATAATTAATTTCAATTCTCCTTTGCTCACTTCTTGAGTAAATAATCATGTACATTAACAAAACCCCACCAAGTTCTGTATTACTGATAAAAAGCATGTATTAGGTATTTTCATGACATTGAGTTAGAGGTTGGTAGAAAAATACCAGGTTTAACCTCAACGACAACAGGGTTTAGATTGTAATCAATAATTGTTTTATAAAGGTTATCTATTTTAAATGCCTTGTTTTGAACTACGTCAGGATGATTTTCCCCAAATATTATTGGTATCAGATCTTGCTATAGCATGGATTATGGTTTAGGTAGGTTTCATTCATGAAACTGAATGACCATTTTTGCACATAACTGCTGCCTTTTTTCTGGTAACTAAAACGGGCCTACTGACTAAAGACATAGAAAATATGTCTTCAAGCACACATATACCAATAGTATTCCACAGCTGAGCAAAGTATCCGTTTTTTTCTTTTAGAGGAGTAGCAGTCTGCCTGCCCTAGTTCTCCAAATAGACTTGACTTCTTTTCTTTATACATAATTACATTTGACATTAAAAGTATAACTTCCCATGGGAGAATGAACTTCACATTTCAGCGGTCAGAGGAGACAGTATAAAATAAATATGATTAACACTTTAGGGAAAAGCACAATCATATAAAGCATGTTTCTCAGTCAGTCCTGAATACATTCTAATTAGCTTTGTTTTTTCCTGTAGGGCTCACTCCTGATTACACAGTGTCATAAATTTTTTTCTAGATTCAGTATTTGCACTCAGAAGTAACTCCAGGAATTGCAAAGACTCGTATATAATTTTTTATGTTGAAATGTTGTGTTTGGTTAGTCTTTTTTTTTTTTTGCTACTGCCTAGCTATTAACCCTCCTTTTTATGTGTTTTTTGTTACTATTTTCTTTGAACATTTAAGGACTCTGTCTTGTTATTTATTAGTAAAAAGTATAATACATTAAAAAAAAAAAAGAAAGATAAATTGAGGTTGAAACCTTGATTCTGAAAACTTTTCTACTTTTTGTAATGCTCTTTTAAGGTAAACATAGCATGGGCACTAGAGGGGTATTAATGTTTTTTAAAAATTTAAATTTGCATGAGAAGTGACATCACACTGCCAAGGCTGGAATTTTGGATGTCTTCATCACAGATCTTCCTCAGCTGGTGTTTACTGATGATAGTGTGATGTTGGTGACATCCCTCCATCTTTTATTGTACATCACCTGTTATGGCTGGCTCTTTAAGATCTTCTCAAGTACAGCAAAATCCTCAGACGAGCAAGACAGAGGTTTCAGGGAGGTTTCCTTAAAAACAAAAGAAGGCCAAGACTCATGAATCTTGAGTAAATCCCAACTGTGTGATAACTTGGGAGATAGTAATAATAGACACTTCTCTTCATCAATGCTCTCTTTCTCCTTAGTCTCTTAAATAGGTCCTTTTCTTAGTTACCTCATTCCTGCTTCTTATTTCATTCCACTCCTCTGTGTGCATCTTACATCCAGATCTCTCTGCCAGAATCACTCATGACACCATCTCCCTTCTTTCCTACCAACTTTCAGTTCTAATTTCACTTTGCTTCCACTGCAGTCTCACCCCTCTCAAGTCTATCTTTCATTTCTCTATTTTGTCACTCATGCAGCCTGGATGCCAGATAAAAGACATTGAATTCTTTAATGAGGCCTCTTTTTTGCCCTTTATACTGATACCCAGGACCCATATAACCCCTACAAGTATAGACTTTAAGCGGCTCATTTGGAGAATTTGATTACCAAGTTCTTTAAGTTTGTTCTGATGATACGTGAAGATTGATCTTTCAGATCTATAAATTTAACCAACTTGCTTAATTATAGTCAAAGAGATGGTTCATCAAAAGGCTGGTTTCCTTGACAGTGTTTCACTTTTTCACTGAAAGACAGGTAAAATATAAGTGAACAGCAGTGGCTTTGGGGTTTTTTCACTTTTTTAAAATAAATTACAAAAATGTTTATCTTAAGAAGTTCTTTACAAAATTTTTCATCAAATACAGGGAATACTTAATTCCACATAGTCAAAAGTTTGCCTATGTTTATTAAAGATCTGTTAGAACAATCCAGCAGTGGGACACCTTACATAGTTTTAGGCTAAACCTGTTAAGATTCAGACTGATTCCTAACCTTGGACAATGTATAAAGATGAAGGAAGATACCTACAACATTTTCTGTCTTTTGCAGATAGATAAAACATGGACAGGAGGAAGGGTATAAATCAAAGAAAGCAATTCCACTACAAGTAGCTTCTCCAAAGCTGAAAAGACCATCTTTTTTAAGGACAGTAATCAGACAAAGTTACATTGGAACTTCTTTCCTCCAGGGCGTTAACTTCTGTTACCATAAAAGTGTATGTCACGGATATAGTCTAACCTAGAAGACTGTCTTGACCAATCTGACACTCTGAAAAATGTAAGAATATGAGATCAGGTCTGTAGCGATTGAGGGTAATGGACCACCACTTTGTTATCAAGCAGGATCATCTTTATTAAACACACTTGAGTATTTACATGCTTCTTCTGTGTAAGAGTTTTGGGATCAAATTATGCAGCCAGTGATTAGGAGAGTAACCAATCACACAAATAAACGGCAGAGCAGATGTTGCTTGCTCTTTTATCTCAGACACTCTCACACATCCCACACAGCCTCCGTGGCCCAGTGTTCTGGGCAGCTTAATTGAAGCATTCTCACATAGGCATTTATGGCTGCAGATCACCTTTGGTATGTGCTTTCCCATGGGAGAAGAGCTGTTAATCAAGGTCAGGACGGCCTGAGCAGGCCGCTGCTTCTACAAGTTCCTTTTCTCCTGAAGAGGTATCATACTTCAGCAGTTGCAGCTTGCTTCAGGCACACTGCTTGGTCTTGCTCAGGAAGACATTAAAGAAAGCAGACAGAAATCTTCAAAACCAGGTACAAATTTCACAAGCTTGTATTTTATAAGCTTGTTTAACCTTCTGAGTTTTTTCCCCTTTGTCAATGTCTTCCTGAGTGTATATATATATATATACTATAATTACCTACATAGTTTTAAAACAAATTCTAAAGAAAAATCTATTGCCATTAATTATACAATCATTGTTAATGATTTAGATATTGTGATATGGCTAATGCTGCAAATAGAATCACATTTAACCAGCAAGCAGGAGCACAAAAGTTCGATTCCATGTCACAGACTTTAAAATACACAAGTTATGAGCACGATTACTGTGCCATGAAATCCGTATGCATTTGTATTGTTTCCATGGCATAAAAAGAGTAATGAGCAAAACTGAACAGAACATTTTTTAGTAACATATCAGTTATATAAAAATAAATGCTTACAGTTTCAAACTTGTATAAAAGCTTTTTAATGCCATTTTAGAAAAGGACTGGAACATGATGCATCAGCTTTAGTAAAGGGGATGGATAAAAGATGAAATAAAGATGAGACTCACCAGAAAATAGCTTTTCTGACCTCATCTGGCTTCTTTCTTTCCCTGCAGAGCTGTATTTCCATGCTGTCCAGGATCATTGTTCTAGCAAATTGACCAACTAGAGAAATCTTAAATATAAAAAATACTGAGGTACTCTTCTGTTCTTTATATGTGGGATGCACATAATTTGTTTTCCTTACTCTACAATATAAATATTTTAAAATAAGGTTGTGGAGATAGATGAATAACTGCATGGGACAAAATGTACCTTACATTTTCAATTTTCTTGCATCATTCATGAGCTAAAAGCATGATGCTACAGTGATTCATAGCCCTCTTTTAACAGAAGCAGTTAAAAATGCAAGTAAATGTTTGCAAGCTTAGGCTCAAGAAAATGCAAACCATTCTTATGTTAACATAGGAAAATAGAATTCTTCTATTAAAATAGATAAAATATTTTTCCTGTCTTTTTAATAGATATGTTGTATTATATTTTATAAAATGTGGTGAAGAGAAATGAGAAAGATACAGTGAAAATCAGGAAGAGAACAGAGTATTTTTCCACTCATCTGACACATAACAGCTCTGATTTTGACCATTTTCAATGTATTGTGAAGAGATCTTTTAGTTTTATTATTTATGTCATTAACAGGTATGAAAGAAGAAATTTTAATGATTTTTCTTCTATCTCCATCATTAACGTTTCATGGTAGAGTAAACTTTTAAAGCTGGGAAACTCTAGGATGTTTTGATCATGCACCACTGTCATGGTTTAAACCTAGTCAGACACCAAGCCCCACGCATCTGCTCGCTCACTTCCCCACCACTGAGATCAGAGAGAGGATCAGAAGAGCAATAAAAGCTAGAAAACCCCTGGGTTGAGCTAAAAACTGTTTAATAGAAAAAGCAGAAACTATGCACATAAGCAAAGCAAAACAAGGCATTAACTCAGTGCTTCCCATGGGCAGGCAGGTGTTCAGCCATCTCCAGAAGAGCAGGACCCCAACCTGCATGACAGTAATTTGGGAAGACAAATGCCGTCATTGAAAATACCCCTCCCTTCCTCCTTCTTCCCCCCACTTTATATGCTGAGCATGACACCACAGGGTCTGGGATATCCCTTTGGTCAGTTGGGGTCACCTGTCCTGGCTTGCCTTCTCCCAAACTCCCGAGCACTCCCAGTCTCCTCACCAGTGTGGCAGTATGAAAAGTAGAAAAGGCCTCAGCTCTATGCAAGTCCTGCACAGCAATAACAAAAATATCTCTATACTACCAACCCTATGTTCAGCATGAATCCAAAACAGAGCCCAATACCAGCCACTGTGAAGAGAATTTACTCTGCCCCAGCCAAAATCAGCACAACTACCAAATGGAGATGGCTGGATCCTGCCCTTACTACAAGATCATTGTGGTCTTAGTTTCAACAAGCAAAACCTACATTTATCATCCTGTATTTGTTTTAATTAATTATTGTTTGCTTTATCTTTTTTAACTCCCTGCAAAAATGCTATTTGTGGTACAGCATATCAGCACGGCTCAATTCTTGTTGTTAAGTACTCCACATAGTTTGTTTCATTAGCAGGGAAGCCCATACACTCCAACTTCCCTCTTTCTCATCAATACCTGTTTTGTCCAAATAGGAAAATTGTATTGCATGTGTACTAAAGGATCTAATGCATGGGGTTTATTGCACATGTACATTGATGTCTCCTGATTATTTACTCCTCATAACAAAAGAGTGTAGTTTGGCATCTAGTTGCACAGAGAGAAAAGAAATCAAGCAACCTGTTCTTAGCTGCCTTTTTTTAGACACACTCAAGAGAATCAAAGGAATAGATGAATTGCTGTGATGGTGGTATCTGACAGCCAAATATAAATTTCCTGGGGACTGGAAAAGGATTTAGCTGTGCACCTCTGCTGTATAATGCATGATCAGTAAGTCCAGTATGACAAGAGATGAGCTGAAAATGACCCTAGCGTAAGCAGTGACCAGAGGCAATTCACCTACTTCTCATTAGTCCTTAACCCCTTTAGGATTTGGGATAGGGGGAGCAGAAGGGGGCAGCCAGGGGAATGGGGGTGGATGGAATCTTTAGGCAGAGGAACTCAGCTGATTAAATTGCATCTGCAAGCTGCAGATCACCTAGGATGGCAGGTGAAGAATATCTTACTGCATGAAGCTTTTTTGAGAGGTATGCTACACAGCTTCTCTTGGAGGATTTTGGAGGTCATGTACTATTATTCTTCTCAGTCACAATTCCATCTCATGAGCTATATTGTAGTCTCTGTCATGTGACAGCAGTAGAGGCAAAATGCTCTTCTGCCAGGCATTGTTTAGCCACATATTAAAAACTTGTCCCTGGCTCATCAGCACAGTGTGGCTCATCAGCACCCACTACCCAACCATGCATTCATGCATAACTTGCCTAGGCATAATATTTACCATGTTACTGTGCAGGGCTGACTGTTTGAAGAAGGATTGTGGAACCAGCATAAAAGTGAACAGCAAAAAGTCGGCTGCAAAAGTAATCCACTGTGCCTACTGCAGTATAAGTGTGAACTAATATAAGTAGAGCAAGCTGCCAACTTCCACAGCTATTCATTTCCACTCCCTGCAATTTAAAATAGATTTCTTAATGCTCACTAATCTGCTAAAATTGTAAATGCCAATAGATTATAGGCTGCAAAATGGAAAAAAAAAGTTTATCTACTGTAGCAAAACTGGAAGAAAGTTTT
Source organism: Orthonyx spaldingii (assembly GCA_013397795.1). Taxonomy (NCBI): domain Eukaryota; kingdom Metazoa; phylum Chordata; class Aves; order Passeriformes; family Orthonychidae; genus Orthonyx; species Orthonyx spaldingii. The sequence continues at coordinate 872,238 of VZTJ01000379.1, read as the reverse complement.
CTAATTTTAGGTTGCTAATTTGACTCAATTCTTCTTCAAAAGGGAGGTGACATTTCCACTAGCTAATGCAAAACACACCTAAGTTTCCTGGTCTGTAGATTCAATGACACACAGAGTTTATCTAATTACCCTTAGGCACAGCAACAGTATCACCAGATACCCCTGCAAAAGTTCTTGAAGTGAATAAACCCTGAGACACCATGAAGGGAAAGGATGAAAGCTGGATTGGCAGTAAAAGTAGAGGGATACATCATGGATCCATTTTAGTTTTTGATTTAAAACTTTGGAAAATGCAGGTAATAACCACATTTTTGAGCAATTATGAAATATAACCAAATCTCATCCACCAACTTCAAAAATGTTGCCTCTGTGTGTGTGGAATATATCATGATATCCAGGCATATAGTGCATAATGTTTAAAAAAGTATGGCCTAAAAGTCAGACCTCTTTTGTCATATAAAAAGCCAATGTTTTTATGAGACAATATTTCAGGACATCAATGACAAAGAAATATGTGTAATTTAATATAATTTGCAGTGCCTTCTATGTTCTCACAGTATCCCAGCCCGGTTTTCTCTGACATATGGATAACCTAAATATTCCAACCTAAATATTCTTCAATTTCAACTGCCAGGGTATCATATAATTATTATTTAATTGCCCTTTTATTCTGAGGTGCTTTATACAGATAATTCAGATACACTTCTATAAATAAAATAAAATAAAGTACTTCTACTGGCAGTTCTGCATATCCATTGTCCATGGGGACATGAAAATGTGCCACTACTTGAAAACAAAGGCTGAACTATGTCACAAACCTTTTCTTGAGAATCCCATCAGTTCCAGTTTCTTCTCAGGCTCTGAAGGCCATACAGAGCAAATAATGTTTAAAACATCATCAAACTTCTTTCTTGGTATAACTGAGAGAGAAAACGAATACATGCTAAAAAATGAATACACTTATTTAATGTATCATTCCTGAAACTACCTATTCATGTAAAATACATGAATCCCAGCAGCAAATTCTATTCAGGGATGCAAAGTAAAGTGTTCCTCTGGGCAAACCTCCCATTCAGAACAAGTTTTTATGTTCCTGCAGAGTTGTTTTGACATGTACACATACTGGATGATCCTATATTCATTGACATGACAACATACTTCTTAAGACCCCAAATATATAAAAAGAAATGGTCTATTTACAGGAAGATGATCATTGAGAAGAATGAGAACCTTAAGTACCAGTTCACTAGATACATTCAGTAGGTTCATTTTCAATGTGTCACACAGAAAAAAATAGAGACTCTAATTTCACAGATTTCCTCCTCCTATTTCAATTTTCTTGATTTATTACTAAGATTGTACTTTACTTCTAAGCAGAGATTCTTATGGGTAAGCTCTTACAGTTGGAATAAGGAAAGAAATAGTAAAAGCAAAAATATAGCACTGAAAATATATCCCAAAATTTTAAAGTCTTTTTAGCATAATAATATGTGCAAGCAGAAGCTTATCTTTGAGTGAAATTATACAACAACTTCCAAGGTTATTTAGGCATAACCTGTAGACTTTTACTTTTTAGTCAAAGAATATGAATGCAGTTTTAAAAATATTTGTTACTAGGAAATGTTAATTATGTTTATGGAGGTTGTTTAGTTATAGGAGACAGTAAAATTGAAAAAAAACACTATGGTTCCTTAGTTCTGTTTTCTTTTTGCATTTACTTTTAACTCAGAATTTATTTTCTAGGAAAGATAAGTTTCATTTTGTGCCATATCTTTAAAAACAATTTTTAGACATCCCTAAAAATTTTTGGATATTGTTTTATAAATTCAGTAAATCAAGAAATCCACTTGGTGTTGCAGATTTACACGTAGTCATGATCAAAAATGATTTGTGTAAATTAGGATTTTTTCTGAAATAAAGTTTCAACTGGCAGCCTTTACTGAAGAGAACTGTCTTGTTTAAGGGAGCTCAATATCTCCATTTAATAAGATCAAGTCAATAAAACATGAATATAATAGCATGACTAAATCTTTTGTTTGATTTGAGCACATATTTAATGTGATTCTCCTCATAAAGACTTTTTTCTTTTATTTCTATAACTGCTTGTGTTGACAGTATCTGAGCTGATGTTGCTGGTTAGAGTTTTCAAATGTACCCAAAAGGCTTAGAGGACAATATCATTTTCATAACCAGTTTGTGTGCTGTGAAAGTTAAAGACATACAAATACTAGGGTCATTGTTTCCTATCTTTAAGCTTTTGCAGACCTGACCTTGTTTCAAGAACACACACAGTTAATTTCTGCCAACAGTAAGACTGCTGCATTATCCTGCTGAGTTATGGTGAGCCACCTCCTCACATTGTTTTTTGGCCATACTATGAGGGCTGTGCTGCATTCTGTTCTAGCTGTGCTTCCACCAGCCAGATGACTGACATTATTTGCCTATGCCACCTTTCATAATTTAATACTGCATTCTGTCACCTGAAATGGTTCTTTAGCCTACATTTAACTTTTGCTGTCATGACAAGATTGTTCCTCGTACCTGAGGTAACATTTTATATTTTCTGTGATATCTCTCCCTAAGTCTTATGCTGCAATTTGCGGTACAGACCAATATGCTCTCAAATAGCACAAAAAAGGTCTTAAGTGCTTTTAGAAAATATAAGATCTTTAACCCACATAAGTATAGGAAAACAGTCCAAATGAATGTGTGCTTCCTTTCTTTTGCTTCTTACCAATGCATTTGTCTGATGCTGTATTACTTTGCATAGGGCTATGTCATTGCTGTAAGCAGTGCAGACTCACCAGCCTTCTTCTAAAACATGCCAGGGCTGTACTCCAAAGATTTATGGCTTACATAATGGTGGGACTGAAAAGGTAGAGGAGATGATAACTACAATCACCAGCACTTGAAAAATTCAATTTCATATCTCCATACATGGGAATTTTATCATATTCAGAAGAGAGAATCTTATAAAATTAGTTTAATATTACACTATGAGGGAAACAGCAAAATTGAGACAGTAAGTGCCTACAAAACACTACCTGCACTGGAAGAAGAGCACACTACTTTCATTGCAGGTATACTGTGTCAAGAGTATTAAGGGTATTTTGTTAACAGTATTTTGGATATTGACTGTTGTCAGCAAAGCACTTATTAGAATACAGCAGTATTTCAAGGTCTAAAAAGTTTAGTCTGTCCAAAAAAAACCTCAGACAAATCCATATAACAGTTTGATTCACTTCCCTGAAGCCTAACTGCTACTTTATATCTTAAATAAGAATTGTCAATGCTGTACACATCCTCTCCAAACCTATATTTTCCTGTCTTTAACTCCAGAATTCTTATTGGAGTCTGATTGTTAGCCAGAAAACATAATGAATGCAATTTATAATTTACATGTGAATAGGTGCTTTCCAAAGACAATGCAGCTCTGAATTTGAGAATAGACCATAGCCATGGACACTGCTGTAATTACCAAAAAGGAAAAAAAACCCCAAACCAAACCTAAAGTACTAGGAGATTTACTGTGTTATCAGAATAGATCATTTATATGGGCAAATAACAACAAGCAAGGAAAATAATTAGAAAAAAATGAGAAGGACTAGGAGGTTAAGCAAAGTATAAAATTAGGCTAAGAATGCACTAATTCTATTTGACCTAACAGAATACACAAGATATCATTTATGAGAGTATTTCTTATTAAAAAAAAATTACAGTGTGGGAGAAAAAAAAATTGGTACGTGCTTCCAGCCCACGCATTTGCAGGGTAATGTCCATCTGAACACTGAAAAGTTACAACTGAAACAGTCTGTTAAGACTGTTAATAGGTGGTCGATTGCAATCTTAAATCTTCCTAGAAGCCCAGTTTTGCCAAAGTAAATTACTAAAGGGATTCTGACAAAGGATACTATTCATAGAAATTACTAGGATGGTGCCATGGGACAGAAAAAATTCGAGTAACATTTTAATCCAGCAATGTAAAAAGAATGTATGAAGGTCTATTAGCTATGGGTCTGTCTGTTCTCTTCTCTCCTTTTAACTAATTTTTTTTAATCTCATTTTTTTCCATTTAAAGATAAATTTGCTTCTTGAAGTCCTTTGTGCAAAACAAAATCAGTCAGCTTAGTAAGAAATCAAAGTTAACTGCTTTATCAATTGATGCAGGGCACTGTCAGAAATATGTATTCTGGTTGAAAATGGTCCTACAATACCCTTTGGCTTGAAAGCTAATCCAAAAGCATTGGACTCTGTCTAAATTTCATCACTATAAGACACCTACAGAAGTTCACACAGACCAAATGTTACCAGAACTCCACCTTCCTAACTTTTTGTTAATAAGTCTCCTGTTTCTTTCTTATGAGAGTTCAGGTAGAGTAGTTAGTTAAGGTCTCAGCATGAGAATTCAGTGTAAATGTGGGTAAATAAATGAATATCAGTGCATCAGTTCCAACAGAAAAATAATAAAATTTAAAGCAATACATCAGTTTGAACTCCAGAATGTCACTTCATTACAACCTGTAACTATTACATTTTTCTTTCCCACAAAGTCCTCAGCTGAAAAAAGTAATTTTTGAATGTGAAACATAAAAACAATGGGCTTTAAAAAAGAAATTGGAAATCGATTATCAGTAGCCTTTCTAAAATTAATATTTCTGCTGTTATAGAAAAACTATTCATTAAGGATCCAGTTGTGGAGAATTTTCTTCAATGCAATAATTTTTCTTATTCACCTGAGTCTATTGCAGCTTCCCATATATTTTGTATTTTTTCCTTCAAATGAAAGGACCATGAAAAATGCTAAAAGTGTTTGAAGAGAAGTGGTGCTTGGTCTTTCTAGTACATGCCTCTGTGATGACTCTCTCAGACAGCAGCTTGTTCCGAAGCCTCTGAAGTCAACTTGGAGTCTTGGCAGTGACTTATACTGGGCTGCATCCCTGCAGGGCATATATACACAATTGCAGTTCCACAGAAAGAGATCCATCAGTTCTATCCAGAATACACAGTCACATAGTTTTGTCTGTTACAATCATGATTCTGTCTATTAAAATTGACTTTACCCATGCTTGTTTACTTCTCCTCTTCTAATGAGGCGAATGAGGTTTTTAGTTTTCTCAGGGGGTTGATTTTGTGTTATAAATGTGTATGATTACATGTACATTTATTTATATAAATAAATGTTCTATGCCTTATTTAGAAAAGCTACATCAGAGAAGTTTTATTGCAACCTATTTGTAAGACAGCAGTATATATGTATATACATATATTTATCACTTTGGAGAGATTTTTTTTTTCAATTGATCAAATACAGCAATAGAGGGAAATGGGAAGACCACTGCTATTAGCTTGTGGTATTTATCCAAACATGTACATTATAAAAATGAGGTAGCTGATCAGATGTTCTCACATTTGTCAAGATACTGGAAACTGCTCTGTCTCTGTGTCACTTTCTCAGAACAGTTTACACATCTTTCTTTACAAGATCTGTATTAAAAACAATGGGGTGATGAAGCTAGGAAGTGATTAGCTGGCCAGCTGGACAAATAAAGGCAGGCTTTAATCCATTAAATTTCATTTATCTTTGTTATAGAGTTAAGTGATTGATATTGGCTAAGCCTTGAATATGTACTTTTACAGAAAAACATTGAAATGCTTGCTTATAACACTTTCATCACATCTCTGCATGTGAAAAACGTGACAGAAACACCACTAGATTAAAAAAAAAACAACTCACACATTATTTCTTCAATCCTAACTATTTTTTGCTTGTCAGCTATTTTATCAGCAGGTGTTCTGATCTATTATTTGCTATGCCCTATAAAGAGCCAGTTGTGCTGTTCCATGTAGCAGGTCATATTGTTACTTCTTGTCAGTAATCTTCCAAGTTTCAATAGCCTATTTTTATATGCTAGAAATCTCATGAAATTTTATTTCCTGAGAATTCATCATTAGATCTACAATTTTTGTGAAAGCCAATGAGATTTATTAATATATTAACATATTAAGGATAAAACAATATAGGCAAAAATTCATTTTGGACATTTTATCAAGATACTTTTTTCATTATGAAGAAACTATTCACTCAATATTGGTTTTCAGCTAGGTTGAGTTTTGCTTATTTGTCAGGGCTTGCTGACTTTCCACATGCTTTTTCAATTCCAAAAGAGGAGGTTTGTTATAAACAATGAATAAGTATGTATTTGTAGATGTGTGTTTACAAGGCTTAGTTTTCTAATCAAATGTGAAAGCTTGGGTTCTAAGAAAGACTTCTTGAGTCTTCCACCCTAACTAAATGCTTTCTTAACAGAAAAAAAACCCCAAAAAATCCCAATCCCCCCCCAAATCCCAAAAACCCCCAAACAAACAACAACAAAAAAACCCCAAAACAAGCAAACAAAAAATTTCTTTTCAGCAAAAAACTTGCTGCTACCACTGAAATCACAGTACAAAACCCCATGATATTTTACTACATGAAAGTACAGGCAGAAGATTAACACAACCTCAGTAACACAACCTCTTGGTTATTTCCATTAGGTTATTTCTTTTTTATATCTTCCTAGTCTATTCAATTTTCTCCTCACTTTGTGAACACAGTACAAAAGTGCAAGATACAATAAAACAGGCACATGGTAAATATTTTTTAAAATGTAATTTATTTTCCATGAAAATTCCAACAATTCAGGAGTTGAATTTTCAACTCTTTGTCTTACTCATAAAAAATTTCAGCATGAATGCAATTAAATATATCAAACAGTATTTGCAAATAAAAATACACTCACATAAACACATAATATCATCATCTAACAACTCAAAACAAATTGAAATTAAAAAGTTTAACTATTTTCAGAAACTTGGGAAACCATACATATAGTCCAGAAGAGATTATTTTGAAGATTAATAGAAATAAATCAAGAAGTCAGTCAGAGTAGAGGCAGTTAAGCTCATGTCCACAAGGAAACCTACTAGGTTTGATACTTGTATAAGTAATCAAATCATGGAGTGGAAGAGATAGTGCATATGAGGTGATGCCAATTCTAATAACATGCATTTCCAGATGGCAATATGGGCACTCATTTTCTCAGCAAACATTTTGAGATGGCTGTTCTTAACTCATTGTCTTTACATTCTTCATGAAAGAACTTCAAAACAATGTCTAATGTACCTCAGTAAAGTACCTAGTTTCAGATGAAATTAGTATGAGTCATTATTTAGAGGCAAAATGGAAATTTTCTACAATTGCATCTTCTCTCAATCCCTGTAACCCTATTACTGGCAGTATTTTTTACACAATCTGTAGCCTGCTTCTTTTCCTGTGAGGATCTACATTCTGCCTAACCCAAGTGGCAATCCACATCTATATCATTTGGCTTCTTCTACCAAAGTTTATTTTCAAGTACCTTCTGCATGTGATTCATTTCCAAATATGGAGAAATTAGCTGTTTAGAAACTCCATGTGCTGATTCCATTTAATTCGATAGCTGAGCTTTGTATTTCCATAATAGAAAATTCTTTTTTTGGTTAATAAAATATAATTTCAAACTATCCTTAGGGAATTCTTTACCATGTGTTTTAATAATTTCCTGTGCGGACTGACAATTCTACAATTCTCATGTTATTTTCTGTTATATTTAAGAAATATTATATTATCAAAATCCTTCAAGAATAATTAAAAACAAAAAAAACCAAAAAAAAAAAAAAAATCCAACACACAAAACCCCTAACCAAACCAAAAAAACCCCACCACAAACACACAAGAAACAAACCAAACTAAACCAACCAAACAAAAAAAAGCACCTTCAAATATTGCAAAAAGCTTAATTTACCTAGAAAGATTTCAATAGTAATCCAAACTGAATGAATTCTAGGGAATCTTGCTAAGAATTTTAATGATTTAAATATTGTCTGGGGTGCTTTGTAGAGAAGTTTTTAATCTGATTTCAGCATTTTACCGATTGACAAGGTCACTATATTTTCTGTTCTGCTGCTACAAATTTGCTTTTTGCACACAGTTGGTTTTCCTCCTCTTCTAAGTATTACATGCTTTTTCTCTAAGCCCATAAGCAGTATTAATTGGATGGAATTCTTGCAGAGTTTGAAACTTAATATAAAAGCAGTGAAATATGTTTTGTTTTATTCAAATTTGCTGTGTATGAAGAAAACATATTCTGTAGTTACTTCTGTGCTACTGTATTTCTGTTCAAGAAATTTCATGCAAGCTGTTTTGGAGATCCCATATCATGATTTTACTCACTTGTTGGTGTTTGTGTCACACACAAGACAAGAAAATTCTCTGTAAAAAGAAATGTTCTGCTCTCTGTGAGAAAAGCATACCTTTGTATATGTACACGAACTCTTAGAGTACTAGCAAACAGTTCTTTCAAAATGTAACTTTGATGCGTTGCTTGCACAGTGTGTTTCCAGTCACCTTTCTATTCTCTTTTGCCTTTTCACAATTTCTCTCAATGACCACTTTTTTATATTGCTGGATACTTAATAATGCAAAGAAGGAAACTACAATTGCACATCTATTTTGTAGGATTCAAATGTTTACAGAGGCCAGGTAGTTTTATACAGGTGTCATGCATCATTCAAATTATACCAGCATTGGAGGTACTGATTTTGTGATTGGCTTTACTTGGAAAGGTTTTGTTCACCAAAAGCTGGAAATTGTGATGTTATGCTCATCCAGAGTGGGTAGATAACACAAATTTCTTAAATGTAGTCATTCCCTTCCACTGCTATAAACAATATCCTTAACTCTGAGTTGCCTAAATCTTCTGGACGGGCACAACAATGAATTTCTGACTCTTCAAGCCATCACCAAAGGCCAACCAATCCTGCAGCTCAAAGGAAGATTGGCATATTCTAGAATAAGTAGTAATTAATTTTTTTTAATACTTTTTAAAAAATTATTTTTCTGTCAACCAGATGGTTTCAAAATTTAAGAGGAATAGATTTTTGAAAAAGGTGAAAAAATTTATTGATTCTGATAATGCTTTGACACATATTTGTGTTTACTCACATACTGGTGTGGAGGCTTTGAATTGCAATGAGCATTTGCAAAATCAAGGTCAAAAGTTAATCATTAACCTTTCATTAAGGTTTCTAATACTCTAAAAGACAGACCAGTTTGAGAAAAAGTAATCTGTCCTCACAGTGTCCTCCAGGGTTGCTCAGGATCTTTTTTTACTTTTTTTCCCACAGGTAAAAATTTACAAATTCCACTCTCTGGAAAGGATTAGCTAGATTTGAGGGGGCACACCTGAGGAACTCTTTGAATCCAGATGCTGTTGCCCGGGCCTGTGCAAAGTTTCCTACTCTTTTTCTCACTACATGCTCTATCTTGCTAAATTAGATAAAAGCTTTTATTGCAAGGAGAAAATGATCAAAATTATTTCAACCTTTGGAATGGTTGGAGGAAATTGTCTCCTTTTTTTTGCTTCCCTTTGAATTCAAACAATAATCTATAACTCCAATTTAAAATTTTAATATTATATTTCACATTCTTGTTGCTCATTTGTGTACTACAGTTCCCCACACTCTCAACAATTCAATTCAGCCAGCTCTAGAAATGGTCCTGGACAGAGAAAGTCATAATCTGAGATGAAAGACTTCTTTTAAAAATTATTTTATTTTCCTATTTTATTTATGTATCTGAAACCAATGTGTGTTCTCAGCATGTGTGCTTGCATACAAAAGACAAAAGTTTTGTACAAAATAACAAAAGTTTTTGTTGTTTTTTTAGAAGTCCATAATGTGAAGGATATTATGATCGTACCTCGACATTTTCAGTTATGCACATTAGCGATATTATTTCAAAATTTATAGTTATTCACATTATTCATCTTCAGTCACTTGCACAAGGTGAATATAATGTGCTGTTTAGATATACATTCAGTGTCACTCCTGGAAACAAAAAAATTTTGAGCGCAGCTGAAGCTGTCATGCTGCCATCCTATAGATACACACTGTCAAACACTGTAACTTGTCAAGTTACAAAACTCTTGAAATTTCTTAATAGTTATCTCTAACCAAAGCTTTTAGGTTTGTTGCTTGGCTTACTTAAACTGTTCAAAATTACAGTTATAGTAAATATTGAATATTTTTAAGTCCCATCACTCAGTTATACATTTCATTTCTATATTTTCCTTCTTTTATTGGTTTGGGATTACTTGCACAGATCAAACTTATTCTATATGCATGAACTCCAGAAGTTATTGATTATAGTTGGCCCACACACTAGTTTTTCTTACAGGATGAAACATCCCTAATCAACATATATCTCCAAAGAAGGTGTGAGGTGTTTTCTCTTGTGTTCAGAGGTCACCGTGTGTCCGCGACACCACCATTTATCATTGAGTGACTGAGCATTTGCTCAAATGGGCCTTTCTGATTTAGCATCATTTAAGAGTAGCGGTGACAAAAAGACTGGGTGTATCTAAACGATCAATTTCACTACAGCAAAACCGCTACAGAGACCAGGAAAACCTGAAGAGTCAAGGATAACTTCAGATAAAGAGAATTTATCTGTTCCTGCCTACATGAGTGTACCTATTTCTTATCTATCCCACACAAGCAATGTTTCCTACATTGTAATTTATCACTGTCCCTCTATACAAAACCATGTACACATTATATCGCAAAACCATGAAGAAACTACGAAAAGAACAAAAGTGGAAATAATTATTTTCTGCTTTGATGGGAAAAAGCACATAATTCTGAAATAGTATCTTCAGTACATCTTGGGAATATGCAAAGAATAAATCTGGACTCTCATGAGTAGCTATTTCACTCAAACATTTCCTCAAACATTACTTATTGGGATTATACTTATAACAACATCAGAGTCAGAGATAATTTTGAAATTCCTAAAATTGAATATATCCTCTGCAGCTTGTTAGGAGGAAAACTACTGAAAGTTCTCACAAAGGCATCCAAATCCTTTAATTGCCTACTTTCCAAATGCATTTGGCTTAAAAACTCTAGGATTTCTTAACACACCTTACAAAGATTAAGCACGCTGTCTTTGCATATTAAATAATAAATTATTATTACTATCATGGCAAATTAGTGAAACAGACTGCCTGGATTTAAATCTCTATTAATTAGCATAGTATGATAAGTATGCAAAACACTGTAAATATTGAGCATTTTCTCAGCATTAGTCTAATACATTTTTAAGTGAATAAACTCTGTGGCCATCATAGGCATATAAACCCCTCAAATAATATGCTAATCTTTATTAATAAAGGAACCAAGAAAATGTTTTTGACTTGGAAACATAAAACATATTTGATTCTTACTGTCTAGGTTAAAATTTATGCACAAAGAAAAAAGTTCAGAAAAGAGACAGAAATAATATCAAAAATACAAAGATATCTGTACCAAAAGGCACAAAAGTTTATCAGCACTCAGTGAATTTCAGGGGAGCCAAAGACTTGCTTAGGCATTTTTAGTAATCCTACCTAAGTGATCAAGAGTTAAAAATATAGCAATACCATTTTAAGCAATGTATTTCTTAATATATTGCCCACAGTGATCCATTTAGATTGATTTATACAAAGTAGAATTCTATGAATATCCAATGAAATTAAAAAGAACCTGTTGAAATATCTGCACATATGCATCTGTCATACCTATATCTATATCTATATCATCTATATCTATATCTATATCTATATCTATATCTATATCTATATCTATATCTATATCTATATCTATATCTATATCTATATCTATATCTATGTCTATGTCTATGTCTGTCTATGTCTATGTCTATGTCTATGTCTATGTCTATATCTATATATATCACTATATATCTAGATTGATTTATATGAGTATCTAATGCATCTATCTTGCACATTGTGGTCAGAACGCCAAATTCATATATTTGAAACTAGGAAAAGGTATTATTTAGAACTGGTTTTAACACTTTTTATGAAGAATAAGATTTTCTCTAATTCAGTGGCTCATACATGAATTCCTATGCAATACTTATTTTTATTCTCAGAGGGATAATTCAACCTTTACCTTAATAGATTTAGAATTTTAATTTAAAGAGCATTTTTCCCAATTAAGCACATCAGTGATATTTCTCATTTGAAATTCAGTTTTTCCACTAACTATACAGGATACTCAGAATAAAGGTCTTCAAGGATAACAGTTTTGAATTGCTGCGGACATTTATACCTTCTTAATACCCACGTCCTGATTCTTATGGATCTTACAAAAACTGTTACATGCAGTCTCTTGCATCAACATTTTACAGTAAAATTGAAAGAAGCAGTTAAAAAAATAAAACAAAATTCAATAATATCAAATACATGAAAGACATGCTATGTTGGTATTCACTGGTGCGGCAATAAATTCGTATGAGACAACTGAAGGGGTGAGTTGACTAATGTTTTGTAAGTGGAAATGAGCAAAACATTGAATAGTATAGCATCCAGAAAGCAATGTCCATTTTTATTTTGTCAAATCCTTTGAATTATCAAATATCTTAATGAGATAACTTTTTCCAAAATAATGAAACAGCTGGAGGATATCAAAATTGGTGATAGATTCACAGCAAACACTGAACAGTTGTCTGAAATGAAGCTTCAAAGAATATCTTTATTCACAGTGCACTCAGTGTAGTTCTCAGAAGCTACCGCTGAGCTCCTCAAAGATGGTATAAAGAATCCACTTGAATTCCACCAGATGGTAGTGATTTAAACATTCCTCTTCAAACATTTTGCATATCCTGTAGCGCTGCAGAAAATTGTCCCTGTTGCTTCACCACTGGGAACAAGTAGGCAGCATGCTAAGAAAGGTATATGACTCAAATCAACCTGTATGATAAGGTTTTGAGTGTTTCTTGTTACTGCAGCCTGCTGACATACGTCAGAATCCTCAAAAGACTGCAAGTTAATTGCTACTTCCTCCTCGGTATGGAAATGGGCCATTAGAGTCCATCCTGATTTGGAGCAAAGAGGAAAAACCCTATTGGCAGAAACATTTATTTCAGGCAGATATTAGATAACTGGAATCCAAAAGAAGTGAATTAGACAAAAATTTAGTTTAGAACTATCACACATTCATTTTGTTTATCAGTACAATTTCACTTGTGGTATGCAAATTATGCTGTTTCTGAAGATTTATTATCTAAAGTGGGTACTCCAATCACAACAGTTAGTTAGTCTACAATCAAGTTTTCTACCTAATGGAATATTATCCATGGATAAAGATTTTCAGCATTATTGTATTTACCCTGGTGAAAAATATAAGTTTACAAACATCCAAATCTTTTGTCCATTAGGATGTTTGACAAAATAGCTCATTTGAAAAAAATGTAAAAGCTGAGGATTTTTTAAATTAAATACTCAAATTAATATTTTACCTTTACATTTCCTCTATCTCTCTATGCCTTTATAAATGTTCATGTTTGAAATTAAATAGTCATTTTGTAGCAAATATTTCATATCATACCAAAGAATTCAGTTTTGATCTGTTTGCTGAGTTGGAGGATGAATTAAAATTCGCCTTGCACTTGTTAAATTCCTCTTTTCTGAATTGCCAATGAACCAAGAAATCAGTTATTTGTTCAAGTCTATAATTGTGCTATGTATAATAATTTTCAAAAAATGTCATCTACCCTTAAAAAGATCTCCCTGCTGAGTCCTTAATTCTTAAAACAAAAGTGCATGTAAAACCTTGAAAGAAAAATCTTTCTCCAAGCTGAAGGAAAAAAGGTCCTTAAGGTACATCTTATGTTATCCTGACAAACGGAAAAGATCATTGACTCTACATTTTTATTCACTGTTGATGCCCACCCAGATGTGCAGACTGACTGGGAATTATAGAGACCCTCTGCCTTTATTTGCACTGAAGGAAACAGCTACATAAATTTAGTCCACACAATTCTTTTTTGCACGTGTAGGTGGTGCTCCCATTGTTAAGACAGATTTATTCTGGTTCATTGTGTGAAGTATAGAATATATTTTTTGTGATGGCTATGATGAATACATACTGGGAAGATTCACCTTAGTTTAGGACAGTCAATTAGTACAGGACTACTTTAATCATTCCTTTATATCCAGTTCAAATTTTATTTTATATTTACTTAAATATGTGCTTCCTATTCTGGTATTTTCAGTAGCTAGTTTTTCAGATGTAAGAGCATTCATAAACCTGTGTAATATGACAGTTAAGATAGTGTCCAAAATTACTTCTTTTTTAAAATGCATTATTACAGTCTTTCTTTCAGTTAGTTTCATTTTATACATAATCTCTGAAAATATTCATAAAGCTTTAGTGTGCTTTGAATATTAATACATTGGCTTAATATAACCACATTACTCATGCAAAATAAAACTTAATATAAAAGATCAAGGCCCAGCATATACACACATATTACTTATTTTAACAACATAATATTATTGAAACTTGCAAAAAAGATACATTCATTCTGGTGACTTGTAAAGGGAGGTCTTTGTGCTAGGAGGATAACTAAGGATACTAGAAAAATAGTGTTTTCATAACATCTCAACGTGCTAAAATGAATGATACTTAAAAAGCAAGGTTTGGAACCTTATTCTACTTCTCCCTAAAAAGCAAAATCAGATTTTCCCAGTTTTCCAGTTGGATAATGCCAATGTTCCTAGTCTGGTTGGCTTCTGACGTACTAGACTACCAGTCTGCCATGTAGATATCACTTAGTACAGAACCTTTTACTATACTGTGTGTCAGCAGCGCTCACTTCAATCTGACTCAGGATCACATTTTTGAAATATAAAGACAGAAAAATGGGGGATAGAAGGACACCGTTTTAAAGATAGATTATCTTTAGATAACCCAGAAACCCAGAAAATGACATGTATGTTGCAGAAACTTGTAAGACTTGGCAGTAGCCTTAGCACTGATGCCAGTTCAGAGCAGTAAAGCAAAAAAACAAAGATGTCAGATGGAAAATATAAAATGAAAGTTAATTTTTAAAAAATTGTGTAGCCAATCAATACATGGAACAAAATACTCAACCAAATAATTCCCCACCATCTATTTCTAGAAATATCTCACATCAAACTACATTGACTTTTAGGCATTTTCTATGCCTTCCTGGTAAAATAAAGTGACTTCAAAAATGCAAAATGAAATGCCAAATATTTGCATGGACAATTCCTCATATATGTTTCTTCTTTTTATCTTCAATTACTTAAAATACAATTTTGGATGAGAGTAGGTAAATTGCTTGGTTTTCCCACTTCAACCAAGCTAATAGACTTACAAAGATGATGTTTCAAAAGCCATCTTTTTACTTTTGTTACCCTGACTGTAAAGCTGCAGAACTTAGAGACAGCTTTGCAGAATAGCTTTTGCATTCAACTCCTAACCTGTTTTCAACCTGGACTATTCTGCACAAAGTTAATTTTCTCAGCTCTCTTCTTCCCACCTATGGATCTTCCATATGTTTGTGCATGTCCCATGGAGTTAGGCTTAGGTGTGCAGGAGCTATCTGTTGGTAAGAGACTTTACCAGAGTCCAGGTCTCCATTTAAAATGCTCTTCAAATGAATTTTGGTGGGGAAAGAGGGAGAAAATTGGGAAAGGGAGGTTAATTTCTTCCACTTGCAATTTTTTCATATTTCTGCTCTGGCTTTTTTTGGTTTTGTTTATCTGCTTGGGTTTTGTCAAAGCATGTATCTAATTTAAATACCAGTCCAAATACCACAACACAGCAGTAACTACATTGTTATCTGTGTTCTCTCTGTGTGTTGGACAGCAGTTTTTAATTTCATACGCCATTTGCAACTTTGCTGTAGTGATTCTATATAGTCAGTACATCTTTTTATCACACAAAAAAAAAGAGTAGTAGCATTTTACCTAGTTTTAGACTTTTTATTAGCATTTGGGTTGCAATCCAGATGCAGACATTTCAGCAGGTCATACAAATAAGATACTGAAAGAAGCAGCCTTTAGTCCACATCCAATGAAAACTGGACATTAGACAAATTTCACTATCTTCTGAGGAAGTAAAATATATTTATCCTTACCTCGGAGAACCATGTTCTTTGTATATAATGTATATTTATTATATATCCACTAACAAAAGCATGGGTTTTTTAACACAATGCTTATTCTAGCTATGTGCCTTTCAGAAACTTCTATGTCATGTGTTTGATGAAATCAGACAATCCCAGACCAATCAACTATTCAGGTATATTTGGATAGACGTCTGTGTCACAGAAATAGGTCATATAAAACAAAAGATATTAATTATTTCTTTTCACCTCCAAAACATATCAGATTTGTAACATGCTTGTTTATGCGTTCTGCTATATGTTATAAATACATCAGAAAATAACTTTTTGTATTTGTTTCATATACTAACCCATTGTCATGGGTTTGCCCAGGAAGGGTTAGTCTTGCAAGTGACCTATGGTGCAGGAAGCAGTGCACCTTGCTTCCTGGGAAACAGAGCCAGTGACCAGCTAGTTTTGAGTATTGATGGGTATATAACCCAATTGAAGGTTGTTCCACCTCCAGGAAAAAACTATATTTAAGAAAGAGACACCTGAAAAAAACCCCTTTTCTCGTCCTGTTGCTGCCAGAGAAGAAAGTCCTGTGCTTCTCTCTCTGGTAAGACTAAGCCCTTGCCCTCCCCCCTCCTCCCCCAGAGGGGAGAAGAGGGGAGGTTTGGAAGGGAGTTTGCAGCAGTGCAGCTGAGCATGGGGTAGGACCCGGCCTGAGCTCTCCAGCTCTAATGCAGCTGGGCAAAACATTCCAACTACAGCGGGAAGAGCTGGGCCCCTGTGCCGAGTCGGGCAGAGGCCAGGCCGGCTCCCTCTGGGCTGGGTCAGCTTTGCAGAGTGAAGCTAATGAGACTCTTGACTGACTGCTTCTGCAGCCCAGCTCAGACTTTTTAAAATAACTTGGCAAAAAATCATGAGACTGTCGCAGAGGCCCGAGAAAGAAATTAACTCTTTTATTACCCAGATAAAACTTGCAAACACTCATCTTCCCTAGCACAGACAGAGGAAGAGTGAGTACACTTACAGAAACACAGCATAGAGACTCAAAGTCAGTGAGAAAAGCAGAGCCGAAGCTTGGATGGAAGGAGCATGAGGAGTGCTACAAAGTAGAAGCTGAAAATTTTTCTGTGAAACCATGATTGAGACCAAGCTAAAATATTCCCTGTAATATATGAAAAATGGTCCAAGGGGGAATGTGACGTTCTAACTGCAGTCAGTGCAACCAGTTTGAGCAGAGATAGAGAAGAAGCTGTAATTCAAATCCCTTGACCTGTGGAATGGTCAAAGAGGACTTACGTTGCCAGTCATGGAAGAAGGGGATTTCTTTACTGCTGTAGTAGAACCACTCATCCTTAAAAAGATATACCCCATGAACCATCATAACCCACCGTAGTAGCTGTGGAAAAGCTACTGGTGTGGGAGGGACTTTCCACAACAAGCAGAGATCTTTTTCTCCTGGGCGGCTGCTAGTTGTGAGGCTAAAAACCGTAAGAATTGTATTTCTTGTGGAGAAGTCAACATGGTAAAGCAGGAGAAAACTCCTCTCCCTAAATGAACTGAAGAAAGACTAATATAGAAGTGGTAAACTGACTGAAAGTTGAAGTGTTGTTTTATTGTATTGTCATTGAGAAAAATGGAGAGGTGCGAGGAGCAAAAGTGTTCTGACGGTTTTGTTCTGGTTCTTAATTTTTTTCCCCCTCCTTTTTAAGTCTGTTAATAAACTTTCTTTATATTTTTTAAAGTTTGAGCCTGCTTTACCTACTCCTAATCCTTATCTCACAGCAAAATTGAATAAATTTAGTAAGTGTGCTGGCGTTTAGCCAGAAACTCAAGTGAACGCACTCAAACCACTACACGAAATTGGTGTTTCTGCCCAGTTCGAACTGAACTAGTACACCCCTATATTTCCTATCTGTAGTCATCTAGTGAATGTCTTTGAAGGATTTCATTCCCAAGACATAATAACTGCAGAACTAGTTTTAGGAGAAATCATGCAAGCGCGGTCTGTGAGGAAATGCAAGATGTACAAGAAGATTGCAAAAGTTACTTCGAGGTATAACCTTAATGGATGGTAGAGGAGGAAAGATGTATGAATCTTATGATGCTGACCCTGTATATAAGTGTAGAAAACAGGCAATATTATTTTCTCTGATCCATTAATGAAAGAGGATATTTTTCAAGGCACTTGAAAGAGTATATGACAACCAGTCACAAAAAGAAAGCAGGGACAGACTACTTATAATGAAGGAATTTTGCTTCTTATTTTCTTTCATTTTTCTGTTTATTTCTGTGTTAGACTATCATTTACTTGAGGAATATTGGCAGAAGGCTAAACTGCCAAGCGAAAGGGAGCACAGCTTTTTTGAGATCAAGTAAAATCTTCAGGTACTGTTGGTTATACTTGTAATTTTTGTATTGTTTTAGCAGGAATGGTTAGAACTGGCATTGTAACTATGTTCCAGTAATCTTTACCAGCCACAGGAGGACAGAGAAAATTTTTAAAGTATTAAAAATCAAATACTAGAGCTTCTGTGGCTCAAGTAGTTGTCTAAGATGAGTGACAGTGCATGAAATAGGATTGCCAAAATGTGAATCATCTGTCTGTGTTCTCTCAGAATAACAACATTGAGGGGTAGATCTGTGGATAGATGGCGTAGTATCAAATGTTTTCCAGCAAACCTTATAGTGAC
>VZTJ01000379.1:831646-853480 GCA_013397795.1 Orthonyx spaldingii | reverse complement strand
AAAAAAAAAAAAAAAAGACTACACCTTTAATTTTTGGTTGAGAGAAAAATGAATACTTTGGAACAAATTCTAGAGCTTCTACTAGAACAGGCCATTAAAAAAACTCCAAAGTAATTTAGCTTTGCTGAACCTCACAAACTCCTCCCCCATGTTGAAATCTCTATGAACAGTAACACTGCCCTTCCAAGTATTGCCATGTCCCCCTCAATTTGATGATGTCCACAATCACCCAGGTCTTTAATAAATATCACCTGTGCTTCCCTTATCCAATGAGTTGGTCATTTCATCATGGAAAGCTATGAGGTTGGTCAGGCATAATTTGTCCACCAACTTTTCCAAGTCACATCTTTGTTCCTCAAGTGTCTGGAAATGGCTATAAGAAAGACTTTTAAATTTATATTCCCAGGAAGGCTGATCAGCCTCAAGAACCCCCAATCCTTCTGCCTGAGTTGTGTGAAGATTGGTGCAACATTTGCTTTTCACAACCACCAGGAACTTCCCAGGTTCTGGTACATTCTCACCACTTTTATCACTAAGCTCAGAAAATCAGATGGCAGACATTATAAGCAAAAAATGATGCAAAGCAAGCATCAAGCACCTCAGCTTTTTCTCATCTTTTGTCAGTAAATTCACTTCTCCATTGAGTATTGGACCCAGATTTTCCTCAACCTTTCATCTCCTTGTCCTGGAGTGCATCAAAGACAGCACTGCCAGCCTCTTGAGGGACATGATAGTTCCCTTTACTCCTCAGTGGTGCAGCCTCACTTTGAGTCCTCTGTGCAGTTTTGGGTGCCACAATACAAAGTGTCTAAAAACGGTCCCCAAGGATGGTGAAAGACCTAGAGGAGAAGCCATATGAGGAGTGGCTGAGGTAATAACGCTTGTTAAGTCTGAAGAAACACAGTTTGAAGGGAGACCTCATCGCAGGCTACGTCTTCCTCATGAGGGGAAGCAAAAGAGCAGGCACCAAACTCTTCTCTCTTGTGATCAGTCACAGGATCTGAGTGAATGGTATGAAACTGCGTAAGGGGAGGTTTAGGTTGGATAGAAGAAGAAGGTTCTTCACCCAGAAGGTGATTGAGCACTGGACCAGGTTCCCATGGGTAGTGCTCACAGCACCAGCCTGACAGAGCTCAAAGGAGCATTTGGGCAATATTCTCAGACACATGGTGTGACTCTTGGTGTGCTTCTGTGCAGAACCAGGAGCTGGACTTAAATGATCATTGTGGGTCCCTTTCAATTCAGCACATTCTATGATTTTATGATCTCCCTCACTAGTTTCAACATCTGAGCTTTGACTTCCCTAATTTCACCTTTACATGTTGAACAGTATACCAAATATTATGTCTGCACATTATTGTGATATCCATGTGCTTGTAAAGAAAAATTGCATCTTATTTGACAGCATAATTTGCTCATACTAACAATGCTCAAACACTGAAAAATGCTGCATGCAAACAATGGGCAGTTTTGTTCTGTACATCATCTAATGATTTAAGCAAAAACCTTTTGTTTACATACCCAAGTGTTGACTTACAGTGTGCTAGAATGTGTGGCTAGAATATATTGTTGTAATTTACAATGCTTCAAAAAGATAGCAAAGTTGGAGTTTTCAAAAGACTTCTGATATTACTTGTTTTCATAACCCCGCCTTTCTTTCCAAGTTACTAATCAAAATGCAAATAAAGCACTATTTGGTTTCTACTGAATACAGCATATTTAAAGACACTGCATTGTTCTGTGACCTTTTGTTGAAAGAGAAATCCAAGATATCCTAGGTACATACCATGCAACAACACGTCTTTGGAAAATCAGGGAATACGAAGCAGTATCAGACAGGTTGACATCAGCTAGATCAGCAATAGCAGCAACCACCTGGTAACATATTTGCTTGTTTTTCAGAAATGGTAGAAAAATATTTTGTAAGCCATATGTTGCATTAGTTCTGTCTGGGCAAGTTCAGTAAGCTTTAATACTGGTAAAAACATGTTTCCATGATGAAATAGTAAGGTATGATCACAAAAGACATCTTGATTCAAGGAGCTGTGATATGGCTTTTGACTGTAGAAAATATTTCTATTTTTATCAGAGCTGTCCACTATCAAAAACATTCTCAGAGGATATCTTCAGGGCTGCTGGCAGTGCTGGAGACAGAAGGACTTTGGTTACTGCAGCCAGTGTGAGTGTTTCACTTATTAACAGATGAATTGACAAAATGTCCCAAATGTTATCCATCTGCTACTCCTTTCCAACCTGTTCTAAACCAAAGAATGTACATTTGGAATTAGAACTCACCTCTTCCCTAGGGCTTTTCTTCATTGACAGAAAACAAAGCAGAATTACAAAAAAACCTAAAATGAAGACAAACAAAGGAACAAACAGAAAATGCTTGAAAAATCAGTTTACTCAAACACAGTCCAGGATATTTCTCCAAGTCAGATTTTTCAGCAATCCAGATTTCATATGAACAATAATAGTAATTTTCTTCCCACACACGCAGCCTCTCTAATAACTCTTTGTCTAGTAAGACACTACTTGTCTTGAAAATCCCAAGAATGTGTGCAAGAACTATAAGGAAAAGAGGGGTCTTGTGAAATTATGAAGCCCACTCTGTGTATCCAGGCAGGGCACATGCAACATTCCTAAGAAGGGTTTGCATCATCTTTTCCCGGAGAGACTAATGACAACCTTGCTAAGAAAATAGTTCATATTTTTTATTATTTCCATCTTTTTTCCTGTTACCCTTTCCTAGCTGAAACTATTTTTTGCAATGTACACCCAACTCTATTTGTCCAGTAACAAATGGATGCAGGAAATATGAAACAGATTCGTTATGGAAGGGATTTCCCCTCCTCTTTTTTTTCAGTGTCTTTAAAAACCAGTCTGCTTCAGGTAAAAAAAAATATACCATTGTATTCTCTACCATGATAATAAAGTTTTGAAAGGTACAAAATATTGAACTTTGTATCAGATAAAAATTCTGCTTTTTCTTTCCTGAGGAAAAAAAATTTGGTTTAGTTTCTGCATGCATGTGAGGAAAAGGTTGCATGTGTTGTGGTTGTGCTTTGCAATTTCCTACATTTGTCTTTACTTATATGATATGAATTGACTTTTTCATCAAGAAGTAGTCAATCTTGTATGAGCTAACAAGAGAAAAGTTTATTTTAATTTCTGATTTGTTCCTGATTTCTGGGGACATGAGACACTTCCACAACAGAGGAGATCCATGGTCAGATTTGTAACATTTGATTTTCCCGTTAAATTTTCTATCTAAGTGCATACCCCAATCCAAGAGATCAAAATCAGTACTAAATCTTAGTTGTCCTAAGTGAGTATTAGACTGGGCCCTATAGTTTCATATGTAATGTGTGTACAGCAAATAAGTAAATTATACAGACATTCTTTATTGGTTTTTTTTGTGACAACAGAATTGTTGAGCCAGAGGAAAAGACAAACTACAAAATTGACATGAGATTCAGCACCTCAATCTTTCACGTGCTTTCTTGTCTCAGGAAAATATCAAAAGGCAACTTGAAAGAATGTTTTTGTAAGGCTATGTAGATTCCTTCAATGACAGCACAGCAAGATGTAGCTGCTAGTGGACTCGACTTTTCTCTATATAGCTAATACTTCTATAGTTTGAAGTTTTCAGAAGCCTTTTAATTCCAGGAATAAACCAAAATTTGTTGAGTAAGGCAGATTGTGAGCACTTCTTATGTTAAGATGTATTGATTATACACGTCATATGTGGGAAAACAAGTCAGATGGGAAAGCACACATCAGGACTTCATGTAGACTGGAAGTCCAATATACAGCCTAGAAAGGAACTGGTACAGTCTGTAGTGAGGAAGAAAAGTAAACTAGAAGTAAAAACTGTTTTACAGATCACATAACCATTGTCAAAATTTTAAAAAGAACATTGGTCAAAAAAATAGGATCTCCTCTCATGAGGGGATCACACACTTATCCTGATATGTGGTGCTGTCCTTGGAGGAGACTCAAAGCAAGGGCTCTGTAAGGTCACACACTCAAACTCACATTACAGGTCCAGTACCTGGATCTGCAGTGCATCATTTCAATAGGAATAACCACAGTGCTGGCAGGGCTTGTTTCATTGTGTAGTATGGCATTTTCTGCTTCCATTTATTTTTGTCTTTGCTTTGATGTCTCTCTGTCGCTCCCAGTTTACAGAAGAACACTGAGTTGCAATTGCTACTGGACATAGTGTTGAGGGAATAAGAGAAAGCAAGATCAACAGACTACAGCTTTAAAACACTAGATCCAGATGGCTATTAAAACAGGTGGCATTGAGCTGGACTCATTATGGCATTTAATGGTTATTCTGATACTTTCTAATATTTATTTCAGTTAGCCAAAATTAATTCCTCTAAATTACAGTTCTTGTCTAAATAAATGACCCCTAACATTAATGCTTTATAAGGTACATTGAAGGTAATTATTTGAAAACTACAGTTTCTCTAATGAATATAGATAAAGAAGTTTGCAGAAATAGTGCCCAAAAATTACTGAAAAAGAAATAAACCATGCTAGTATCTTAGACACTTCAAAAAAAGTATACTTTAGTGCTGAGCTATCTATCCACAGAAAAAGTGGCACCTAGAAATATATGCCAATATTGCTCCTTGAAAATAGATAAACTCCTATTCCTTCTACAGATCCAGACAACATGTGATTTGTACTTCATGTGCAAGAAACGTTGGCATCAAAATCATTGTAACTGTGGATTTATTTCTCTAGCTTTCACTCTTCTGCTGTTTCCAGGCCTTTTTTTTTGTTTCTTTCTAAGTTTCTATATTTTCTGGGGAAAGTGATGGGGCGGGGAGCAGTAAATTTTAAAAAGTGAGGATTCTTCTTCAGTGGCAGGGTAGTCCTGAGCAACTAATGAGAACTTCAGGTAAGCCACAACCAGCATTGATTAATAGATGTCTTGAACAACTACTTAAATGTTATTTCCATGATAAAAAGAGAGAAGCATTTAACAAAACTGCAAAATCCTGCTGATTGTATTGGATTCCTTAATTTATGGTTAATTATTTAAATTATTTAAATTATTTTTATTTTCACTCTCTTGTTAAATAAAAAATTAAAGTAAAATGCCCTCACTATTCTTTTATTTCTAACAATTGTTTCTCTTACAACAAAGATTAAACTAATATTGCAAAATAATGGTTCAACTGGAAAAAACTAACCAGTGTTTCACATAACATGCAGCTAATGTGTCTTCACGTGAAAGTATTTTCCTGATACAAAACCAAATTGCAAAAAAAAAAATATTTTGCTATGGGAAAAATCAAATCACAGAATCACAGAATGGGCCAGGTTGGAAAGACCACAGTGGGTCATCTGATCCAACCTCCCTTCTCAAGCAAGGCCATCCCAGAGCACATTGCACAGGATTACATCCAGACAGTTCTTGAATATCCCCAGTAAGGGAGACTCCACACCCCCTCAGTGCACAGTTATCTGCACAGTAAAGAAGTTCTTCCTCATGTTCAGGTGTGCATCAGTTTCTGCTCATTGCCTCTTGTCCTGTTGCTTGGCACCACTGAGCAGAGCCTGGCTCCATCCTCTTATCACTCTCTGTTCATGTATTTATAAACATTGATACGGTCCCCTCTCAGTTGTCTCTCTGAGGCTTAACTGGCCCAGTTTCCTCAGCCTTTCCTCATAAGAGAGATGCTCTTACACAGTTCGGGGGGCACGGTTTGGGGTGGATGGAAGCTTCTGCTTTTACCAGGAGTGTCTTGAAGGCTCCAAAAGACCACTCTGGCCAGTACAGTTAGGTACTGTGCAGACAGACCTGTCCCACCCCAGCTGGTGTTCTGGTGAGAGCATCCACCTCCCCCCAGCTAGACAGCTCATGTGTTACCAGGGTTAAAACAGAGGGCCCAGTTGCATAGAGTTCTGAAGACACTTTGTTCTGAAAGTGTCCAGAGGCAAAAGAGGCTGAATGACCTTGTGAAACCATTGTTATAGGGGCACTGGCCAGTGAGCAGGTGGAACAGGGGCAGAGAGAGGAGTGGGGGGATACAGAAGGAGGGAAGAGTGGAATAAGGGAAGAGGTCAAGGCCAGTAAACATGGGAGAATTAACATATCCAGGTAAGGTAACCTAGGGAGAGACTATTCACTTTCCAGGGGGTGGGTTCAAAGAGCACAGCTGTCCCACCAAANTTGTTATAGGGGCACTGGCCAGTGAGCAGGTGGAACAGGGGCAGAGAGAGGAGTGGGGGGATACAGAAGGAGGGAAGAGTGGAATAAGGGAAGAGGTCAAGGCCAGTAAACATGGGAGAATTAACATATCCAGGTAAGGTAACCTAGGGAGAGACTATTCACTTTCCAGGGGGTGGGTTCAAAGAGCACAGCTGTCCCACCAAAGTATATCCGTGGTTTCGGGACCTCTCGGTTTCTTGGTAGTTGCCGGGATGGGCTCAGTTACCCCAACAATGCTCCAGTTCCTTAGTCAATTTCATAGCCATCTGTGGGATTTGCTCCAGGAGCCCCATGTCTCTCTTGTACTGAGGAGGCCAGAGCTGGACACAACACTCCAGGTGAGGCTTCACCAGGACTGAGTAGAGGGACAGGATCACCTCCCTTGATCTGCTGGCAATGCTCTTCATAATGAACCCCAGGACACCATTGGCCTTCTTGGCCATGAGGACACAGTGCTGGCTCATGGACAGCTTGTTGTCCACCAGGGCCCTGAGGTCTTTTCCCACAGAGCTGCTTCCCAGCAGGTCAGACCCCAACCTGTTGTGGTGCCCAGGGTTATTCTTCCCCAGGTGCAGAACCCTGCATTTGCCTTTGCTGAATTTCAGACTGTTCTTCTCTGTCCATCTCTCCAACCTGTCAAAGTCCTTCTGAAGGGCTGTACAGCCCCCTGGGGTATTGGCCACTACTCCCAGCTTTGTGTTGTCAGTGAACTCACTGAGGAGGCATCTGCCCCTTTGTCCAAGCTGTTGATGAACAAGTTAAAAAATACTGGGCCCAGTATTGAACCTTGGGAAATACCACTAGTGACAGGCCTCCAGCCAGACCCTGCACTACTAATTATGACTCTGGGATCTGCTGTTCAGACAGGTCTCAATCCACCTCACTGTCCACTCATGTAATCCACAGTTCCTGAGTTTGCCTGTGAGGATGTTGTGAGAGACAGTGTCAAAAGCTTTGCTGAAGCTGAGGCAGACAATACCCACTGCTCTCCCCTCATTCATCCAGTTACTTGTTTCATCATGGAAGGCAATCAGGTTGTTCAAACATGACTTGTCTTTACTGAATCCATGCTGACTCCTGATCAGCTTCTTTCCTTCCATGTGGTAGACTGGACTCCAGAATGAGGCACTAACTCCATCACCTTTCCAGGTACTGAGGTGAGGCTGACTGGGCAGTAGATCCTGGGTCCTCCTTGCCATTTTGGAAGACCAGGGTGACATTTGCTATATTCCAGTCCTCAGGCACATCTCCTGATGGCCACAAACTTTCAAAGATGATTCCAGGTGGTCTGTTTAGGATGTCCAACAGCTCTATCACCACTTGTGACATCACCACCTCAGGGCCTATGGACTCGTGGATGTCAAGTTTGTTTAGGTGTTCTCTGACCTGATCCTTCTGGACCAAGGGGAAATCTTCCACCATTCATTTACCCTGGTCTCCTAGGTCAGAGATTCCTGGAGGCTGGTATTATCAGTGAAGACTGATGAAAAGAAGTCATTCAATAACCCTGCTTTCCTACGACTTGTGTACCATGGTCCCCTCTTCATTTGCTAATGGCCCCACATTATCCTTTGTTTTCCTTTTATTAGTTCTTTATTCATCCAAAGAGGTTTCTTGCCCCCTTGGCCTGATCTTTTTCATTGGCATGCATCATTCTTGAGCCTTTCAAGGAAGAGATCCTTGAAAATCGACCAACTCTCTTGGATTCCCCTTCCCTGCAGGGCCTATTCCTCTGGGATTCTTCCAAGAAGATCCCCAAAGAGGCTAAAATTAGCTCTTCTGAAGCCAATGGCTGTAATCTTACTCACTATCCTGATACCTCTTCATTCAATACAGAACTGTATAATCTCATGGTTATTACAACCAAGACTGCACTCAACCTTCACATCATCAAGACCTTCACTGTTTGTTAGTATGAGGTTGAGCAGCACAGCATTCCTTTTGCGATCCTTCCTTACCTATCACATGAAATAAAATTTCTACCTGGCAAAATTATCTGGGGACTGGTGATTCAATTGATAGGAAGTAATTCCATGGAGTCTTTCACTGGAATGAAACATGTTGAACAAATTAATCAAATAAAGGAAGAGAATATTGCTCAGACAATCCTTTTCCTAGCAAAAGATGATTCTTGATTATTCCTTGGAACCTTAGCCTCAGTGGAGAGCAGATTCCTGTTTAGGAGAGGATTCCTGTTTAGGAAGGGTTTTTAGGAAGCAGAAACTCTGGTTTTCAATAAACTCAAGTTGATGATGCTCCTCTAAATAGGAAGTATGCATCTGGGTAGCATCAACTCTTAAAAAAATAAATACTGCTCAATTTTTTAGGTACCAGCACTTCATACCAGTGTGCAGCCTGCTTCTAGCCTTAAGACATGAGGTCACACTTTGTGTGCATCATCTCCTCGGATGTGAATGCACTGTATCTCCTCATCTGTTTATTTGAATTACAAAGAAACACACAACACACAGCAAGCCATAAGCAAGCCAAATTACAGAGCACATTGTTTCAAGCACAGAATCTCATATTATGTGAAACTATGGATATGACCTATGGATATGACGCGCTGATCTAGATGTGAGTGAACTGATCTTCCTGATCTTGGAAACCTACAAGCCAAGTTCTCTTTGTAATCACCCAACTTTTTACACTGACTATAAGTCTAACAACAGCTTTGTAACACCAGTGAACTTATGAAGTATTTTTTTAGACTTAGTGATGCCAAATCTGGATGCTCTTATGCAGTCACCATGGCTCAAGCTGGCTCAATGCAGCAGAAAAGATCAGAGAAACTTAGCTGAGTAGGAAATGCATGAAGGATTTTCGCACACTTACATCTAATGACAGCATACTATAAGAATCTGCAATAGTGTCAGAAAACTTCATAAAAATGAAGTCTGACATGAGATAGGTTACTTTTGTAACAGGTTTATACAATCCATATATATCTATGAATAGTGAGTAGAAAAATTTCTGAATGTTCTATCTGCCTGTCGCATCACTCTGTAAAAGCTCTTCAGTGACATTCAAAAATGTAATTACTGCATTGCTGTCAAGGTCAGCAAAACCTGAGGTAATGGTTACGTAAGTGGTAATCATTTAATATAATGCGGCCTACAAGGTTATGAAGAATGGTCATTCAGGGGTGTTTCTGACATCTCACATATGTTAGAGATTTTACTTTATTTATCTCCCTTCAGCTAATTTTTTTTCTGACTAATATTGATGTGTTCCCATGGTGGTAACTATGCTTTTCAGGTTGCTTAATAATGGTCCTATTATGTGTCTGCTCTTACTGCGCTCCACTACCTTTGATTCATCCTGCTCTTTGCTCCTTGACACAGGAAAAGAAAGAGAGGAGAGAGGAGTGGTTTTCGTTTAAGGGGCTCAGTATACACTGCTGCACTCTAAGCATGGAGTGAGAAGGCTGCTTAAAATGACCCATCACTTCCTTCATCTCCTGAGCAATAAGAACCTGAACAAGAATCATGGCAAAAACAAACAGTGAAACAGAATCAGTGATGCCAACAGTGAAGAGAGAGAGAATTGTGGGGCTTGCATAGTTTCAATTTTCTAGACAAGCCAAAAACAAAGCAGACATTTGCTTAGCAGCCTGTTGACTTGAGGAAACCAGAACAAAATGAGGAGATGGCTGCATCATTCCATGTGTCTAAAAAATCTTAAGCTTTGGAGAAATAAAAATAGCTAAATGCCAAGTATGTTTCAAAGAAAAACAAAGGTTTCATTCTTTGGGAGCATCTACCAAAACAAACATACAAAATGAGTAATCAAATCAAGACATCCACATTTCATTTTTCCACTTTCTCTCTGAAACTAACTGAAGACCAAAAGTATAGCAGATGTATTTGCAGCCTTAGCATGTTAATGATGCTTTTTACTAGATTACTGAGACTAACAAAATAGGAACTGAGGGGTTTGAAAGTGTATTTTGGGTTTGGCCCAGTATATTCGTGTCAAGATAAGGGGGAATTGAGTCAATAGTATGCTTAAGTGTCTTGCATTTTAAACATTGCTGTATTAAAACTAAAAACATAAAAAAAAAAAAAAAGAGAGAGAGAAACTGGCACACAATTGAATTTTTCATTCAATTGGGCAAAACCACACTTGGTCTATCTGAGACACATACTGATCAACACTAAAACATAAAATACAAAAAAAAAAATTACAAAAATAAACAAACTAATGTAGTGGCAAAGTCCCCTTTCCAGGAAAAATTACTTACATATTTGATTCTAAGGAGCTAGAGTAAATGCAAATCTTTGGTTACATTTCAGTGTATTTTTCATGCTCCGTTGTTACCTAACTTCATTTACACTGTCAGCTGGATACAAAGATGGATTTAGTCCAGTGAAATTACCACTATCAAGGCATGTTCCATTCTGCTTCACACAAAGGTGAGGTCCATTTTTGTTTGCCGGCATTCTAGGTTTACCCATTTTAATTCAGCTTTACTTTCAGTGCCTGAAATGTTGGTTCAGTGCATGGAGACCAGGGTGAAAATGAGATATTGCTATGATTGCATGTCTCAGGTCTGTGCCCTGAGTCTCATACTGTCATTAAGCTATTATACTGCTGGTGCTGAGTGGGGGAAGTAGAAATAACTCACACTGATTTTTGTTGAATGGCATTTCAGAAACATAAAAAAAAGTCTGGCAGATTTGGCTACAGTCCAGAGCTTCCTCTCTGGATGTAGTTTTTGCACTCTGTTGGATATCTTGAGGCAGATAAAATAAGGAGTAGCAGCATACAGCACCTGCCAGACAAAGCTTTGTTGAACAATTTAACCTCCTTAACACTGACACTCAACAGAATGTAAAGAAAGTCTTGCTGGTATAATTTTAGTGGGTAAAATTATAGCTGGTGTTTTACTTTCAGTAAAGAGAAGGAGGAAACTGGCTGTGATGTCTAGTGCACAACTTGATCAAAACAAGTGTTGGGAAAGATGATACTTCTTCCTAACTTCGTGTTAGTGAAATAGGCAATGACTTCACAGAATCACTGCAGCAAGTTGCAAATGATGTATGAAATGAGAAACCCGGCCCATGGCACAGAGGAAAATATATAGCTAGCACTGTGCAGTGACTGTGGCACCGTGTGTTGTTTACTACAGCATTAAACTTGGTAAGGCTGATCAGAGGCACACCGAATTTTAAGGAACAAAATAAAACATGTAAATGAGTTTTTCGATTTCCTAGTTTCCTCCTGCTTTCTCATGAAGCAATTGTCATTCTGCGATGGTTCATGTTACATCACCTTCTAATATTCTACCTGTCTATGCTAAAGTGAAATCTATTTGGATAGTACTGGTTTTCTCTTAAAATAAGTAATAACAATATTCCAATCCTTTTAAGAATAAGGAACATACATTACATTAAAATATATCAGAAATTGAAAGATATCTATTAAGGTTATCTAAATGTCTTGAAGAAGTAGACAGTGGAATTACTAAAGTTTCAAAATTCAGTGAGTTTCAAGATGACACCAAATTGTGTGGGAGTGTTGATCTGCCACAGGGTAGGAAGGCTCTGCAGAGGGACCTTGACAGGCTGGATTGATGGGCCAAGGCCAGTGGTGTGAGGTTCAACAACCCCAGGCAGCTCCACAGGCTGGGACAGAGTGGCTGGAAAGCTGCCCAGAGGAAAAGGACTTTGGGGTGCTGGTGACAGCAGCTGAACGTGAGCCTAGGTGTGCCCGGGTGGCCAAGAAGGCCAATGGCATCCTGGCCTGTACCAGCAATAGTGTGGCCAGCAGGACCAGGGCAGGGATTGTTCCCCTGTACTCGGCACTGGTGAGGTCACACCTCAAATCTGTGTTCAGATTTGGGCCCCTCACTCCAAGGAAGACATGACAGTGCTGGAGAAGGGCAGTGGAACTGGGAGTTGACGAAGGGTCTGGTGCACAAGTCCTATAAGGAGCAGCTGAGGGACCTGCAGTTTTTTCAACTAGAGGAAAGGAGGCTGAGTGTGGATCATATTGCTCTCTACAGCTCCCTGAAAGGAGGTGGTAACCAGGTGGGGATCAGACTCTTCTCCCAAGTAAAGAGTGAGAGGGAGAGAGAAAGTGGTAAAAGATGTTTTTTATGGAAAATGAAGACAAGCACTGCAACAGACTGGTGAGGGCAGTGGTGGAGTCATCATCCCTGGAGGTATTTAAAAAATGTGTAGACAATACGCTTAGGGACATACATTTAGTGGTGAACTTGGCTGTGTCAATCTTCAGTATCTTTTCCAAATTAAACAATTATATGATTTTATGATAGAAACACAAGCATGTACTAGGTAAAGTTAGAGGGGGGTTTTTTTCCTTTAAATCACTTAATTATGAAGTGCTTAAAACATTTAATGAAATATTCTTTGCCATTAGGCATCTCAGAGTTAAAGATGTGCCAATAGACAGCATTACTGTGTGTCACAAAATCTGATGTGAAAATAATGAACATTAAAGGGTACACCTAACTGCACTATTGCAGAGAATTGTCTAAACTGTATATGCTGGGAAGAAAGCTCCACAATGTCTCAGGGCTAGCTGTCAAAATGTTCCTGTAAAGCAAGAGATGAAGAAGATAACCAAGGTTATCATTGAAGATTAAGCAAGCCCCTTAAAGCAATTGGATCTTTTTTAAAAAACTTTCATTCAAGTAGCAGACTATGGACTTCTTTAACTGCTTCCTGATGTGCATTCAGTCCACATTTGTACGTTTCTTCAGCCAAAAACCTTTTTTACATAGAAGGGTAGATATTTCATATGTGCTTTCATTATATGAAGTAGGTCTTTCAAGAAATTGCAAATATTCTGATTTTAGACAAAAAAAAATATAGAGCTGGTACTTGAAGGACTTTTTACCAGGAAAACTTAGAGAAATGAAGATAAGTCTACTAAAAGTGTGAATGCTAAGATGCTTAAAGAAAGCACATTAAACCTCTGTTCTCATATTTTTCACTAGTCCTTGAAAAAGTATCAACCTATAGCTCTCCAGAACTCCTTTAGTTCTGTGTGACAGTATTTGCAGAGGATCTAATATATTGCAATTATCCCCATTTACCCTTAAAATTTTACTTGATTTTTCTGAGTATTCCCAGGTAGAGAGGATTTGAAGACACATTATGCATCATGGCATGTAGCCATTAGGAAATATAGGTTTGCATAACTTTGAAATTATCACCTCTGGTTTTGACCAGCAGAAGAGTTTCTTTACATCCTTGTATGTCTATATACACTTTCTAAGGATCTAAGTCAAAATTTTGCTATATGAGAAACAAACAGAGAGAAAGAAGAACAAAAAAACCAGTGTGAATGGACAAGTATTTATAGGTGGCCTTTTTTCTCCAGAACACCTGTGAACATATTGTAACGAGACCTTCCTTGAAATATGACTACAGAGATCCAACGTCTTCCATTTCCTGTACCCAGATATACCTTCCAGTCCTCTTCAATTCTCATTTTCCCTTTCTCACATTATTTCCGCTACATAGAATTTGTCAAATGCTGCCAATTTTTACCCATTTAAAATTTACCTGAGGACATATCATGTTAAATTTATTCTTTTTTGAGTTTGAAAAGATTAACTGAAAATTAAAAGCCTATTCTTACAGGTACTTAGTCTACTTAATTGTAATTGAAATCTAAAAATCATTGTGAATAATGATAGACAAAATGAAAAAAAGGCTATTTTTACAAAATATCCATCAAAGGAAATTTAAATACAAAATTAATTATAACATATTACAACTATTGTTGGTGTTATTATATTTTACTAGTATTTATCAGTATTTTTGATATATCCAATAGTTAAGAGAGAATGAAGGAAAGGTCAAATTTTTTCAGTGTCTTTTTATTACCATTTCACATCAGCTCTATACAGAAAATCAAGACTGTTCATGTCACTCCCATTTCCAAACTTTATCAGAAAATTCATATCAGAACAGCTGATCTATATCTTAGATGAATCTTGAAGAAAAAGTAGCATATATTGTCAAAGAAATTTGTTTACCACTGAATCTCACAAAATGGTCACTACACTTTCATTTACTGAGGTTAGAGTGTTTTTTATAATAACTATTCATCACTTTCTGAGGGTGTATTTGTTAGCAGAATATATTATGGTAAGTAAAACATTTATTTTCTATATTTGGCTTTTTCCCTTACTAAAACCACACTTTTTGAGGGACTAAAACATATGATGCAAAAAATATTTCCTCAAGTCAGTGACTGTCTTCTCCTGGTAAAAATACACAGACACTTCACTTTATAAATAAGCCCTTAGCAGCTCATCATCATTTGTTTCCCAGTACATGAGGCAGGAATCTTCTTGAGTGATTTATTTATTAACTTATTTGTTTCTTGTATTGTAATATTCTCTTCCTCTAAAGATTAATGTTGGAAACCATAAATATTTAACAACAAAAAAAACCCTGAAAAGTATTTACCTAATGCTGTCACATTCCACCTCCTTCCTTTGTCTTAAGTACTGTGGAACCTCTAGTTCACTGAGGAAATAAATCTTATCAGAGTTTGGTAGTATTATTATGTTGATATCAAACTTCTTATGGAAGTCTCAGATCTTCATTCGATTGATAAAAATAAGCATTGATTTCTTAAAGTATGTTTGGAACAATGAAACTTCTTTTAAGTGAAAGCTTTTCTTTTCAGATAATTTTGAAATATCTTTTAAATGTTTCTGGGTTCTACTTGATTCCTAAGTACAAGTGCATTCTTATACATTTAAAACATCCTTTAGTAGTAGTAGCAGTAGTAGCAGTAGTAGCAGTAGTAGCAGTAGTAGTAGTAGCAATTATAATAATAATAATAATAATAATAATAATTATAATTATAATTATAATTATAATTATAATTATAATGATGGGCTCTTTGCCCATTAGTTCCTCATGTCGTGAACTATGCTTAGAAAACTTCCAAAAGCCATTTCTTTTTCTTTCATTTTAAAAAACTTCTTGGAAGCATTATACAAATAAAAAAATCTTTAAATCTGAAGTTCCTCTTTTTGCCATTTAAGCCAAATGAAGTCCATTTTTACAAAATTCTGCAGATAGATATTGTTTCTTATAATCAGTCTTAAGCATCTTAAGAGTTTTCAAAAAAAAGGTGTAGAAGATCTAATTTTCTCTACTAAACCACACACTGCCAGCATTCCAGTGGATCACCTAGCATTTGTATCTAGGAAGGCATTATGATAACAGCTCTAAGTGAATGAAATTATCTTACATTAAGAAAGCAAATTTTACACATGGTAACAGTTTCTAACATATAAATTTGGTTTAGGACCAAATTTGGGACCAAGTCCTCTGTGACTTCTGTAACTCACCACAGGGCTTTGAGGAGAATGTGGATTATGGTAGAGGAATGTTAGAAATAATATACACAGAATAGAAACAAAATCAGTTATGAACTACTATATGTGCAATGTACATAGACATGGCATTTTTAACATAGAGTGTAGAAAAACTGCAGGAATTAAACAGATGAATCTATGCAGTTTAAACGGGAATTAAAAATTGTTTTCTCTGTGTTTGCGTGTATGTAGGTGAAAATTTTTGATAATGTCAATTGTCAAATCCTGCAGTCTCAAAGCCATCAGAAAGACAATTTAGTTGAGGAATAGCAGCCCCATTTTAACAAGCAAGGCTAATGAGACACTAAAATTACTTCTATAAGAATACTGTGTATTCCCCACACAGCAGGCTTTTCAAATAAATATTAGATGCTTTTCCAAAAGGTGTGTTCTTGCAGTGAAAAAGGCACAGCAATGGTTTGAGGAGGCACCGGGGGAGAGAAATTGTGTACCCTCTATTACACAATAAATAAGAACAAATTATGAAAATGACCTTTTTCTGAAGTTCATGTAAACGGATTGATAAATTGGTTGTTCATAAGCGACAGTCAGTAATTGTCCTGATATTTTAAAGATGTGTCATCTTTAACTTTGCAAGTCCTTTCAGTTATGGATCTGAAATTTGATTTTGCAATCCTATTTTAGTATATCATGGACATGTTTAACAATGGAATTTTCAGGCATGCATGTACAGAAAGTGAAGGGGTTTCTTTTACTACCATTTGTCCTAACATTTAAGTTCTCTATTTAAAATAGAAACTTTTTATGTTGGAATTTTCCCACTTTTTGCTTTTTGTCACTTTTTCCTTCTTTCTACTTTGTTTGCATAATCTGTTTCTGAGAACAAATTTCTGCCTTGGGTACATATGCTTACAAGTGCACACCTATGTAAACCAAATTCTGATATTTACAATAGTGCCTTCATCCTTAAAACAAAAAGCTCCCCATGCATTGCTCTGTCTTGGAACTGTTCAGGCCTAGCAGCTGGGATTGATGAACTCTGCAAACACAGAACAATTTTCAATTGCCTAGGTCATTCCTCATCTGCTGATTTTGCCTTAAGCATAGCATGACCATCTTCACTGAAGAACAAGCATAGCTTCAAGGTAATTCTGTTTGTACCAGGGTTTTCCTGAAAATGATTTGTTGCTAAGTCCTGATATGGGGTAGAGGCTGACACCTCTGGCCCTTTCTTCATATGTGCTCCCACTCTATCCTTTAACTCTATAACTTGTTATTTGTAAATAATATAAATTCTTGTTGACTGGTTGGAAGCTTTTTAGTTTGAACTCAATGAAGGCAGTTTTTGAATCTGAATGTCAGTCTTGGTGACTCTTACCTATAATGAGTCTGGTACCTATAAAGAGTAACTGGTAGTCTACAGTCAACTGAACAGTGTGCCACAAACCTCTTCAAGTTCCAGTTTTTCAGAATTCAGAGTTATCTTCTTTTAAATTAAACCAAAAATAAGTACATAACTGCATCCTAACACCTTCAGGAAGTCAGAACACCTCCAGGAAGTTAATCATAATGAGCTGGCTCTAGCATTATTGGGTTAAAACCCCTGATCTATACATCACAGCCATTTTCATATAGCCTTTTTCTAGGCTGTTTAAATCTGTCTTCCTTCAATACTAGGAAGACATTGGTAACTGTGAAGTCCAGTTATTAAATTCTGAGGCACAGTGTGATATCTCATTAGTCAGTGATAGGACCGTTTTAAACTCAGCAAGCATC
The DNA here is from genome assembly GCA_013397795.1 of Orthonyx spaldingii. NCBI lineage: Eukaryota > Metazoa > Chordata > Aves > Passeriformes > Orthonychidae > Orthonyx > Orthonyx spaldingii. Next base: position 836,141 of record VZTJ01000379.1, on the reverse strand, counting down.
TTAGATGCCTGTTAAACCTTGAAACTACCACTTTTTATCATCTTCGCCAAAAACCGACTACAAGGAATCGTAAGGTTGCTGATGTTTACACACTGTAATTATTTACAATGCATTTTATTAATTATTTGCCTGATTTGCCTTTTTAAAGGAAATTATATTTGTTTCAGAAGATCCATGTCTAAAATAGGATCCATGTACCTTAAACATCTGTTCATTTTAATCTATCAAATAACATTTGAACAAGAAATTCATTGAGAATCATCCCAATTCTCAACATAACAATTCACACAGGATGATAAAAATAAGAAATAACCAAAAGATAATCAGTAGAAAAGATTGGTTTATATTTTCAGTCATCTCACATGGTTTTATGGAAACTATTGTAAGAATAAACTACAGGGGGCAGCAAATATTAACCAGATATCATGTGGAAGCCAATACGCAGAAGTAAGACTCCCTAGAAATCTTCTTAGTGCACTTTGGTGCATTGTCTCTTGTAGATTTTGGAAATTATTCTTCAAAACTTGTTACTAAATAATTGATTATATGTAGAAATGAGTCAAATTACTTTAAGATGGTTTTGGTGCAACTTTAGGCAATGAAACAGCACTGGTCAGTACATTGTTTTCAAAGCACTTCTTTTTCTGAAACATCTGGGCATTTTCACTTAATTGTTTCCATTATTCTCTTAAGAACTGTTATAATTTTTTTCCCTTTTTTAGTACTTTTGCGTCCACAAAATTTTAAATAACCTGATATGTTTTGTCAGAGCGCACATTTATATAGTGAAACGGGGAGTCAAGTCCAGACTGTCTCTTACCTTCACAATATACTTCGTCTTCTTTAAATGTTCTTTTCCACAGAGACTTGTTTACAGGACATGGATTATAAACTTAGTATGAGTTTCCTGGTTCAACAAATATAAGACTGAAAATCAGACCATGGTGACTGTATTGCAAGCAGAATTTGAACTCAATAAATCTAGGAAGAGACAGTTAAGTTATTTTGATATATTTTAGCTCTACCTTTGTGTACTCAATGATCCTTATAAGTATGAAACACAAGACAAATTGCTGTTTGGGGAATTTTTTGTTGTTTCTTTTGGTTTGAGTTTTGTGACAATTCTTGTATTCAGAAAATCTCTTCTTCAAAAGAAAAAAATAGCAAAATGTAGTGATTAAGTTGGCTAAAATCATAATATTGTGCTTCTGCACATCTGCTTGATGGTTACAGATATGCTTTCATTTTTATCTTTTTTTATAAAGCAGATTTCTCAAATGCTGGAGTATTCTACACATTTATTTTGTATATGCCATGGCATTAGGAATTCTATTACTATTCCTATAGTCCTATTATCCTATTTTGGGTAATTTTTAAGAAGCTTTGACTTATTTTTAATTTAATCTAATCTTTTAAATTAGTATGTGCACCTCTCAAACTATAGTTTTTGTGTCTTCTGTTCCCCTCATGGAATTTTTTTTCCAAGTATCTAAAGAAAGCAATGATAACCACTGCTTATAGACGTGTTACAATACAGAGAGACCTAAAAATATTCCAAGACATAGATCTTATCTTGCATTTCTCATAAATACAAGCAGTCACATCAGAAACACTTCTGCAGATTGAAAACATTGCAAACCACATCTGCATGTAACTCATCAATTAACTACACAGTCATCAACTTAAATGCAAATCAATACATCAATACAAGATATTTCCAGAGTTGTTCACAGATTTAAAAGAAAAATTAATCATCTTGTAAGGATTATGATTTATCAAGGAATTCTGATGAGTCTGTATATCAATATACATATCCACATACATATGTTAGATGCAAACATGTATAAATTAAACAAAGTACATACATTCATACACACAAAATTATGAAAAGGATTAGGATGTTCCTAACACTTAACCTTCTCTTGAGCACCACTGGAATTGCCTTTCTGGCACATAGCAGTCTAGCAGTAAGGAAGTAGTAGAAAAGCAGAGTGTCAGACATTATCTGTCCTTGGACAAAGACACTATTAAATGACAACTTGGAACAATATGAAAATATTCTCTTTGTTGGCCTAAGCTCATTAAGGCTTCATGTAAAGGAAGAAATTTCCTCCTGATAGGAAGAAAAACTGTTCCACTTTGAAAAATAAACAGAGCCAAGTGATACTTGAGCAGATCTGACAAACAGGAATATGCTTTGATTTAGAAAATCCAACTTTTCTGTATTTTTAGAAACCCACAGTTCTCTACCTCACTATTTTAATTCTATTTTCAAGCTTAAATTTGCCTTGGGCATGTGTCATGAGTTTACAGAAAGCACACGACAAATCAGGTATGACCTTTCAGCTTGGAAATTAACTTTATTGGTATTTGCACAGGTGGAAGTAGCACTATATCGGAAACATAAAGTCCCCACAGATTATGAGTATAATTTCTTTTAATGGTATGCCAAGATTTTTTTCTCAATAAATATCACAAGAAGTCAGAAATCACAGGACACTTTTTAAAGTGTATCCCGTTAATGCAGTTTTCTTTCTCTTGTAATGATTTGATGGGGGAGAGGGTTTCTTTGGTTGGTTGGTTGATTAGTTGGTTGGTTGGTTTGGTTTTGGGTCTTCAATTTTTATTTTTTTTTCTGTCTGAGTTAGTGTTTTCTCAAGTAGTGTATTGAAGAAGGAACTTTCTGGGTCACATCCTCACCGTTCTGTAAGGCAATAAGTCATACAATTCACAAGAAACATATATGGCAGTGCTCCCAAGCACTTTGTTAATATACCTTTACTTATTTATTTTAACACTACAAATATAAAAGTTTACTAAAAAAATTAATTTACTTCAAAAAATGAATTGACTAATTTTAAAAATTTGAAGAGGTGTTCATGAACAAGAAGACACATTATATTTTTAGAAATGTTGCTTAATGTTCCTCAAGCTCTAAAGCTTTTCACTGTTCTTGAACCTGAACTTTTCAATATAATAACATGTCATACATATAGGAAAGATTTATTTCAGTAGATATATCAGTATATACGGCTAGCAGAAGTTAATGTAATAAAGAAATCCCCAAAAGATTAATTCTTCCTACCAAAACAGAAAGCATTTTAACTTTCATTTCTATTTTAAAATGACAGGCCTTAGTAACTGGATTTTTTTTTTCCATGAAAATAAGAAAAACTCCACTAGCTTGAAATAAACAGCTAACATTTAATTATAAATAAAAATAGTGGCTAGGTTTGGAGCAGATTAAACCCAGTTATACACCATTGAAATCTACAACGAAATGTCATAGTTTTCATTGATAACTAAAATTGTGAGCTATTGTGACCCCACCTGGATATGGAAGACTTGAGGAAAGTGTCAGGAACTTTTCATTTGCTTTACTGTATAAAAAGCACAGAAAAGAAACCTTTCTGAACCCAAAGCCACTCCAATTCATGGAGAACAGGTGGTGAACTATTCTAGTTTTTTAAGACCTTAAAGTCTTAGTGCTCCTTTTGACTGCGGCTGATTTTATGGAGAAACATAAACTGTGAGAGAGCGCAGTCTTGCTATGACTTTCAAGAGCAGAAAGGTTGACTTACACCTAAGAAACATACTGTAGAAGATCCTTATTTTATGACCATTTATAATTGCAATTTGGAACACTTAAAACTGTCAAACTGAAAAAAAAATCAACAACAAAACCAAAACCAAACAAGTAAACAAATAAACCAAACCCAAACAAAATCTAGTGCAATAAACAGATCACTTATTTAATGAAAAAGCAGATAATGTAGCTCCAAATATGTGTGACATAAAGTCATGCCTAAAAGTAAACAAAAAGTTGATACACTGAATGTTGATTCAAGCTTGTCTTTATTATTGCAAATTTCCAAATATTTTGTAAGAGAAAAACTGAAAAAAAAAACCCTGCACCTTTTCTTGTGTATGTTAAGCAATCTCAGCTTTGGGAAATGGGTGGATTCAGACAACCTGATTTTCCTAATATGAATAAACTGACCTCTAATTCCCACTTATGATTGCATTTTGCTTTTCGCATGTTCTTTATATATATTTGCATCACATTGTAGTGGTTTGAGTTCGTTTACTAGAGTTTCTGGCTAAATGCCAGCACACTTACCAGATTTTATTTGATTTTGCTGTGAGATAAGGATTGGGAGTAGGTAAAGCAGGCTCAAACTTTAAAGAATATAAAGAAAGTTTATTAACAGACTTAAAAGGAAGGAAAAAAAATTAAGAACTAGAACAAAACCGTCAGAACACTTTTGCTCTTTCCACCTTTCCATTTTTTTAATGACAATACAAATAAACAACACTTCAACTTTCAGTCAGTTTACTACTTCTAAATTAGTCTTTCTTCAGTTCATTTAGGGAGAGGAGTTTTTTCCTGCTTTACCACGTTGACTTTTCTACAAGAAATACAGTTCTTATGGTTTTCAGCCTCACAACCAGCAGCCGCCCAGGAGAAAAGATCTTTGCTTGTTGTGGAACATCC
>VZTJ01000379.1:814235-831035 GCA_013397795.1 Orthonyx spaldingii | reverse complement strand
TGCGAAGCTGACCCGGCCCGGAGGGAGCCCGCCCGGCCCGGCCTGGCGCCTGCCCGCTGTAGTTAAGATGTTTTGCCCAGCTGCATTAGAGCCAGAAAGCTCAGGCCGGGTCCTCCCCCACGCTCAGCTGCACTGCAGCAAAAAAACTCCCCCCCTTGGGGGGGAGGGGAGGGGGGGCAAAGGCCTACTCTTACCAGAGAGAGAAGCACAAAACTTGCTTCTCTGGCAGCAACAGGACAGGAAAAAAAGGGTTTTTTCTCAGGTGTATCTCTCTTAAATATGGTTTTTTCCCTGGAGGCGGAACAACTTTTAATTGAATTATATACCCATCAATACTCAAAACTAGCTGGTCACTGGCTCTGTTTCCCAGGAAGCAAGGTGCACTGCTTCCTGCACCATAGGTCACTTGTAAGACTGACCCTTCCTGGGTAAACCCACGACACACATCATCATTAATTCTGTTCTCTAACCATTGTAAAAATTTCTTATTTTTAATATTGATATGTTCAAAAATTTTATTGCTGTCTCATCTTGGATGCTGTGTTTTCTTGATGAGCTCTTCAAATGCCAACAATTCTCTTACTCTATTAACAGTGCCTATCTGGTTACTTGTGTTTGAAACAAGCTGTTTTCAAGGTGCAGATCCTTGTTGTTATCAAGTGTTCTGACTGTGCACTTGAGAATTCATTGCTGTTGGTAGGATGAAGCTGAGATATGCAAGAATCACACTTGATTTTACTTTGTAGGGACGTCTTTTAACTGTCAAAGTTATAGAAGAACTGGAATTTATCTCTCTCTGGGAACACTACCTATCCATAACAAGCCTAACAACATAAAATTTGCAAGATATCTCCTTTCCATAATCACAGGAGCATAAACACTCTCTGCATTGCTTTAGAGAATCATTTCTCTGATTCTTCTTTCTTGAACTGCCCAAGAAAGTAGATTCTGCCTTTGGATTTTCATATCAACCTGTCTCTTTTTTTCTAGCTGCATTCTGCCAATCTGCTGGTGTAACAGAAATCTGGATGTCCTTAAACTGATTGTTCTGGTCTTTGCTGGTTACTATTTATTCCTGCTTGAAAGATACTTCGTGATACTGATGACCCAGTTAGCAGTTGCTGCTGTTTTACAGCAAAATGCTATTATATTGACAACTGTATGTGAATATGAAGGAATTTCCCTAAATAACACAAAGGTTGACAGTTGTCCAGTGGTTAAAAAAAACAAACCAACAAAAAAAACCCAAAAACAAACAAAACAAACCAACCAACCAACCTAACAAAACCCCACTAAGAAACATTAGTGGGGTTAATCCAAACAAATTAGCATCTTCCACTCCCATAATTACATTTGTGACTCAAAATCATAGTGCTCGAAGTACTTCCTCAGGATGACTGCAGTCTCTGATTTGGTCCATTGCACAAACCTTCATTCCTTGAACAAACAGGGAAAATGACAACAAGAGAAAGTCGTCATCCTTCAAAATGATCAACAACAGATGTACACACATATTTATACTTGTATTTCTCAGAGACTTGCTGCAGTAGAAGAATGGAAATACTAAGTAATTCTGCCTTCTCTTCAGGACAGTGTATGCTTATGATTTGAGATCTTTTTCCTCTTTTCTCTGACAAACACCAACTCAGGAATGCATCTTTTTCTTTTACTCCAGTCTTTCCGTCATCCCTGTTTTCTTTGATTGTAAAAACAGAGCCGAGATACTTCCAGCTTTCTGCCCCAAATTGAACTCTATGCAGTTGACATGTGATGTGTGACATATGACAAATCACATGAAACTTTTCTATCATAAAATTATGGTTTGACAATTACAAGTAACCAAATTGTTCCCCTTGCCTAAAATGAAGAACAGAAGCTAGTTACCTATTGAGCCACATAATTTTGAGATTACTGTGTCTTAACTACACCTTCAGAAATAATAGAATTGCACAAAATAAAATTTCTTGTTCAAGAACAGCTTAACAAAAACTACCCCTGTATCACTTGCACTAATTCCTCCAGTGAACAAAGAATCAGTGGCAGAGTTTAGACTTTGTCAGAGCAACTTTCATTATCAGCTGTTCTTCTGACCTTCATATCTATTTTTCCTACCAGAAATGCTTTCTGCAAGCAGAAGGCATCACTCAAGAAAAGTGGTCCAAACATTACAGTAATCATAGCACACCACACACTTTTATGCTTCTACACAAGTTTTGCAGGACCTGACAAAGAAAAAACTTACACTTCTCTGATTTACCTAGAGCAGACTTTAAATATTCTTATGTATTTGTTGAATAGTTGTGATAAACGGCAAATGAGCTGTACATCTAGAAAGGCCATTTTAAACACAGAGATAATTTAGCTACTGTGCAGTATTGGTAAAGATAAGAGTATAGTAGTTCTTCATTAAGCAGTTCTTTATGATATGAAATACTTCCATGTTTTCCTGTGTTTTAAGGAAAAGTAGACATTTTAGGAGTGCTGTCCTGTTGCTAGAAGGCCACTATTAGCAACAGAAAGTTTCTTTACAGAATAAATCCTTAAGCAACAGTAAGTAGGCACTGTAAGTAAATGCTTCCTCCCATTCCCACCCCATCACATTAAGTATCCTACTCTCCTGTACTTACTTGCAAACTGATTACTCATAGTCACCCTGAGGTATCTAATAAGTAATCAAAAAGAAACTTTGACTTGGTTGCTGGACTTCAGGAAACTTTTTGTCACAGAATAGTAGAGTGCTTGAGGCTGGGAGGTACGTCTAGATGTGACTTTGAACACACTTCCCCACTCAAGCAGGGTCATCTATTGCTGAAGTGAGTCACCTAGGTCATACTCTCTCCTAGAAAATCTCTAGGTCAAGGAAGAACTTGCACTAAAATTTCTGGGTGCCATAAGTATTTGAGATGAACAGAAAATGAGTTCTGTTTCTGGAAACTTTGACATAACATGAAAATGCCTGACTTCTGCTGATGTAATTCAGCTAGATTCATCAAAAAACTCCACTATTCTTTCTTTCTGTGCTTATAAGTCACTTACAGTAGATATATGCTAAACAACAGGAAAATGCAAGATGCCATGAAATGCCATGGTTTAGACTTGTCAGTATTAGCACTACTTTGTACATTTACATGCAACTTTAACTGTAACAGTAATTTCTGCACAGCTGAGATTTTGCTCAATATTAATCACTGCTTCAAAAGAATTAAATGGAATTTGATTGCCCTTTGTACCATATCATTACATCATAAGAGAGAAAATCCAGCTAATGGATGTCTACTGATCGCCTCAGCAGGCAGGAAAAAGGAAACTGTGTAAAGAGAACTGACTGGAGAAATTCTTGATATGTGTTTCATTTCTGAAGCATTTTGCACTAGTAACTCTGAATAATCGTAAATATTACTATTAGCTCTCAGTCAGATAGCCCAAAAGGCAGACTATTATTCTGGAATATGGATTTCTTACCACTTCATAAATTGTATAGCTGGGAGGGTTGGAGACTTTCCTTTAATTAAGGGAGCCTCCTACATCCTTCCTTCACCCACAACACCTCATCTCTAATATAGTTTGGGACACAAAAGCAAAAATAACTTCTGTTCATGGTTAACCATTGTGCCTGGTTTAGAGATAGTTAAGTTATCTAAGAAAGTTAAGATAAATCAGTGCTATTCAGAGATTTTGGCTCACTCCAGGTCAAGTGTTTCTAAAAAGTCTGGTCAGTCTAGACAGACGTCTGTTCTTAGTTCCAAACTTCATAGGGTAAGAACATCTAAAAAGCTTTAAGAGCAGGCTGATGATATTTGGTACTGAAAATAATTTCAATTGCTTTCTTCTGTGGCATCATATGGTACTTTATTTTGTAATCATATAATGGCATGTTTCAACAAGAGGGTAATGTAACTTGTTAATTTTATAAAGGAAATGCTTATGAACTTTTTTGTATAAATTATTAGACATAGGAATTCATTATATGGTTTAGAGTGCATGGTGGTATTCAGTCAAAGTTTGGACTTGATGATCTTGATGGTCCTTTCCAAACTTAATGATTCTATGATTCAATGCATTTCATTCTTTTTTAGTCACAAATAAGCAATTTAACTCTTAAGTTTTTAAACTGGATGATTATATCATAAAGTGTAAAAAAGTATACACTAATTGTCCTAGTTTGAAGACAAGTGTCTGCTAAGGAAGGCAGGAGCCTCCCTTGGAATAGGAAATGTAATCCCCTTCCCTCCGAATTAGTATAATTTTGAAATTAAAGGGGCTCTCAGGCAATGTTGTGGGAAAAGGAATAACAGTTCTTTACTAATATATATATATATACATATATATCAAGACAGACAAACAACAACAATGGCAACCACAACAAACAAGAACAGAGCAAACCCCCAGTCCAGTCTCTTCTTGCTCCCTGTTAGCAATTGGGCAGGACGGGTGCGATGGCTCCTCCTCGGCTGCAAGGGGCGCTGTAGCGCAGGTCTTGGCTGTGTCTCCCTGGCAGTGATGGCAGGCGTGGCCCCAGGAGGGATGGAGCCTGGACTTCTTGTAGGCAAAAACCCCGAAGCTGCAGCAGGGGTCCGGCAGAGCTGGGCAGGGCAGGGCAGGGCAGCCCGACTCCCAAGCCACGGCTGGCAGGAGCTGGCTCCGGGAGAGGCAGGCAGGCAGCAGGAGCCAGGAAAACTCCACAGTGGTGACAAGCAATGGGAGCTTCCCTCTCTTCTGAATGCCAAGAGGCAAAGAGGGTGAGCTACTGCTCCCCTTCCTTTTTCCCAGCCCAGCTGTCCCGAGATCTCCGCCTCCTTCAAGAGGGAATGTCCAAATAAGGGAATAGCTACTTACAAGTTTTTTTTTACTCGACTGGTCTTTCTATTGTTTCTCCTAAGCACCCAGTCGTTATGGTGTCTTAGCAACGTATGGGCAAAAATTCCCTAAGATCAGAGAAACAAAAAGAAGGATTCCAAACCTCAACACTAATATACAATATTACTACATTTTATGTGTGTAATATGATCCAACAAAATACGTATGATAATTTACAGTGGTCACAAAGCAATTTTCATACAGAATTAGGCTAAGAGCTCTGGTTTTTCAAATTTTTTAGTGAAGTATGAAAATAAGGAGTCCTGGACTACCTTGTTGGTTGGCGATTAGGAGTTTCTAAAGATATTCTAATGAGCTATTTATAGCACAAATGAATTTACTTATGCTAATCATGTTTGGATCTCTGAAACAGAGAAAAAAAATTGCATTATTCATTTTTCTCTTAACTATGGTAATTACAAATAACTATTATATATATCCAAAAAAACATGTTTTCAGAAACATAGTTTTCAATTGGACTAAAGATTAGGTCTTAAGATGGTAGTTACACCCATTTTGGTTTGATATGAACCTCTGAAAAAGCACAGCTATTTATCCTTGGCCACAGCTGTATTTTTTTTTTTTTTCAATCAATAAGCAGCACAAAATGTACCAAGTCATTTTTGCAAGCAAGTTTTCCCCATTTAAATAGATACCATATATTAACTTAGAATGATAAACTAGTGAATGCTTCATGCCTATGTGCTCTGTCAATAGCAAATAATGAAATCTTTAACCAGGACAACTGACAAAGCTCCAAATTCTTGAGAAGATACTGCAGTGCTGTTACTATCCCTGAACATTCACTGCAAAGGGAAATTAAAAATAGGATTTGTAAATGCAAAACAGGTGCCTTATTTAATGGTTTTCCTCTTCAAAAATTTAACCTTTTTTTTCTTTCAATGTTCTGGGAATTTTCTGAATGTAGTCCCAGTTACGTTGACAGGCCAGACCTCATGAATTTCTCAGAGCATTCAGATTTCCACTATGGTTTTGTGGGGACAGTTGAACCACACTGTTGCATCATAACTAGAAGAAAGCAATTTATATAGAGGAAAGGGGAGTGGATACTATGTAAGTAATGAGGAGATGGAAATTGCTAAGGTTTTAGCAGTTAGCTCTGGGAATATCTCTCCTAGTGTTTCTTTAAAGGTTTTTCACTTGGTGACAGTATTTTGGATATCTTTGGAATAAAGTCAATTCTTATACTCATAAAAATGTGCTTTTCATAAGCCTTTAAAAAAGTTTCAGCAGACTAATTCAGCCTTTAGAGGGAAATATAACTACACTTTTTATGTCTCTGTTTCTGCAAATGCTTATCCAAGTCCATTACTTCAAAAGAAGATTCACCTCATTTAGTATAGTATGAATTTAAGAGTATGCTCACAATTAAGCTGTGCATAGGCACTTGCATCAGTCTTTGTCTATATAAAGTATTTGGTATATATTGTATGGATTAACATTATCCATGGTATATATTATACCAAAAACGCAGAGGGAGGTTAAAAAGTGCACGACCAGCCACATATTTAAACTATGTATTTCCATTATCTATGCACAAGTGAGTAAAAAAATTTTCCATTTTGACTTCTCTGAACTCTCTTCACTTTTGTTTCCTTCAGTTTTGAATACTAGAATGAAATGGTATACTAAGTACAGAGGTTGCAATATACAGCCTTTCAAAACCTCACTGGGGAAGTACATTCTGATACCCACAAGACACAAGGTACTTTCTTCTTGTGCCTCATCTACTAAAGGACTAGAAACAGTTTTATGTCCTATTGCTTTTTATGCATAGAACTACAATTAGCATCACTGCTGACAGTGCTGGATAACTTTCCATGTCTTAGGGATGGACCAGCTCAAAATAACATGGTGTGAAAAAAGTAAATGCCAGCTCTGGAAAGGCCTTTCCCCACACTGGTGAAGCTTTCTATCTTTCAGACACCGTTGGAAGTAAATTTCTTCAGATGCTGCTTCTTCAGGTTAGGGGAATATTAAATAATGAAAAGCACAAATCATTGACATAGGTCAACCTGAATCATTAGGTAAACACAGAGAAAAATTTAAAACTAACCAAATGCAGGATCAAAGCAGAAATGTAGGCCATCCTTACATGACATGACAGGCAACTTCATTTCATGAAACACGTCTCATAAATATTTAGCAGGTCATACACAAGTTTAACAAGGGCAAGTGATGGATTCTGCACCTTGGATGGGGCAACCTTGGTTGAGTGAATAGACTGAGCAATGAGAGGCTGGAGAGCAGCACTGCGAAAAGGGACCTGGAGATCCTGGTCTGTGTGAAGTTGAATCTGAATCAGCAGTGCCCTGGCAGCCAGGAGGGCCAAGTGTGTCCTGGGGGGCATCAGGCACAGCATCACAAGCTGGGCAAGGGAGGGCATTGTCCCGCTCTGCTCTGAGCTGGGATAACCTCACCTTGAGTGCTGGGGGCAGTTTTGGATGCCACAATATAAAAAGACATTAAACTATTAGAGAGCATTCAAAAGAGGTCCACAAGGATGGTGAAGGGTCTGGAGAGGAAGCTATATGAGGAGTGGCTGAGGTCACTTGAGGTCTGTTCAGCCTGGAGGAGACTGAGTGGAGACCTTATTGAGGTCTTCAATGTCCTTATGAGGGGAAGTGGAAGGGCAGACACTGATCTCTTCACTCTTGTGACCAGTGACAGGAGTCACGGAAACAGCCTGAAGATGAGTCAGTGGACCTTTAGGTCAGATAACAGAAATAGGTTTTTCACCCAGAGGTTGGTTGGGCACTGGAAGAGGCTCCCCAGGGGAGAGGTCCCAGCACCAGCCTGACAGAGCTCAAGAAGTATTTGGACAATGCTGTCAGGCACATGGTGTGATTCTTGCGTTGTGCTGTGCAGGGCCAGGAGTTGGAATCAATGATCCTGATGGGTCCCTTCCAACTCAGCATATTCTATGATACTACAATTCTATGACTTACTTGGTGGCTTATTACATCAGATGATCCTAGTAAATGAAAAGAATCTTTGAAATGTCCTTTTATGTTCAGAATTCTTCCTTTTGCATTATTCTTCTTTAAAAAGTAAATGATCAGTTATAAAAACATCTCAGTTGTTGAAGTTTGCTATATCCATGGGCTTCACATCATTTATGCCTACTGGAGTAGGAAGAGAAGGCAAGTCTTATCACCTTATGACTTTATCAATCTCTGCAACTAACTGAAAGGAGGTTGTAGCCAGGCAGTGGTCAGTCTCCTCTCCCAGCAACAGGTCAAGAGGACACAGTCTTAAGCTGTTCCAAGGGAGGTTTAGGTTGGACATTAAGAAGTTCTTCACACAGAGGGTGACTGGACATTGGAATGGGCTGCCCAGGGAGGTGGTGGCATCACCATGCCTGAAGGTGTTTAAGGAAAGACTAGATGTAGCACTTGGCACCATGTTGTATTTGACAAGGTGGTGTTAGGTCATAGGTCGGACTCGATGATTTTAAAGGTCTTTTCCAACCTAGCTGCTCCTGGGATTCTGTCTCCTTCTGCTGAAGGCATGTCTTCTCTTTTTTCTGCCTAGTAACAGCAAAATGAAGAGGCTAGAATATTTTTTATTTGATGGACAGTATCTTGGTAGCACTGAACAAAGGACCAACTACAGTGGTGTTTATACACCTTGGTAACTGACATTGGGTGGATAAACCAGTAGAAACATCTACAGACTTTTTTTCCTTTATTTTTCTTCATTAATGTTTTTCTACACACAGTCTTGCTGTTCTTTCTGTCTGTTGCTTGAAGAGTTATCAAGTGAACTAATAATTCTTGCTGAACAAAAATCATTCAAGTTGCAGTATTATTTTTAACTAAAACACCAATTTTCTTTCACTGATTTCTTCTTAGTGAAATCATACACAAAATAATTTTCATAAATCTAGCACTTCCTTGTGTCCAGAAAAAAATTACAAGCACACTCCTTTTTTTAAAAAACCCTACTATGTGACACAAAAAATGTCCCAACTGAAAGTACTTCATCACACCCCAAGTTTGTCCTTTTTTCTATAACCCTCTTTAGAAAAGGGGCTCTGTGTTTGTGTGTGCATATTTGTATAATGAAACACAATTCATGTGATGGAATGAGATAATGATTTATCTCTTGGTAGCAAACTTTATTGTTTCAGATCATATTGATAGTACTTGGTATATTGTTGAATGTGATGAAAGCATAATTACAGGAAGACACCTCCATCATCACTGTTATCACTGCATTTTGCCACCTTGGGAATCAGCATGCAAAGAAAAAAGATTACAGTATTCTTTCAAGCTACACCTTTTAAATAGTCTCTGCTCAAGTGAGTTCACAAAACCAGCTGCTGCTCACTATAGAGCCTGCAGGGGCAAACTGTTATAAATGCCCAGAGATTTGGCATGTTATTTACAGGGAATTAGACAAATCCTGGGATTTCTACCTCCTCAATTTTGTTAAAAGATGGGACAATCATATCAGTGTCATTTGAATTAATATCTTTCTGATCCCAAGATCATTGCTGTTCTTGAAAGGATAGCTAATGCCTTCTACTACTGCTACTGAAGGCCCCTAATATGACATATTTGTGACCTACTTGTTAGTCAGAAACAGATTAAGACAGTGACCCTTTTCTTTCCTTTGATGTTCCATATCCTCAAAATCTTTAAGAAAAGCAGCTTCCAAATTTTAGCTGTAAGTCACCTCCTTCTGAGATCAGTTTTACACCTTGCAGAACCATAATGAATTGGATCTACACAGGGAGAAGCGGAGCAGTGCATGGCCAACCAAGCATTTAGGTACTGAATCCTGTTATATCAAGAAAAAATATTCGGTGGGATACCCTGTGTTCAGAACTGCTTCCTGCCTCAGTGCCACCAGCTTCTGAAGGATATTCTCTGGAAGAATGTACGTACTGGATGCGTACAATATATGACTGTTGTAAAGTATTTTGATATGGCATCCTTCTCAATGTGTTGAACAAGAATGTGCTGACCTGTCTGAGATCTCAAAAAATAGAGATTAGGAAACATTATGTACTTCCTCTGTTCCCCATTACATATATAAGCACAAGTGTACTTCTGGGATGAAAAGTGGAAGGATTTGGTGTTAGGAAAGGCTAATGACAGAGGTATTTAGGGAGAGAGAATAAGGTAGATCTAAAAAAGAGGAAATGAATGAAAGAGGAAATTAAAAAGTAACCCAGGGTCTTGGAGTGGAACAGAGAAGCTGGCATTTCAGAAAGGATAGATTTAAAGGGAAGAAAGTCACTTGACAGAGAAGGGGGGCATTAGAAGATGAAAGAAGTAGATGATTCTGAAAAGATACTGTATGCGACTGGTTTTAAGAGAATGTAAAACTTCACTGAGAGCAAAGAAACACGTATATTTCAATATAAGATTTCACAGAAACAAATTCAGAGAAGGGAAATAAAAGGAAGTCTCAAGAAGTCTTCTTCTACTTCTTTTTTTAAGCATACCTTCAACCTGAATCTGCAGAACCTACGTGAGATTATAACTAAAAAAAACATGTTGCTATCATTCCACAAACACTGGAGTTAGATTTTATTGTCCCTATTGTGTCCTTTGTGCCTTCTCAGAGAAGGAACCAAATGAGAAAACACCAGCAAAATCTTGTGAGTTTGATTACCACCAATTCACTTTTGTGCTAGGTTGTGTCTATTTTTTTAAAAAGCATAATTTTATGGAGGTCATTGAACTATATTTGCATCAAAAAAGGTGTCTGCTTGAAGTTCATTATGAATTGCTTGTCATTTTTAGAACTTTGAGAAATTTTTTTCTGTTGTTGAAAAAAACCCCTGTGAATCCCTCACAGGGCTAGTTTAATGTGAAAAAATGCTTTTCAACATTGAAAGAAAAAGGACTTGGCATCCGAGCTTGTTAATAATCTGGATCCAATACAACAGATTTAATCTTTCCATTCCTTTTTCATGAATAACTTATTTGGCTAAAATATAGATTTTTCTCATGGTCCTAATTTCTGTTTTAATTGAATTGCTGAGAATGAAAATGATTAGAGAATGTTGTGTGGTGAGCAGATTTGTTTGGATAATGTGGTTTTAACACCTCTTGTTCTGCCCAAAATACACAGTCTTCCATAAAAGGAAGTGGTAGTGCATAGCTTCTATACTACATTTTGCAACAGAAAATGTTCACTAGGCTTGCATTCAGTGATTAATACATGGGGTGGAAGGAAACAAAAACTGAAACAATGGAAAGGTAATATAAACAGAATGATTATAAGGAAAATATTTTTTACTGTTTCAGTAAAATATTTTTTACAATTTAAAAACTTGTTCACACAGCTCAATCAAAATCACACTTTAGAAATGTTTCCTCCTGATATCAGAATTCATGGAATTTGAAATATTTTACAATTAAAATTGAAAATAAGGTGAATACAACATGCTTATGAAAAGTGCTCAATTAGTAGGACTCAGACTTCATGATAACGCTTGATACTTCAGGATGCTTTATCTAGATTGACCTGCCATTAAACTTGCAGCTTCTCTGGTGCACCTGCATTAAGAAATGAGAAAACAATTTCCTATTCCCTAAAGTCCTTTACTTAAACATAATTATCAAATATGACACCATCTTTTGTAATGGGGACACTTACCCACTAGTCACAGACACTTTTCTGTACTTTTAGTTAGGAAACACATTATCTGAAGTTAATGAAAGTTATGTTGAGGGAAAAAAAATACTTCATTTGAATCTGTATTCAGATCAGAATTGAACAGATTCAATGGAAGAGGTTTAAACGTGGCCATCCAAGTTGACTTAAAGCCAAGACAAGCATGACAGGGTCCTCTCTAGAAAAAAAACCAAAACCAAAAATCCTTCTTTTGGTACTGTAGATATTTCTCTATGCTGCTGTTGAAATATTTATGGACCCACAGCAATAATGACATTCAAATATTAACTGTAGGGTACTGTAAGGAGAGAGACTCTGAAAAGAATTTTATATTTTTATTTTCCCTTTTCACATTCTATCTTGCAAGGTTTGTAAAGCACCATTCTGCTGGGACAATAAATTTCTTGCCTCCCAGTTCTTGTCTATGCCCCTTGATTTACCAGTAGAAAGGAGATAACATGAGAGGAATAGAGAAACACTATCCCCCTCAGATGACTGAGCAGCTTCTTCCATAATGCTCTTATATCCAAGAAGCAAAAGGTTCAAGGCTGGGAAAATAAACTAAGACTTTTCATTCTCCTCCCTCTACCCCGTTCAGCGCCCTGACAGCACAGCACTGCCATATAAGATGTGATCTGAACCTCCTTGATGTTTTGCAGGAGGGAACGTTCAGATTAATGAGACCTCACTTTGACCAGTTGTTGTTAGTTTGTGAGAACCTCAGTTTTCTAGAAAGCATATCTGGGTACTTTTCATTTAAAAGAAGCTATGTTAACTAACCAGCAGTGAATGTCTTCTTAGAAACTAGAAGTCAGTGTTCCAGACAAAGATTAACAAATCTACTGTTTCTGTGAATCACTTATGGTATTGGCATCTTCCTCTAGTTCCTGAGCTTTAAAGTACGTGAATTCTGCTACTTATTAATATTTACATCAAGAAGTGTATCAAGATTTAGATCAAGTTGTGTTACACAGATAGTGATCTCTGACCTATGGGTGCAAAATGGAGCCTTTAGTCTCCCTGGTGGATGTTGAGGAACCATTAAATAATCACATGCACTAAGTAATATATGGGGTCTAATTTTTGTTTTATTGCTGCAAAAGATAAGAACTAACAAGTTGTCATTCGGCTATTAGTTTTCCTTTACTGGATTCCATTTTCCTCTGCTGAAATTTCAGAATATTTCTGACATTCTAGTCCTAGCTCTGTCGCTGTCCTTAAAATGTAGTGGTACCTTCTACATTTTGAATCCAGAATAAATGCAGAAAGAACAAAAAACTCCATCTACTGCACCATATTCAAACTGATGACAAATCTTGAAATAGACCTCATGCACCTGTGTGCATACATACATTTTATATATGTATATGTATGCATGATTTTCAAGAACAATACCACCACACTGTGTTCTGTATTCTAAGTATTTTCTTTCTGAATAGTTAGCAGAGTTCTCACACCATCTGAGATACTCCAAATTGTACAGAAATAAAACACAAAGCTGCCTCCTCTATCTACAAATCTTATTTACAGCTTTCCCTACACAAACTGTTGTTTACTTTCAGTTTGTGGCACACACTCTAGTGCACTTTGATAAAGCTGATCCTGCTGCATCATCTCGAAGTCCCTGGAGACTTCCACGTGCTGTGTGATTAATTATTAGTTTCCTTGGCCTCTTGCTCTTTCCAATTTAAAAAAAACCCCAAAACTCCCAGAAACCCAACACAAAAAAACCCAAAGAGCTAGTACAAGTTCTTACCTGTCAAGCAGAAACAATTAAGCCTAATTTACTTTGAGTTAATGTGCTGCATCACCTTATTCCACCACCATGCTATTTTGATTCTATGGTAGACCTATGGTTTGAGTCTGTGGTTCCGTCACACCAATTAATAGGCCGGGACAAGTGTGAGAACCAGCCTGGTTATCTTCCACATCTTTCTAACATCTATTTCCACAGAAGAAAAATTAGAACAGGGCCTACTACCTGTAAGATAAGAGACCTGAATGCTTTGAAATGGACTTGAAATGTGCTGACACATACAGAAGTTGTTTGGGTACCAGGTGGATCACACAAGTGTATAAAGCCTCATCTTCTTCAGAGAGCAGGTAAAAAATAGCAGATATGGCAAAAATGATCATAAAGAGCTGCACTGAAAATCACTTTTCTCTCCATACCTTTGTCTCTAACTACTGAAGCTTCATAAGTTAAAAGATGTATATGAATCACAAATGTTTACAAGATGAAGACAAGTACCGACATTGTCTAGTGAGGTACTAAATCCACACTTAAAAGATGTGTACACAAACTGAATTAGCAGACCAATTTTTGCATATAGATAACATGTGTTTACTTGTCTAGTAGTGTTTTATTATCTTTAAAAATAGGAGCTCAAAGTGTCTGCGGTTTAAAAATGAGAATTTTCAGATATCAGTACGGCAACTCAGGAACATTTCTCATAATCATTTCGTAACCCAATGCCTAAAATATGTATTAATACAGTTTTGTGACAAATCATCTGTTAGATTTCAGCCGACAGCTTGCCATACATTAATCATAAATAACTGCAAAATATGGCTATGATAATGTATGAAGTAAAAAAAAGGGAGAGATTATAGAGCAACCTTTCTGATACACCTCTCCTGCTCCCCCTCGCCTTCCTGATTTTGCTGTGTACTGACCCAATGGCCACTGGTTCCAGTTGTTAATGGAATATCCTACTGTGTTAAAGAGCTTAGTGTGATGCTATTTATCAGGAATGCAAGCAACAATACAAGGCAGAACATATGAAATGAAAATAACACTCCCCCCTATGAACAGAGTACTATTTAATACATGAAATTCATGAGACTGAGACATGAAGAACTATGGTTGGCCTTTTGAAGACCTGTGGTAGAAAGTGACAGACCTTCAGACAAACAGCAGGAAAAGTGACTTGGTTTGCTTCCTCCTTTGCTACATTTTTTTGAGTTTTAAACCTGCACTCATGGTCTGCAATTCACATCAGATTTTTCACTACTGGTGCACAGCTTCCATGAGAAGACTGAAAACAGCTGCATGAGCAGGAAGAACAGGATTTAAACAGTTAAGTAGGAATGACAAGATGCATATTTTTTAAAAAACCTCTGAAGGAATACATGATATTTATTTCCAAATGAAAAAAAATCTTCCTTTCATCTCAAAACCCCCCAGCAAACAAAAAACCCCCACCAACGCTGCTATTTTCCAAACCTATCTTAGAGATTGCTCAGTGTTTTACAGGAAACATTTCAAAGTTTATACAGTGTGTAAAGGTATTTCCAATTCAGTGCTGTACTAACCATAGAGTAATGTACTGCTGCAACCTTGGCAAAAATAGAACCCCAGTGTAGAAAGCTGTATTTGATTTTTTTTAATATAGTTTAGGGAAAAAAAATCTACCTCAACGAGTAGTTTGGAACACATGAATTAAGCTTCTTGTTATCTCCTCTTAGAAGGAAAGGAATGTTAAAGGAGTATTAACAAACCACATTAATGTATGTATTATGTGTACACTACTATCTTAAATACAAAATTTATGCTAGTGATAACAAATGTTGATATGAAATACAGCAGCATTACAGTGTTTTAATGCTTCTTCATGAATTTAGGTTAATTTCTTATCATTTTTTTTCTTTAGCATCACTACAAAACATACTGTTATAAATAATGAGATCTGGTTTTAATATTTCTATAAAAAGCAATGCATTTCTTCCTAACGTGATGCATTTATTTCTAACGTGTCCTGTGAGACTGACTGAACTGTAGGAAGAGCTATGCAACCTGCTTATGACTGTAAAAAAAAGCAAAGCTAAATGTAGTACTCAAAGCTCACATCCATGTTGTGAAACCATGTGAAAAACATGAAATACATGGGTTTATTGCTCAACTGTTCAATGTCATGCAAGGATCACAGCATAGAGAGCACTAAAACAGCTAACTATACTCATAAGAACTGCTGGGACATAACACTAACACCTAAAATATCTATTTAGTGTTGCCATTTCAAAGCAAATACAGCCTTGAAGCCATTTCAGTCAAGGGGGCAAAGGTGATGATTTAAGTCTTGTTTCCTTTAACAACATTTATTGCAATAAATACCAAGTAGCATTTTGCCCAGCTTTTGATTTGTGTTATACTTTGAAGACACTGTTGCTTGTTGAAAAGCTAGTCTTTTATGGAATAGTTAGCTCTTTTTGACAAGATAAAAAGTAATCATCTGAGCCACATTTCATATATTTACCTTTTCATAAAAAGTAATTATTTAACAAAGTTACTTGGTATTTTGAAAGATACTATTTGGAAAAGTATTAGTGTTCTTTTAAGTGTGAGATTATTTGGGTGACCATTTCTCATGGTATAACTGGCAGCATCAAAGGAAGACAGCAATTTATAGGACTTGTGGAGAACAAAGTTTATTTTCACTTTTGTCAGCCTTCATGCTGGCAGCACTACCTTCCAGAGGATGATAAAACACGATTATATGATACAAAATACCCAAACCATGCTCCTCCGCAGAAAAGGAGCAATGATCTGCAATGAACTTTGCAGGTTGCAATGAGCTTTGCAGGTGCCAACAAGACTGACTTCAGAACCAGGTGTTACACAGCTTGACGGGGCTGCGGCCAGTCAGTACGGACCTCAGGACATGCACCAGTCTGGCCAATCCTACACCCAGGGCTTGAGTCTGCCAGCAAAGCCAAGTTGTTCAGGATCAATATTAATGGGGTCCCACCACCATAATGCCGAACTAGCATTTACTGTGTTTATCCTAACACTCTATCCCCATTTTACACGGCACGACCCGTGTCACAGGGGGCATATGTCTCAGGCTTCCGAAGACTCCTAGAAGCTCACAGTGAGGTTTTCTAAACCACTTTTCTCCTAGATCCTATTGTTTCCACCTACGTTCTATGTCCTATTTCTTCTCTAAAGAGGACTGGACAGGACAAGGTAAGAGGAGCCGAGACGGACCCCGTTTTAGCCCAACGTTATGCCACCAACTGCGCCAAGCAACATGTGGTATCACTCAGAATGGAACATGATCATTCCTCAGGAAGAAAAGCTGAGACTTGCCGTACACAAAGACGATCGATAATAAAACATCGCCCTGCAACACCCCGTCACTTCGGGACCTCCCTCGCGGACTGGCAGATCTGGCACAGCCCCCGTCGCTTTAACCACCTGGCTGCGAGGCCGCGCAAGAAGTTGAGCACCTAAAGCGCGCGGTACAGGCCGCCCGCCGGGGGAAGTTCGGCGGGGCCCGGCCGCCGCCC
>VZTJ01000379.1:731006-813643 GCA_013397795.1 Orthonyx spaldingii | reverse complement strand
GAGGAAGAGTTTAAAAAAAAAAAAAAAGAGTGAAGGAGGGAAGGGAGAAGGAAGGAGAGAGAGGGAGAGAGAGAGCGAGAGAGAGGGAGGAGGAGGAGGAGGAGGGGAAACGGAGCAGCAGCTCGGGAACAGAGAGCGCGCCCGGGAGCAGCAGCAGCAGCAGGAGCAGTAGCAGCAGCCGCCGCAGGAAGAAGAAGAGAAGAGCAGAGCGGAGCAGAGCAGCGCGGAGGAGAGGCGGCGCTGGCAAGAGGAGGCAGGCGCGGACCTGGCTCTTCTGGATGCTGGATTTTCGGACTCTCGTTGACTCTCTCCTGCTCCCCGGCGCCGGACTGTGAGAGACACGCACGAGCGCCAGGCAGCAGCGGCGGGGCTTCTCTCGTAGCTGCTGCTGCTGCTGCGGGGCTCGGATTAAATTGGCCGCCCCGGAGCCGACAGGGAGCAGCGGGAGGAGGTGGCGGCGGCGGCGGGAAGCAGCGGCAGGCGGGCGGGCAGCGGCGAAGGCTGCTGCTGGGACCGGGGGAGCCAGCATGACCAGGTAACTGCCCCGCTCCTGACCCATTTTCCTCCGCCGCCGCTCCCTCCTTGCCGCCTCTTTAGGCGCGCTTGTGTGTGTGAGCACAGAAGTGTGTGTGTGTGTGTGTGTGTGCGTGCGCGTGTGCGCGCAGCCCGCACACGGGTCCCTCACACACAACTCTCCCGTGGGCGCCCCGGGGCTTCCCCCCGGCCGCTGCCAGCCCGCTCCCCGCGCCTCCCCGCCGGGTCTCAGCCTGGCGGCAAGGCCTGTTCGGGGAGCGAGGGGAGCTGCGGTGCGGGGACGGGGGATGGGGCAGGGAGAGGGCGATTGATGGATCGGAGTCGACGTTTCCACTGAGTGCCGCTGTACGCGGGCGGGGAGAGGGGAGTACGGTAATTACACACTGTTTGCTTTGGCGGACGGATTATTAATATTAATTATTTTATTTATTCTAACGGGTTCGGAGAAGGGGGAAGGTAGCAGGAGCGAGAGACCAGGCGTCTGTCGCTGGAGACGGGGCTTGGGGGTGAGCGGCCAGGAGGGACCCCCGGCGCCGGTCCGAGCAGGGCTTCCTCCTCCTCCTCCTCATCGTCCTCCTCCTTCTCCTCCTCCTCCTTCTTCTCCTCCTTCTCTTCCTCCTCCTCCTGCCGTCTCTCGGCGGAGCAGGGAGGCACGGAGATGCGAAGCTTTTCACAGGTTAGGCGTTTAATTTCTTTGTTTACTCTCGCGAAACCACTTGAAAGGAAGCACATCGGGCTGGAAACTCAGTTTTCGGAGCGCTTGCAAAGGGGTTCTTGAATTTGTTCAGCAAACTTAGCAGCTCTCTCTGCGCCGTCTGCCCGTGCAGGCACTCCTTACTGCTGCAACCGGGCTCTCCCAGACTGGCAGATGAAACAGTTGTTTTCTTGCATCTGATTCCCAATATTGCCTTTTATCTATGCCTGCCGTTCTCGACAGAACGGTATTCTTTCCATTTTAAGCGATTAGCACTCAGCCTTGCTTGTATGGCTTTTGAACGTCTGCTCCTCGTTACTTCTCCAGAACTGCTGTCATGCGTATTTTATTCTTTTGCCTGGCCTTTGTACAGTTACTGCCTCGTGTAAGGATGGCAGCTTCTTTACCATGATTTTGATGTCCATATTCCCAGTTTTCACGTACGTAGAAGGGTCAGTTTATTTACACAGAATGGTTAGGGTTTTATGTGTTCCTTCACTCGTTGCCTGAGACGATGTTACATTGGGGATAAGTCTGTAGATGCTGATTTAGTTTCGAGTTTCCTATTTGCAGAAATGAGTATTTTTGATGACACTTGTATTCTCTTAAACTTAGGATTAATGTGGGAAGCTATGACTGTCTTCTCAGCCTTTCGGAGATCACTTCCAACATACCTTTTGTTCAAGCACAAGCAACTTCTGTGTAATGTTGGGACATTATTAGGAATTTTGATACAGAGATGGGAAAATGCATTTATCATATTTTTCCTTCCTCTGCTATCTGCTAGTGGTTTAAAATGTTGTAGCAGTCAATACTTTCTTTTCTTGCTATAAAAGTATATAGTAAATGACATCATTTTCTCCTGGGCTGGGAGCAATGAAGCTCCTACTATGCTTGTTATGAATGGAGCAACTCAAAAAGAAAAAAAAAGATTCTCCCCTGTCCTAAATACAGTCATATGTACTTGCATCTTAGTTCAGATGGCAATTTTTTGATTGCTTCTTTAAATTCCTTCTCATGAGATGAGCTATTACTGCTTTTTTAATGTGTGAAATTGACAAACTGGTCAGTTCAATAAATTCAGCTGTCAAATTTCGCTCAGTCAAAATTGCTAAAAGCTGTAAATATACTGGAATGGGATTTTCAAGGTACCGAGTGTTACACAGAAAGGATGGATTTAATGAGAGACTTCTTACATGAGTGGCTTTCCAATTTTAGTTTTGTCACTTGTGGTAATATGGTGGGGTATATTTAGATATCTTTCAACACAGCAATGATGTATGGCTTTTCTGTATCCACTTAAAGCAGTAAAAACTTTGTCTTGGTAGAAGTCTTCTACTCTAAGAAGACACTAAGAAATTCATTATGGTTTGTGTGCATGGCAATCTGCTAGGAATGGTGCATGGTAAGGAAAACGGTACCTTAGTATTTCTAGGTTTCAGGAATTGGTCTTAGGACCTGCTTTTAGACCCATCAGTCATACTACTTTTAAAATGAGCGCTAAAGAATAATATAAATAAGCGTTTTGCTGTGATGGTTATATAACTCAAACCACCAGTAGTCAGTGAACTCAATGAGTGTTAGTAAATCAGTGCTTAGTCTTAGGAGAGGGTATACAAGAATGTACTTGGGAATGAGGTAAAGAACTAAGTATATGGCAATTTAAGTCCAGTCAGTGATTCACCTTTCATTTTTAACATTGCCTTTTGCTTCTACCTTTGAGGAATGCAAGGACCAAAACTACACAAGCTGAAGAGTAGGAATTCCCCTTCATCTGCTGCTGTGTGTGCTGAGCCACTAGGGGCCTGTATAAACTGCTCTCACAGAGCAGATACCAGTGCATGGCATATGCTCACTTTCACCAGACATTTTTTACACAGGTGCATAATGTCAAAAGCAAAGTTGCCAGTTATTCATTCCTTACTAATAAATTAGATTGCAGTTTTTTAGAAGATGTGTGCAAATCGTATGTTACTCAGTTTTTATGTTTACCCTACTTCATCTATTTCCCCCTGTGCTGTGTCCAATGTCCCTGCCTTCCTGATTACTATGGGAGATGGGCATGAACATGACTCTGGAGGTGCAAATTTTGGGAGAAGATGGATTTGTGTGTCTCCTGCATTTCATATTTTCTGCAAGCTGAGAAAATCAGATTTGTTGCCTGTGTGTTTTTTCTATTAGATTAGTAATGGTACTGTTCCATGAAAGTGTAGGGTTAAAAGATAAACTAAACAGGATTACTACAAGGCAGGAACAGACATAGATTGATGGTGTATTTAAACTAGCTTTGTAAGTGTTATGTAAGTTTGAGAATGTGTCGGCTCCAAGGCTTTGGCTGGAGTGTAGTCAGCATTTATGGGACATGGGCTGTAGATGCACTATACATTCTTGAGTGTCAGTTTCAGAAATTTAAAATCCACCAGCCATAGCATTCTTAATAGACATTAAGGAATAAGGTCAAGTATACTTACACTGTTCAATTCTTGGTTTTCAGTTTGTGAAAGTGACAAGGCAGGCAACTTTTAAAAGAGCACAGCTGAAATATTTGCATATTGGATTTCCTTCGAAATGAAGTTCCGTTACTAAGCTCTTTGATAATTCTCATTTGGAAGGATTTTCAAGCTGAATCACAGTAAGGTCATACAATCAAAATGCAGTTTCCCTATGGTTATGTTAATTTTTTAATAAGCTGTCTTTTAAAACATCAGAGTATTATATATCGTTCGGTGTTGGGCCAGTTACAGCAAGAGGGTTTTTTTGTCATATTACCGACAACAGTTGTGCAAATATTGACTGAGCTTAATTTTCTGAAATGTGTGTGTGCGCCTTAGGTAAAGTTTTGATGAAATGTAATGAAATCTGCTTTAAAGGTTTTCTTAAATGATAAACGTTGGTTCAAAAGTGTAAGTCTCACTGCCTATCAGTAAACCAAGGCAGTGGCTCTGAAATGCAGAGGATAGGCACTTCATGTGTGCTTTGGATATCAAAAGAAGTAATACAGTATGGATCTATGAAACATTGTATTTCATTTTTGTATACTATTGTGGTGATTTTTAAGCTTTTGTTCTCTAACAAGTTGAGAAAAAGGTATAGATATTTGCTGGTTTAAGTTCAGTATCAGTCACATAATGCCGTCTATTGTAACAGGAGCTGGCTTTCGTTGTAATTCCTTTAAAAAACAGTTGACATAACATAGTCAACATATTATATTTTTATGAAACCTCTCAGTTTCAGATACTCTGGGAGTTGTTTACTTTATTTGCTTAATCTTTGTATTCTTTGGAAAAGGCCTTAAATAAAGCCAATTAAAGAATGTACGCTGGCAACTTGGCAGCCTAAAGCAAGAATCTGTGTTTAAAAACACTTCTTTGAATACTATCAGGAATTTACCAAGTAGGAGCAGAGAGGAAGCTTACTTCTCCTGGTGATCTGCTACAGTGAAGGCTGCAGTACAGCTGCAGAAATCTGATGATTTAGAAAAAGGTTACATGAGAGTGCTTTGCCTGTAAATTTCTTTTCAACAAGCTTCAGTTCACTTGTTTTTTTAAGACACTGGGCACTGATAGAACCATATTTACTACTGCACAGTTTTAACTTATATTTCATAAGCTCAGATGACTTTTGGTAGGTTATTGGTAGTACTTACCTTAAATGTGGCTTATTTGTGTCTTTCTGTAAGAAGTGGGTAGCTAAAATGTCAGGAAAATAGATACAGACTAATAAAAATCGTTTATATGCAAAAAATGAGGTTACATTGAATAAAATATGTAATGCTTTTTAAAAGCTTAATTATTATTCTTTCAATTCTTTCATAAAAGTGACAAGTCAAACTAAATACTGTGAGCTTGTTTTTAACTACATCAACGGGTATACATAGTCTGTACTTCCCTAAGACATTCCCTAAATTTACCTCTTTAGGTGTCTTTTGCTTACATGCTGTGACAGACTTCTTTATAATCTTAATAGCACAGTTACAGAAAGAGAACAACAAAAAAGAGAATGTGATTGGTCTTGCAGTTGAGTTTCAAAAGAGATAGAGTTTTTTTCAAAAATCAGCTTTCCTGTTTATATTTGATATCTGGTTTCTGGTGGTTTCTGTGTGTTCTTTTGAATACAAAGAATGGACAGAAAATGTCGTCCTCAGCCAACAAAAAATGATGGAATTTTAGGCACTTTGATTTATTATACCAGGGGACATGCCCTAATAGCATACTATCATGTCCTGAGCTTCTTCGTATTCAAGCACAGTGGAGTTATTTGAGATTTTCAGTGGTCTTCCAGTTAGGGAAGTCACTCCATGGGTATACAAATTAATTTATTATTTGCAGACAATCAAAATGGATGTCCTGGTTAGTGCCAGCCGAACTGCTCACATATTGTTATGGTCAGGTAATGCATACTTTTTTCCTATGCAGTGCATCAAACGTGGTATCAAGTAATGCAAGGAAATGTATTGCTCTTTGTTTTACAGTTTTTAGTGTTCTGGAAATTACGTATCTGTAAGTCAGAGTTCAGTAAATGGTGTGTAAAATCTGGCTTTTTAAGTGGCAGAATCAGGTGATTACTAAGGAGAATATAGTCCAACCTGACCAAACGAAATGTGGCTTACGTATAAATTCACAAATAAATATACATTCCTCTAACAAATTTGCCCAGTCCCATTTTGATTTCAGCACCTCACCTTGGCTTATTCACTGGTTTTACCCAAAATTCTAGGTTTTTTGATACTTGCTTTGACTCAGCAAGAAAAAGATCAAATGCATTCTGGTAGCAATGTCTTAGTATTTCTGATCCTTAGAAAAGATTTGTTTTCTGAGTTTGAACACAGTAATTCTGCTTGCTTTATAATGCTGATTAAATTAAAAAAAAAAAACAACTGCTTTTGGAACTATCTGTAGGCTATACTCTTTTTATAAAACTTCACCAAAAAAAGCTGAATTTTGTGTACGAGGAATAGACTGCTATTTCTATTATCTTGTTTTTTTCACGCCTCTGCTTCTCCCTCTCCTTCTCCTTTCCCTTCCTTCTCCTCCCCACTCCTTTCCCTTTTTCCTAAAAAAAACAGAAAGATAAAATTTGATCTTGTTAAAGTTCACAAAAATGCATACAGATATTCTGTATTCTATACTGTTCTTTCATCTCCTTTATGCTGCAGAGAAGGGGTTTATGAAGCAAATGTGTCACTATTTCTAACCCAGAGACATGATTAATTTGTCTGTGTTCACCTGTATTACTAAACTGCTGTTAGTCACACTTTTAATTTTCTTCTCTTTTTACCTTAGGAAAGGGCTTTCTCCCTCTATGGAATTTGCTAAAGGCAGGGAGGCTATTTGTAGGACCAAGTATTTTCTGCCTAGGTTTCAGCAGTGTGACTCAGGTGCATAATTTCTTTACCTCTTATGCTACATTTTATTAAAATCCTCTTTACAGGTGTACTGTGTATTAACAGTTCCCATAGTTTGACTTATTTTTTCTTAATAAGGAAACAGCTATGTTTTGAAAGTCATTCATTTGGTGTGAAGAACATGCAATGAGAGATTTCTAAAATACCGATCACAAAGTAGGACAGGAAGTTTTTTTTATTTATTTATATTTGTTTGTTTAGGATGATGGTGTATCTTAGAAAGCTGCTTAACTACTGCCCAGTGCAGCTGTCCTTCACTGAAAGATTAGGTTTCAGGAGCAATGATGGATGTTGAATGCCTGTAGCCAGTTGTGGGGTTTGCTCTGAGGTCAATGCTACTGATGGAGGATAGGAATTTACAGCCTTATGTCTCTTTGCCAAAGTAACTGGTAGCATTTCTTGAGGAAAAAGAAGCCCACAACAACTAGGTATGTTCAATGCTGAGCTTGTATTGCTGCATAGTTCAGAAAACTATTCGTATTACTGAGAAAGAATAAGTAGATTTGTGAATAACAGGGATAAATTTAGTCATGAGTGTGCCCTTTTGTTTCACAGAAACACACAGAAATAGCTACAAAAAGTAAATAGGATGATGTGATTTCATTTAGAACTTCTTTCATATTACTTTAACCTGTGTTAACAAGTTCGGAATTGACAGTTTTGACTTTTTGTTTCAATTGTTTCAGCTAGGTTTCAGAGCACACTCTCTTTTTCACCTAAAAATAGGATTGGGGTTTATTTTTCATGGAAGAAATACATGTTAGTGGTCTTCAGCAAGCATAACCAAGGCAGATTGGATATCCATCAGTGATGAACGGGTAGATGTTCATCAAGTAGAAAGTGTTTACTTTGATGATTACCTTGTTTAATTCAGGTATCACAATATATATTGCTAATAAAGATGGATAGTTTAGATACTCTTACCTGTGTTTTCAGAAGCATTTGTTGAGGTCAGACTTTCAGATTTTATTTTTGGACTGTCTGCCTTCCCTGAGCTGTTGAAGTTTGTGCCTGATACATGGTGATGTGATTCACTTTAAAAAAATAAATTTTGTTTGAGAAAGGTGCACAAAAATCCCAGACTGCTTTATTGTTAAGCTTGCAAACACTTTTTGAATTGTTTATATTAATAGTCTAGGTGAATTTTTCTGTCAAGCCTTAGAAGAGCTGTCCTAATAGGCTGAAAGCCTTCAGTGATTGGTGAGAAAGATTTCATTTGACAGCAGCATTATTTGGATTGGATCCATAATGCTTTTGTGGCTTTGCACTTTCACTTCGGGTAATCCTAGCAGTGGCTAAATTCAAATTCAGACAAGAAAGTGCAATAAAACATCTGATGAGTTGATTTATACTATCTCATAAATTAGGGAGTAAGAAGCATTTTGGTAAAGAGTAATACTTACCCAGTACGAATCACTTTAGAACAATTTTGCATCAAGGAAATGGCATTTTGCCAAATGCCTATGTATTCTGCTTATTGGCAGCATGCCATCGACTTTATTTGGAAAACTCTCTTTGCTTAAGTAATAAATATTCACTATTTACCAATTTATTTTACTATAAATAAAAGATGGATTCTGCTATTAGACTTTTTTTTCCTTTTTGACCTATTTCACAAAGAATGGGCTTTTGCTCATTACCATTAAGTGCATCAATGAATCTCAATTAACAGAATTTTCCAAACAGCGAAATTGATTTTCTTACTCTTTTTGATAATTTGGGTGTTTTGGGATGGTAATTTTGCTTGACATGAAAAGCCTTGAATTTTTCTATTGTACATGACATGTGACAGAAAAATTTTAATATTAAAGAAGTATTTGTCTTGGTTGATGCTAATGATACTCTAATGCAATTTTGTTTTGTTAAAGGAAATTGTATAGTCAGTGTAAATGGTTGTTGTCACTGAGCTCAATACATAGAATTTACAGTTGTTTCCCATTTTCAAAACGTGTCTTAAAGGGTCACATGACCCAACATACTGTCCAGATGAAAATTTTAAATGTATCAAGGGAAGCAGACAATGAAGAGAACATTATGCTTTCTAATGCTAACAGGTGGCAGGGAATGCCTGCAGGAGCAATCATACCTCTATAAGAAACCTAACATTCCCTGGGTTTAATTTTGCACGATTACAGTGACTCTGGAAAAAAACTAGAGTATTAGAACTTCAGCAACAGTATTTTGATTAGCTTAGTTTTGAACAGTTTGGGGCTGACTGTATTAAATACTCTATATATATAGAAAGGAAATGTTTATTCTTCATCTGTTCAATTGTATCTGATGGAACAGATACGTGTCCTTCTGGGCAATGTAATCCCTAAAAGGACACTTACTAGGACTGTATGCCTTGCTGATTTATTCATAGGATTGCTTTATTAATCTAGTGCACAAGGGTAATCTTATTCCAAAGGTATTAGAAAGCATGAAAATAGCTACTGGACTTCTTAGAGATGTGGATTTCTATGTCTTCAAGCAATTTGAATTTATAATCTCAGTTGGTCTTTGTACTTTTTGCTGCAGACTGTATAAACCATGAAAGGTGTAGTGGCCTTAAAACTGTTTTTTCATCTTTGCTAATCTCTGCAGTAGTCCAGGTTAGAGAGATAGGGATTAATAAAAAAATTAAAATAGATTATCATGTGTAGAAGAAAAGTATGATAGGATTTTTCTACCAGGATGATGGATTGAGTTGGTAGAGATGTTTATATAGTAACCAATGCTTAACAGACGTGTACTCTAAACAGACAGACAGGCTGCTTTTTCAGCCTTTTTTGGTTGTCATTCTTGTTAGGAAGTGAAGAGCTTGCCATTTTGAGGTGAAATTTTTTATTTCCTGAATTAACTTCATGTTGCAGATGCCAGTAAGAAAATTAGGCAGAGATTTTTTTCTGCGGCTTTTACCTGTTGCTCGGATAATGGTGTTAAGATCTGTTTCATATTTAATGAGCCAGAACACTTGAAAGCACCGAAGAACTTCGGAATGGGAGGAACTTGAATTCAGGAATAAAGAGTGAAATTTTACAACCTCAGAATTTTCCCTCTAAAGCAAAACTGCCATACGATCAGTGACGATTTCACAACGGTGACTGGGAATGCCCCTTGCCCACCTCTTTCTCCAAGTTGTTCTCCATCTTGCCTTTGCAATTCTGCAGTTTTATAAGCAGCAGTTAGTAAAGAGAAATGTGTCTTCCTGAAGAAATACTGATATCTACTTCCTACCAACTCTTCCATACTGTACATCACTCTCTCTGGAATGAGCCTTTAGGTGTCCTTTAAGTGCAACTCTCCATAGGAGTTCTTGCTTCTTATTGTGAGAACATATTTGACGTT
Source organism: Orthonyx spaldingii (assembly GCA_013397795.1). Classification (NCBI taxonomy): domain Eukaryota; kingdom Metazoa; phylum Chordata; class Aves; order Passeriformes; family Orthonychidae; genus Orthonyx; species Orthonyx spaldingii. The sequence continues at coordinate 803,681 of VZTJ01000379.1, read as the reverse complement.
GTGAACTCTCAAAAACTGGGAGAATGGCTGGCTAAAGTGGTCCTTTTTTTCAGAATGTCACTGAAATCATGAGTATTGGATACTCTTATTTGTTATGTCGTAGAAATCCCCTGTGAAATGTATTGTCATTGCAATCGCAAAGGCTTAATTTATGGGGTTTTTTTATTTCTGCTAAAGGTTATGGGCATGTCCTTTTTGCATTGATCTCTGATTTCTGTAACTATGTATCAGCATGTGGAAGGCAGTCTTTCAGTACAGGCATTGGTGTACTCATGATATCATGTGTATACCTGTGCACCTGCTGCCGTTGTTGAGGTATTTGAATAGCTCTAGGCTATCTGATTTTTGAAAAGTCCTGTGCTCTCTTTTATGTCTTGGATAGGATAAAGCAATGTCTTTTCGTTCTCTGTGAAATCTTTGCTTTTTCAACCACTTCCCATTTTTCACAGCAGGAGGCTTTCCACATGAAGAGAAGAGAAAGAGACCTGCTTGACAGCTTCTCTTGTCTCCTTGTGTCTAGAGAACTGCATGAGTGTAACAACAAAGAAATGGATCTCTCTGGTGCTATTTTGGTGGTTTTGTCCCTAGGTGCAGTGGTAGTAGATTTAGATTTAACTGTGGATGCTGGCTCTCTTCTCTTCAGGTACAGCCTTCCATTTAAGTCTTTGTGCTACTCAGCTGAATTCAGTTTCTTACATCCCATCTTTGTCAGAGCAAGTCAGTTTTTATTGAGACATGGTCCTAATCATTTCTTCTCAGAGAATAAACTGGCAAAAGAATTTCAAGTTCATACTTCTGAGTTCAGGAATTTCAGGAGTTCCAAAGCTTTCATGCTCACTTCAATGCCAGGTTCTCCAACTAGAATTATAGCTAGGTATTTTTTGGACGAACATAAAACTGCTATGTTAATATTTTGAAGCATTAAATGTCATTAATAGACACCATTTGTCAGACATTGTCATGCTTGCTGTGGTTTTCTTAGTATGCTGTGTTTCTTCATCATGTTTAATGTGTTTGAGAATTTTAAGGCAGATTCTCACTGTGCTTTTCTCACTGATGTAGTTATTATTCCACCTACTGAGTTTCTGAGTTTTTGACTTATATATACTTACATAAAACAATTAAGTGGGATTTTCCCCTGCTCTTGCATTTGTAAGTTTTGTTTCTGTTAGTGTTGGGTAGCTAACTGCTCCATTCAGAGATATGGATGTATTACTAGATTCTTGGTGTTACCTGGAGTTGCATGTGTTTAATAATTTAGTAGCTGCTGAGGGGAGCTTGGTGTGTACAGTTCCACTGTTGGGAATGAAGCCATAGCAGCTGAGAGTTTATGTTTTGCTGAGAGTGCAGGTAACCACACACCCTTGTCATAGGTGTTTTAATTGTGATTTTGGTTGCCTTTTCTAGTGGTGTGCAGCTAATACTGAACTTTTGTGACCTGTCTGAATCTATCCAAAGTCTGAAGCTTCTTTCAGAATTATGGTTTTGGCTGTTTGAACATGGCTTGCTATATTTGTGTGTTTTCAAAGTCCTGTTCTTACAAAGACCAGTTTTCAGAAATTCCCCTCACTGAGACCTTGTACTTCAGGATGTATTGCAGATATTGTCCATGTGTTGCCTCCTTTCTGTTTGCAAATAGCTTAGATATTTAGTGGCCTAACATTTTGATTTATCAGTTCTATATTTTCTGATGAACCATTTCCTTTTACCGTTGAATATGCCAAAAGGAAAAACTTTCCATAATCTACTTCTATGTTTTGCTATAATGCTGATGATTTTTCTGTTTTTCTTAATGGTGTGTAGACTGAAAGGCAGATGGTCCATCTCAAATAATTCTTTTTTACAGTATTTACTTGAAGATACCACAGAACTTCTTAAAAAATGCAGAGCCTTCCTTTGGAGGACTGTGAAAATATTTATATGTTCAGCAATTCATTTTAAGATTTTTCCTGTTGAAACAATAAGGCAGTTTTCTGATGTTTCTTAACTGAAAGTATAGCTGAAATTCAGCCTTCAAAAGTCTTGTGGCTTCCCTTTATTCAAACTATAGATTTCATGGATATTTTACCAGTTGTAAGGCATGCCTACATGACAAGTTACAGCTATGTGAGAGGGCTTGGTGTGTGACTAGTAATCAAATAGCTGATCATTGAATGAGCATCAGTGGAGTGAGATGATGTTAGATTACTTAGATGGCAGTCAAGAATTACTTCATACTGTTAGATGGACAGACTCTTAGGTCTCAAGGGGAATAAATAGTAATAAATCAGACATAATTTTAGATAGCTCTGTAGTCCTCTGTTGGGTGTCTGTATAAGGGATTGAGGGTGTATATCATATATATTCCTTTGCATTGCTAGTTTTTAATAATTTACCTATTATAAACTTAAACTATCAATAGTTTTAGAGTTGCATTTTTAGCATGACTCAGAGATATGAAGGCATTGTGCACTTGTGGATTGCATATACACTGCCCAGACAGAGAGATTACAAAGATCAACAGAATGATAAAAACTAGTCCAGTCAACTGTACCTTGCAAAGATCCCCTTACTGCTGCAGCATTACACGTAAGAGAAGCCTTGCATCTTCTGTGCTTTACAGCCTAGGATTTAGTCCCTGGTTTGTGTCATTGCCTAATAGAATATGAATAATACAGAAAAAACCCATTGGTTATAAAACACCCTTATTTTCACTCTTCCCTCTTATCTTTCACTAATTATCTGTAACTGTAAGGATAACGTTGAAGAAAAAAGTTGTTTATAGACGTATAGCTAAAAATAAATTTAGGTGCTGGGAGTCATGTAACCAGATTCCCTGAAATTGCTTTAAAAATGCAGAACATTCATGGCTGCTGACAAAATGACACACCAAATGAGAGAGGAGATATAAGTATTTCTTTTAAGTGTTAGAAAGAAAATTGTCCTTTGTAGGTTAATGAAGGACTGTTTTTAAATGAGCTTCCTTGTGGAAGGACAATGCTTGTGTGTAAGCAGTCCTTGGTAATAAGAACTGTGTGCTGTATATGGCTCACTTTATTCATGCGCATACTCCCACGGTATTAAATGGATTTAATCACACATCAAGTTAGCAGGAGCTGGTTCCTTGTCCTGTCATTCTATATAGTAAAAGTCTGTGTTAGAAATATGAAAACATGTATGTGAAAATGTAAGCAAGGTCAAAAAGATAAAGAAAAATGTTTCATTTCAGATAGAATTCAGCAGAGAAGTTAAGCTCACCCATACTTGCAACCATATATTTAGGTAACTTCACCACTGTGTAATGTTACTGAAATCGATGAGAGTATATGTGGGTTTAAAAATAAACGTGTGTGGTTTAAAAACAAGTAGATACACTAAAGTGATTTATTTTTAATTTGAACTTTTAAGTCTGTGGAGTGAAAGGAAGTAAAGAATGCTAATTTCTGCTTTACATTATTTTTACCTCTTCTTCATAATGTTCAAATACATATTAACACAGTTGACAAGAGATGGAATGGTTTACTGCTTTCCTTGGTTTACGGAAAGAATAAGGGTAATGTAATACTCCTTGATACTATTTTCTTTTCAGTTTGCATACAGAGCAAACAAAGCATCTCTGAACTATTGAAATAGACACAGGCTGTATTTTCATTTGTTCATTATGAAACACTGTCATTTTACTACAGGAAAAAATGTTAACAAGTAAGAGGTCCATAGCAGGTCACAATCTGTTGCTGTAAGTATAATTGCGTCAGTTCATAAACACATTTTAAAATTTTTCGTGATACAGGAACACTACTATGGGCATCACTCTGTCAGGAATTTCTCTCTTTCATCAAACTACCATGCAGGGCTGAAACTCTGTATACCCACTCAAGCCAAGAAATTCCTGCAATTTTTTCATACTATCTAATATTTTAGTGAAGATCTATTTAGTATTTATCTGAATCACTTGAGGTGTTTTGAGTGTTTTTTTGAGTATTTCTTTTTTCCTACTGGTCTTGTTCTGTTTTATAAAATGTTATAGTTTTGCCTTAGGTTATTCACAATTTTGTTGAATTAGTGATGGAGAAAAAATTTAGGTAAAGTACTTCTGCAGTTCAAAAAAAATTTGCAAATATTGAAAACAGTGAGCAAATTGATGTTTGATGCAAGTCTGTGGACTGAAATGCAGATATTAGATGGCATTTAGTTGTAAATTATGCTGCATAAGTAATATATTTCCTGTGGATTTGTACGTGACATTGTTATGAGTAAGTGCCATACTCAAGGCTTTGCATCTGTTATTCTTTAGCTTTCGTTTCACCTTCTCTTAGAGTTTCCAGCCTTTTGCCTCAAGAAAGCTTTTATTCTTCTTACATTGCTGCTCTTCTGTGCTCTCATCTTTTTCTGTAAGTTAGTGCCTTGTGTACATTTTTGTTAAGGTAAATCAGCTGAAGACCAAAAGACTTTGGAAGGTGTATCTATGAATATGGAGTTGTATTTTCTCTAGGTATTTGGAAGAATAATTTTAAATCAGTATGATTTTAGCAGCTAGATTTGCTGACATGGACTCATGTATACCGCATAGGCTTGCTTTGGTTTTAAAGTAGAATTTTATTAAATTAAATGATCCACTTAGGGGCTAAGCCTTCCAGTTTCTTCTCTGTCCGTTTACTTCACTGAAGTCTTTGATCCCTTATATACTTTATAGAATTCAGTACATAGGAATTTATCAGTAGAGGAATAAACATTCTAGTACAGAGCAATTGGTGATTTTCTGTGCATGTGATAAAACCTAATATTAATAAATCTCAGATGGAGTGATATGAATCATACAAGGCAAATAAAGATAAAGCTAGGAAAGTATTTCTTGGGATTGTAACACTGAGTCACAGATTTCTTCTGCTATGTGAGAATAAAATCTGTCTTCAAATTAGTGTTTTTGACTTCTTTCATAGGATAGAGAACCTGATATGTATAGAATCTATTATTTGTTTCTTTCATTTTGGTCTTTTTCCAGACACTAGATTTTTTGAAACAATGGTTTTTGTAGCTAGTTTGTATTGGTATACCTGAAGCTATACCATTGGTATGGCTGAAGTTATATATTCTTCTGGTATGTGCAGTTATTATTTGACAATAAACTTCATCAAGGACAACTTCCTAATGAAATATACATATATTTTACCCAATATACATATATGGGATGCAAATTTTTCTTTTAATTCTACATTTTACACAGTGTTTAGCCTTTAGTTGTACAGACTGCTGCTACTAAAAATATTTTACTATAATTCATGATCAACTTTCTTTTCATATTGTACTTTGTAGACTGCTTTACCAGTAATTTTCACACTGTTGATTTTTATTTGTGTAAAAAACATGATAGCTTTAGCTGTCATTGGCCTTGTGTTTGACATCTTTTTTGTTGTTCTGCTTTTATGACTATAAAAATATGCCATTCCCTGCAGTCAGATTTTGGCAAGGTCTAGAAGGATTTTTCTTAAAACAGTTCTGTGTTCAGGTAAATTAAAGTCACTCTAAGAGCTTTGAGGATTACTGGATCAATGCACATCACTTTACATAACATTTTCATTTCTGGGTACTGAAATATATTTAGGAGTTGTCTTACAAGGTACCAGCAGGACTTTGTTAAGTATGTGTGTGTTCGTTGTTTAATTTTTATTTCTTAACTGCTGTTTGTATTCAGTGCACATTATAGCTCTCTGAAGACTGAAAATGCTTTTTATTATTGCCTTTTATCTGTCATGCTGTTTGAATGATTTTACTGGACACTAGTAAAGTAGGAAATTGATACAAATAAATTACAACTTGATCTATTTCTGTTAGCAAACATTAAAGAAAAAAGATACAGCTTCTATAAAAAGTAGTTATTTAGAAAGTAATATTTGGCAAATTAGTATATGTAAGTTGTCCTTTCTGTGTAGCTTTCTCTGTAGGATTGAAGTATTTACAACCATAGTTGATTCATAAAAATAATGTGGAACTGAGCCACATTTTTAAAAAAATTGATAAATATTTTTCATTAGGAAGTGAAAAGCATCATGATTACTCCAAAATATTCTTTTCTTTAAGCCCTGAAGTTTCCTGAAAGAACATACAGGATGTACACTGTGCATGCACAGAACTGAGAATTTCATGGCTAAGGAGATTGCATGCATTAGATTTTGTTGCTGTTTGTGAACACCAGAAACATATTATATTTTGAGGTTTTCTTGATATTCTTTTAATTATTGAGATTTAGAAAATACTTACATCTCTATAAGTAATTTTAAGATGCATCCTCATCTAGATTTGGAAGTTCTACTGTAAGCTACCAATTATTCTTCTTTTATCACCATTAGGTGATGAACAGTGCTCTTCCTTATTGTCCTATCCCTTACATCCTTCCTTCCCTGCTTGTCTCACAGGTTTTAATACCAACAGCGTAGCTGGTGTATTTTTCTGGTAACATTAGGTCTGATCGGCACAACACCTTGGTAATGTGTATGTGATCCTGTGTAAGAGGTGAGATGGCCAGGGAGGCATTTAGCCAGCTGTGCTGTAACCCTTTGAGTGCACAGATGCTCCCTAATGGACTGCCCATTTTACTGTGCATGACATAGAATGTAGGTTTCTGTACGGGCACCTAGGTTTGGGTGGTTTAAACAATAGAATTTCTGTATTTAGGTAGACTAACCAAATGCATTTTTGGCACTCCATCTACACAGTGTAAGAAGCCTGACAATTCCATGCCTCCAGGAAAAGAGGCAATTGAGCCTCAGCCTCAACATTTCTTAACAGTTGCCATATACATGAATTAATTTGCAGGAGGTTTACTGGAAAAATATAACATTTTTTGTCTGTAGTTTCTTTAGTGATCCAGTGTTACTGCAGGGGGTAGTAATTTCTAATTGCAGCTCGTAAATCTTTTTTGTTACAAATTTGAACTTAACATTTTTGATGTTTAAATTGACTGTTTGAAGTTAACAGGAATTAAAACTGGAATGCACAATGAAGTACTAATACTTTTAAACAGAAATGTTCCGTGAATGATGTGACACTTAAGATTTCTCAGTAAAGATTTTCCTTTAAATCTTTGAATTACGTTATTGGTAGGATAGAAATTTGGCAGTCTTCTGTTATCTTTTTACTTTATTTTTCTTCTACTTTTTGCACTTTTGTATATGGATTTTAAACTAATAGTTAAAAGCAGAAAACATTTGGAGTATCATCATAAGCGATAAATCATTTTGTTCTTTTTTTATTTAATTACAAATCAGATTTGTCTCAAGTGACACTCCATTATATTTATAATAAAGTATAAATTTCCCTGCATTTTGCACTCTAAAAATTGAAATGCAGAATGATTGATTGCACTGCAAAAAATTGAAATACTTCTGCAGCAAGCTGCTTCTTTTTTCACTATTTTTTTGTCTTTCTTTTTTTTCTAAACCAGAGTCTTACAGTGTGTATTCATACATAAATAAATAATAAATAATAAGAAATACTATGGTGTCAATTCAAAACCTTTTATGATCCTTCTAGTTCTATATCATTGAGGAATAAACACAGAATATGGGAAAACATCCTGAAATGATAGTACTTTTAAGGTTCTTTGGGAAGGGCATGTGATGAATTTAAAACTTAGTTTTTAGCCTCTGCTTTTGTTTAAGTGGTTATTAAACAGTATGGGGATATGGTGCTCTACTGTTACAGTCAGCCTTGAGTCATTTGTGTATATGTTAAAAACTGATCCAATTTGATATGTGAAATTTTTAAGAGTGGCTAATAGATCTGACATGTGGCCAGTTGTTGCACAGACAGAGATGGTGTTGAATGGAATTCAGAGTACTTTGCCTTGTAAGCCTTGTAAGTTCTCCTGGGAGACTTCCAGCAAGATACCAAATTAAAGATAGACTGACTACTACAGAATTGTTTTCACTAAGAGCCTTGGAAAGATGAAATAAGAAAATTGACAGTAATATTCAAGTTTGAAGTCATGTTTACCAAAATCAAATCCTTCTGTTTGTGTTGACGTTGAAGTATTTTTTTACAATTTATAAGCTTGTTCTTTTTTCTTCTTTTAATAAGCAGTAGAGCTATTTTTGTGAGAAATATGTTTTGTTAACAGTCTTTTCATGTGGCATCATTTGAATACATTAAATGATAATTCAGATGATATTTGGGACTTAAAGTATTTGAATAAATATTTTCACCTACGATGTAGCATTAAATAGTATTAGGAACTGGACTTCACTATGTAATCAATTTTCAGTGTCTGACTTGCTCTGCTTCCATCACCAATCCCAGACGATAGGTTTCATATATTTCAAATCATGCATATTAATTAATCTCATTACTTTTTCTGAATTTTTTCCATAGTAGAATAAATGTAACCTCTCATACAAGGGATGCAGTGACAGCCCCAAACCATGTTTAATTAGAGCTCAGCATGCAGTTTAAGATGGCATCTGTTTACATGAAGCATGATTATTGCTGTTTGTGCTCTTTTTTTCTCTGTTCCTCTAATGAACATTAAATTTATTAAAATAGATGAATAAGATTGCCCCAAATAAACAAAAGCATAAATATAGAAAGGATGGGTAACCTATTAAACATTATAATCAAATATGCATTGCAATTTTGTCATACCGTCTTTGACATGCAATTTCATAAATCACAAGGATATTTAGTGGTTTTTAATCAAAATCAATGTCTTGATTAATGCAACACCACTGTGTAAAATGTAAGATTTATTGCAAATTCTGTAGATGACAAATATTCTTGCACATCCATGGGCTGAGGTAGTTTTATTATCACCTGTTAAGTAGCATATGAGTCTGAAATCTTTATGTCCAAAACCCTTCTGCTGCCAGTGCCAAACAGATACCACGCTGTTTTATATAATGTTATGGTGTGTATATTTGATCACTTGGAGTCTCATGAGGACTTATCAGTGTATCTTCCACAGTTCTATAAAAACAGCACCGAATTTTCAGCAACCTGTGCTGCTTACAGATGACTTTGATCTAGAGACCTACATGTTAAAGCCACCATATCTCTTTAACATTCCTAGAACGTCTTGTTCTCATAGAAAATTGGCTATAAATTAGGTAGAAAATTACAGTTTAAATGTGATTTAAAGAAAGTTAAGTGGGTGACAGAGGAGAGCCGTAGCAGCAAAAAGGCTGTATGTTAGCCATAAATCAGAGTCTTGGGAAAAAGAAACCTAAAATTGTATAAAGGGTGAGAAAAAGTAGACGAAAGGATTTCTTAGGAAAACTGTTGTAGTGCATGAGGAAGAGCTAGGCCATGGCTGTTGTTTCACATAGGCACCAGTTATACAGCAAGGAGCAATCTGAGGAGCAGCAGGAAGGATTACAGAACTCTGGGGGTAGTGGTAAGGGACTCCAGAGCTCAGATGGTGGTCCGTTCTCCCAGTTAAAGGGAATAGGTTTGAAAGATCCAGTTGAATATAGCAGATCAATAAATGATTACAGAACTGGTGCCACAGCCGGAGACTGGTTAGGCTATGGGACTAGTATTGAGAAGCCTGGTGTGGTGGAGACTTACAAGGTCTATATCTCAGAGAAGAAGAGCATTTTTGGTCATAAGTTTCCCAAGCTGGTGAAGAGAGCTTCACACTAAAGTTGCTGGGGGAAGGGAACCTCAATTCATCCCTCTCCTACCAGTTGCCAGTACCAGCGAGAGATGTCCAGAGCCTGGAGAGGGATCACAGATCAGCAGGAGAGAACCTAAAGGGCAGCAGAAAGGAACTCCAAACAATCTAGCCATTAAGTCAGCTTCACCAGGGGCTCAGCTTAAAGTGTGGAAATGCGTATAGCACGGAGAACAAACGAGGACTTAGAGATATGCACATACCTGCAGGGCTGCAATCTTACTGGCATGATGGAGGTGAGATGGCTCCTATGACTGGAGTGTTGATTGCAAGGATACAAGCTTTCTAGGAAGGATGGACAGGGGAGATGATGAAGTGCTGTTGCCTCCTATGTCAGTGGCTAGCAGGAGTGCATGAAGCTCTGTCTGGATGGGAAGGTGACTGACAGCTTATGGATCAAGATTAAAGGGAGGGCAGGAACAAGAGACATTATAGCGCTAGAGGTCACCCAACCAGGATGACCGAGTAGATGAGGCCCTCTGTAGACAGGAATGGCTTCACATTCACAAGGTCCGGTCCTTTCAGAAGACTTCAGCCACCCTGGTATCTGTTGGAGGGACAGCACAGCAGGGCACAAGCAAACCAGGAGGTTCTTGGAGTGTGTCGGTGGCAACTTCCAAGTGATAGAGGAACCAGTGAGGGGAGATGCTATGGGAGACCTTATTCTCAGCAACAAGGAGGGGCTGGTGGGGAAGGTGAAGCTCAAGAGCAAACTGAGCTGCAGCGATGATTAAATGGTGGAGTTGAAGTGAGTTAAGGTGGCTAGCAGGGTGCACAGCAAGCTTACTACCCTGGACTTCCAGAGAGAAGACACTGGCCTCTCCTGGCAACTTCTTGGTAGCGTACCATGGGATAAAGTCTTAGAGGCCCAAGAGAGCTGGTAAATATTCAAGTGTTCACCTTGTACAAGCTCAGCATCCCAAGAAAGAGGAAGTTGAGCAGAAATTCCAGGAGGCCTGCATCAATAAAGAAGGATCTCCTAGACAAACTCAAACACAAACAGGAACCATACAGAGGGTGGCAGCAAGGACAGGCGGCTTGGGAGGAATACAGAGAAGTTTTCTGAGCACCCAGACATAAGGTTAGAAAAGCTAAAGCACCGGTAGTAAATCTGCCCAGAGATTTGAGGAGCAACAAGAAAATCTTTTATGTGTGACAGTGATAGACATACATACCTAAGCTGTGTATGTGTGTTAAGGCAGTTGAAAACTTCAAAGAGTTTGGAGTTCTGCTCCACAAAGAGAAACCTCATGAAGCAAATACGAGCTGTTCTCTTCTGGCAGTTTCAGTGGAGCTTGCTGCTTTTGCCCAGAAAAGTTGGATGTGTCTGTCACGGTGGAAAGTTTCAGATATTTTGCAGTAGGTGCCATTTGATAGTAAATGGAAGCACTTATATATTTTTTAGCTATTATCCTGAATTGACTTAATAAAGAAAAATTACATTGAAGTATTATTGCATTGGTTAATGTTGTGTATTGTAATTTTGTCTTACTTCTTTAACTGTGTTGACCTTTCTCAACCAAATTAATTTCAGAAATTATATTTGTGTAACTGAGTTTCACCATGAGTTTGTGACATGGACCAGAGTCTATAAAGATCACAAATCTTTATATAACTCTCAACTAATGAAAAAATGCCTTATTTGCCTCATGATGATTTACTGTACTATCTCTAGCTTTATTTATGGGTAGTATAGAACTTTCCAGTTTTGTAGTTGTTGCAAATATTTCCAATATTGCATATTTGAAGCTAATTACAATAATTTATCTGCTAAGTATCTGAAAGCACTGTGCTTTTTCTCTTCTGGACTTAGACTCTAAAGTATCAGTGACAGCCAGACCTTTTAAAATTTGCTCTTACCACAGTGGTTAATTGAAAATAAGAATTTTGTCCTGGGAAAAAACTGACAGACTATCTTAAAATATAAATTCTCTGTGTGCTAGATTAGGCCTCTGTGCCTTGGGGGGTAGGGACTGGGCAATGTGAGCCTGTTCTGCTTCAAGAAGGACTTAGGGACACAGCCAGTAAAATGAATTGTTAGAAGTTCTGTGAGGCACAGTGTGGTGGAATTTGAAATCAGGCAGTCAGTACATTATAGGATTTTTATATTGTTTTTTCTTTTCCTTCAGGGTAAGATACTTCCATCATTACTGCATCTCACAGACATAAGAAATGGAGGCATTTCATAGAGCTACTATATTGTAAAGGTGGTCATACTTTCTGCTGTGCAGGCTGAGAGTTCAGTCAAGCTTTTTGAACTGTCAAGGGTGGTGCTCTGGAAAACATACTATCTTTTTTACTTTTAAAGAACAAAAGCTTGTAATTTCAATGCTCTTACAGCTCTTCTGAAAATACGTTTTCTAAGCTATGTCTGTACTACCTGTGGTATTTGAGAATTTTTTGTACGCATTCTGAATCCTAGTGGTTTTTTCCTCCCATTTATGACACTGGAATATAAAAGAGGGCTAGAAATCTTGGCAATTTTCTTTCCAGTAGCACTCATCCAGGAGTTTTGCTTAACTATTTTCTGATTAGTTTTGCTAGATGTCCTTTTGCTCTTGTCCTGCTGGTTTTCATGCAACGATATTTAAAATGAGGTTTATTCTTGATTGTGGTGATCACTCTATGCAGCAGAAAACTTTCCATTTCCTTTAGGGGAATTTACACCTTTGCAGTGTACCATGTTTCTATCACAGGGCAGATCCATAATTGAACAATCAATCATTTTGCTTTGCTCTTTTGTTGAAATGTAACTGCTGTCTAAACCTACCAAAAGCCTCAAATGGATTTAATGTTCTATTATTATTGCTGTTATTATTAACATTGTAAGTGCTGATTAAACATGCCTAAGGTTATTGTACTAGATATTACGAGAACGTATAAATTTGCAAAAAGCTTCTATTCTGTGCAATTTTAGGCCTATTATTTTAAGTGGATCTCATTCACATTCAGTTCACTATGCCCTAATTGGACTAGTTTAATACAGTGTTCTCAATAAAGTATGTTGAGTGGCTACTTCTAAAAATGAATACAGTGATGAGAAATGTATCATGGGTACCTAAATATGTAACAGTACTTGTTAATTGTTGGGCTTTTGAAATTTAAATCGTAATAGTTTCTTCAGTGTTATTTGTAAAGAGATCCTGTAGGTGAAGATGCTTAAATTCTTAAAAGCTGTAGTAATAAATATTGTTAACCTTTAGATTGTATACTTCATATTTCTGAAGCTTTGTGGGAAAACAAACTAAATAACTCTAATTTCTTCTGTGCTGTGTGCAGACACCCTGTAGTGCTTTTGTTGCTCATTCTTTTCAATGGGTGTTAAGTTCTCCTTACTCGAACTCACCTCAAACTACTTGTGGAGGTGGGAATGCAGCTATTCAGAATTTCTTAGGAGAAATTCCAAACACCCGTGAGAGTATGTAGTGCTCTACACAGAGTGAAAGTTCATCTCAGCAGCAATAAAAGTATGTTTGTAGTTTGAAGTTTGTTATGAAGTTATATTTGTATCTGCTTCCTTTTCACCGTACTTCTGCACATAGTGTGGCTGCTTTTTACCTATATATGCAATACAGTTATTATGCATGAATAAAAGTTCCAAATGCATGAATAGACAGGATAGTAAAACACCCATGAGCTTTTAGATCTTTTCCAGTCATTCAGTATTTTGTTTATTAAAAACAAAAAAGGAATTATTAAGTATTGCAGTCTATTTGTCTTACTTGCAGAGGCAAATAAGAAGATGCTTACTAAACCAAAACTTGAGCTGAAAACTTGCATTGATTTTTGCAGTTGCTGAAGCAGCAGAATTATGACCTCTGAGGCTTTTCTGAGGATTCTTGTGTTTTACACTTCTTGATTTTTGCTGGAGGGTTAAATTTTTGCTCAGAAATCACAATTCTGCAAAGCATAGTTGCTCTATTTTTAATCCTGCTGCTTAAAGTTACTTGAGTATGAAGACATTCTTAGATTTTGCCTCTTACTGTTGTCCTTAACTTTTTCTGACTCTTACGTGATTTCATCTATGTACCTGCCTATGAGGGGTAGACTTGTAAATGTATGATTTTCATTGACCTGTTCCCCATTTTGAAAAGGTTTAGTGACAATCAAGCCTACAGTTTGAGAATACTGATTCTATTTTATCCTTATTACAACATGGACATTTAAAAAATACTATGTGTTGTGTTAGTCTGTGTAACATCATTGCAATGCTTGAGGCATTGTTGTTGAAAGAAATATATGTTAAACTAATATTCATACAGATGTGAGAAAGGTTGTCTTGTGTGTATCAAAGATTAGCTGGTTATGTACAGATAAACCAGTGTTTTTGTTGGTCTCGTCTGGTAGTTGCAGATATAGGAAACAGACCTGTTGAAAAATTTTGGAACATTTTTTCTGTTTCAGTTTTTTCGTCTGTAAAGTGGAGATACAATTCAAATAGAGGTGCTTTTGAGGTAGATAAGACCTGCAGATACAAGTTGTTGCTTGAGAACAGTATGATGTATCATGAATTCTTTTAACAGAGGTTGAAGGAGTTCTAGCAAGTGTCTGAGCTTTTGCCTTCTAAGATGTAAGAACACTCCAACAAAAGTTTCTGTTTTCTTTCTCAGCCGTGTTATACAATTACCTGGATATTATTTTGTATGCAAAAGGAAATTAAAACAAAATGGAAATTAAAAAAAAAAATTAAACACAAAAATAAGAAAAAAGAAGGGTGCAAAGTCACTCCTACATTATCTTCTAGCTACTTTTGTTACCTTTCCTTTCAATCTTGTTTTTTAGAGTCAATAGCATTTTTCTATTGTGCAGGAATAAGTTCATTAATAGCTATAATATTTGAAGGCTGCATAGAGAAAATCAGTTAAGTGTGTGCAAAACGTGCCAGTGTAAGTCTAATAAAAACAGTTTTCTAAAATTTGTGTAAATATACTGAAGTTCTTACAAAATGTATTTCATGAAGACTTAGAACTACCTGGTTGAGGTTGTGCTCTTGATCTAATATGCAAGTCCCAGTATTACTCCCAATAAAATATTATCATACATTTAATAGTGTGTAATGTTATCTTCTTGGGGTTAGTATGGGTGAGGCATGGGTGATATCCTTATTTTTTGCAAGCTAGGAACTTATTTGTTGTACAACTTACTGTTGTATTTTGTCCTTTTTCTGAAGATTATTTGACTTAGCATGCGTAAGGTACTTGCTAATAATAAAATTCTCATCTAATTCCTATCTGAAGTATCAAGGAACTATAATTTTAGTAAATTTCACAGTTTGATTGGTAGTGGTAGGAGATCAATGGCAAAGCCGGTTGTACATTTCCATATATAAATATTCAGCACATAAAACTTTTCTAGGGTTTGCACCATTAGATTATGACCCATAAGAGATGCTCATGGACAAAGGGCCCATGAATTGTTCAGAGTTATTACTTAGGTGGTGTCATCTACAAAAGGGTCATCATATAATACCCATGTAGCAGAATAGTGTGGAACCATGTGATACATTAAATTTACTATGGGCTTTTGACAGGTACCCTCACTATTAGTCTTTTCCTTCAAAAGTTAGTCTAGTATTTATCCATGCTACTGAGCAGCCTCCAACAACTGACATTTCAGGCAACCACAAAAGCATATGCTGAAGTACTAAACACGCTTGTGTTCATTATAGATTATTTGAATTGTTTGCCAGATGTATGTAAATGATTTTGATTGAGATTAGAACTGTCTTGCTGAGAGGAAAGACAAGGTTCAGGTAGATACCTAGTTAGACAGACTGGAGTTGTGTAGAAAAGTCTCAGCCTTTGTATATTTTAATATCATTTGATACCAGTGGCCTGTTTTGTTGTGTTTGAGTTTTTTAATTCTTAATTCCAAAGGAGTCCTGTTGTTTTCTGTTCCCTGGTATTCAGTGGTAATTTCTGTAGTAGCTATAGGAGGCTTTATGGGGGCATTTTAGGCTTTTCCAGAGTCATACTATATTCCTGACACCTGCTGTAGCTAGCTGAATTTCAAGGAAAAAAAACCATTATCTTCCTTTACTGTCTCCCCTACAGCTGTAAATATGTATATATAAGTATATGCAGATTCTCATTCACTCTTCTAATTATTATTTAAGATACTGTAATTATATAACACAGTATGTGACTAGAAATGAATAAATGCACCTGTACTTTTCTAGCGGTGGGGAAATACATTTTTTATACATTGTGATAATTTAGTTTTGGTGTAGTTTTTCAAATTTCTTATGCTAGTTAAGGTTACAGAAACGAAGTGCTAATGAGTAGCATCTTTAAATCTAAAATGGAGGTGAAAGAAACATGAGGGTGGGAGCTTTCTTAGCACCCAGTCATTGATATTTGTGACCAGCTATGTGTGGTCTTGGAGAATTCAGCGATACAGCCGTGTTGTCTTTTCCTCCAGTGTGTTACTTTAATAATATGCTGTCATAAGACATCCTTCAATATTGGATTTTGGGAATGACTGTGTGAGTCTGAATGTTTTAAATAGTTCTAGGTTTCTGAGTAAGATCTGAAGAAGTTGTTTAATACTTCATAATATGATTAGCAGACCCTTTTTATTTATAATTAATTGTAATTTTATCACAGTAATTATATTTTGTTGGTCTTTAACATTAATTATATTTTAATATCATAACAAGACACATTTAAAATGTGGATTTATTTCCTGAAGAACATACATGCACAAGAAAATGAAGAACTGTGTTAAGAAAGCACAGATATCTTATAGCAGAGAACATAAAATAAGGATGCTTTCTCCAATGACAGAGTTATGATAACAATGCGATTATTCTCAGGAATGAGATTTTGATCTCTTACATTATTACTCAAGAGGATAAATATGGAGCTCAGTTCTCTTGTGCTGTTTATCAGAGACTCAGTGAACATCTTCATTTTTCATATTCTTCAAGATTCAGGTTATATATGAACTGCTCTCTTCTGCACTGCTGTCTGAAAAGTTCTGGCTCCTAATCTGTTGCATTAAAGTTTAACCTAATTTATGGTGTGCAACTTTACTACATACTGCAAAGGCTGATAGTTCACAATGCTGAATTACTGCAGTACAGGTATGTTTTTATTAAGTTCAGTTTGGAAATTTGTTGTTTTTGTAAAAAGAAACTAAATGGAATATTTGCAGCAGATTAATCATATTGGATAAGTAACAATGAATTGATAGTCATGATTGAGATTAATTTTTTATTTTAATATTTGTTTTTAAAATTATCTGGACTTGTAGTTCTGGTAAAAGAGTTCAACTGTTGTCAGCATTTACTCATACAAACGTGGCCCAAGATTCCACAGAGTAATGAAATTAGAGCAGTAGAAATAGGAGTACTCTCCTTGCTTTTCTGTGAGCAAATTGATAGTTTTAACTCAAGGTATTAAATTACATTTTTCAGTTTTCAGGCTTCCACTTGTTTATAGCTTGTTTTCAGGAGTTACATTTCCTTGTATTATAAAGAAGAGAGAAAAAAATACTATGCTTTTTGTTCTTACACATAAGTATTATGCTAGTTTATTTTTTAAATAGTGAATTTTAAAAAAAAATCAGTCAAAAAAAAGAGTGTTACTTGACATCAAAAATCTTCATTAAAAAGAAGTAAATAATTTTTCATCAGTTGCCTGTGCTACTATGCATACAGTTTCAATTTAACATATGAATGTAGGCAAGAGATCTGTTGCCTTCTTAGATGTGGCATTTTTTGTTCTGCAAGGATTGTTTTTCAAGCCTTAAAAATAATAGTATGCAACAACTCTGATGACAATAAATTGAAGATAAAAATTCAGACTATAGTCTCTTAGGAAAAGTTCCATGTACTTATAGGACAGTTGTGATTTAAGGCAAATGGCATCTTGGCCTGTATGAAGAATAGTGTAGCCAGTAGGAGTCAGGCTATGGAAGTGATTGTCCGCTTGTACTCAGCACTGGTGAAGCTCAACTTTGAGTACTGCATTCAGTTTTTAAAAGGACATTGAGGTGCTGGAGCATGTCAAGCAAAGGGCAAAAAGGCTTGTGATAGGTCTAAAAAACATGTCTTTTGAGGAATGGCTAAAGCCAAGTAGGGGGGACCTCATTGTTGACTACAGATACCTGAAACATGGTTGTGGTGAGGTGGTGGCTGGTCTCTTCCACCATGTCTGCAGTGAGAGGACAACAGGAAATGGCCCTTATTCCATACCATCTACATCATGCCCAAATCCTACACTTTCCTATGACATACATATTATATATATATACACATATATGCAAGCAAAGATATAATTTCCATAGTCAAAGACACCCTCCAAGGTGTCTTTTGAGTTCATTTAGGCCATGACTGTGGGTTCTATCTATCCTAGATGTCTTCCAGGGCAGGTGGGCTGGTTTGCTGTTGGGTGGTTGAGAGCTGCATCAGTCTCTCATGACTGGTGTGCCTGGAGCAGTCCATCCTCATTGTCCACAGTTGTTATGGCATGCAGTCGCAGTGTCATTCAGCAACCAACATTATATGCACATTCAACACTGCAGACTGTTCTCTCCCAAAAATCAAATCCCCTTGAGGAACACATCATGTTTCCCTGTCCCTCTGTATTACCCACTAAATGCACCCAGGTCCTTGAGCAAAAACACAGATGGGTTTGCCTTAACTGGACTAATCCAGTCTTCCCTAACACATTTCCCACATGCACCAAAGGGACTTATCCCTTTCTGCAGTACATGGAGATTTTGACTGGGCAGGGTCAGCTCAATTGGTACAGCCTCTACTGTTAAATGTAGATCTCAGTGTTTGAAGGTCCCACTACCTATTGCTTTCAATGTGGTTTTTAACAGTCCGTTGTACCACTCAGCTTTTCCAGAGGCTGATGCATGACAGGGAGTAGGATACACCCACTCAATACCGTGCTCTCTGGCCCAGGTGTCCCTGAAGTTAGTTTTGAAATGAGTCCCATTGTCCAACTTAATTCTTCCTGGGCTGCCATGTCCCGACAGGACTTGCTTTTCAGGGCCCAAGATGGTGTTCCAGGTGGTGGCACGAGGCACAGGGAACGTCTCCAGCCGTTCAGTGGTTGTCTCCACCATCATAAGCATGTAGTGCTTACCTTGGCAGATTTATGTGAGTGTGATGTAATCAATCTGCCAGGTCTCCCCATATTTATATTTCAGACATTTTCCCCCATACCACAGGGATTTTACCCTCTTGGCCCGCTTAATTGTAGTGCATATTTCACATGGATAACCTGGCAGGTAGTGTCCACTGCTAAGTCCACCCCTCAATCACAAGCTCATCTGGATGTTTCATCTCTTCACTGATGATTTGAGGCATCATGGGCCCACCAAGCCAGAAATAATTCACCCATATGTTGCCAGTCCAGATCTAACTGAGACACTTTGATCTTGGCAGCTTGATGCACCTGTCCATTGTTGCGATGCTCTTCAATAGTGCCACTCTTAGGTATATGGGCATCTATATGATCTACTTTTACAGCTAACTTTTCTATCCCAGGCAGTGAAGTCATGTCACAATTCAGCTGCTCGGATGGGTTTACCTCTGCCCTGACAATTTTTCCGTCATTTTAGCCACCTCCACAGAGCATCCACGAGTCAGTGTAGAGGTGGAGTGTTGGCCATTTCTCTTCTTTGGCAATATCTGAATCCATCTGGACAGTTTTCAGCTGTAACTTGAGTTCATCCACCTTGTCCCTCAATAGTTTCTGTGATTCATTGCATAGGAATCCATACAGCAGCTTTCACATTTTCAATTTATTTCTACAATACAGATGGAACGAGTCAGTGACGAGAGTGTGTTCCTTTTCATTTTCAGGTAGCTGATTATATGGTGGGGCCTCCTTAGCATATGATACCTTTTCGTCCACCTCTTTTGATGATAGTCCGAAAGTTTCGCCTTCAGGCCAGACTGTGATGATTTACAAGATCCCTGGGCAATTGGGATTTCCTTTTTGAGTCAGGTGTGTGATCAGTGCAACCCACTTATGTAACATCAGTGGCATGATGTGTGTAAGGGACTTTCCCTTTGAACATCCAGCCCAGCACTGGCAGTTGGGGTGCCAGAGGAAGCTGTGCTTTGGTGCCAATCACTTCTGAAGCAGCTCCAACCCCTTCTTAAGCTGCCTGTATCTCTTTTTCAGTTGGGGTGTAGCAGGCCAGAGAGCCTTTGTATCTCTAACTCCAGAACCCCAGTGGTCATTTTTGAGTCTCTTTTTTGCCAGAGGCTCCAGGAAGGACCATTCTCCCTGGCTGCTGTGTAGAGAACATTTTTCACATCTTGTCCTTTTTTGACTGGCCCAAGAGCTACTGTGTCAACAGTCTGCTGTTTAATTTGGCCAAAAGCTTCTTGTTTTCAGGTCCCCACTTGAAATCATTATTCTTCCATGTAGCATGATAGAGAGGCCTTACAGTCTGTCTGTAATCTGGAATATACATTGTCCAAAAAACCCACAGCACCTAAGAAAGCTGCATTTCCTTCTTGCTGGTTGGTGGGGCCATAGCTGCTGTTTTGTTGACCACATCCATTGGAGTCTAATGACGTCCGTCTTGCCATTTTACTCCTAAAAACTGAATGCCCAGAGCAGGTCGCTTAGCTGGACTTTAGGAGGAGTTGGATTATCTCCTCCTCTTTCTGAAAAGCTTTCTAGGCAGTGTTGCCCCACAGGATGATATCATCAATGTACTGCAGGTGTGCTGGAGCCTCACCCCTTTCCAGTGCAGTCTGGATCAGGCATGGCAAATAGTGGGGCTGCGATTTCACCCCTGGACACCCCTCTAGTGTACTGGACATCCTTCCAGTCCTGCTGTCCTGCCCTCACCTCCAGCACTGCCTCTGGGAGTCCATTCATAATTACACCCAGTCTGGAAGGGGAAGAGAGGATGATGATTTTGTTTTCGCCCCTTTTTCCTTCTTCAGGCCTGTTATAACACCTTTTGAGAATCTTGAATTTCCTGTGTATGTTAAGGAAAGAATGTTCTTATTGCTAGGTCTGCCAAATCTCCTCAGTGGCATCCACACCACATTTAGAGTTACAGACCAAATAATTTACAGACTGGAAAATGACCTTAGGTGATACAAAATAACCTCAGGGCCCTAGCCATGCCCCATCATGACTACTGCAAAAATTAGCTGTTTCTGTCCTGACCAGAAAAAGGGAACAGTCCAGTACTACATTTTAATGGTACAGTAGATCCATAATAAGTATGGTAGTTGCTCAAGTGGAAAAGAATAGGTTAGCCTTTTCTCCATAATATAAATATATGTGTAAAAAATTTGGATACTAAATAGTATTTGTTTGTCCAGCTTGGTAAAGATAAACTTTAAACTTAAACTTTCCACATAGACTATAGCTATTACATACTAATTAATACCAGAAGATCTGGTAAATTTTGAAACCCATGTCTATTTAGGTATCTTAATTGTGATGTGTTGTGAACAACTTGTTTCTGCAAAGCTCCTAGACATTCACAGAAGGCAGGTGATTGTGCTAATGAGCTGTAAAGTAAGTTGTTATGCATCTTTGTTTTAAACAGGATGGAAGATGGCAAGCACATCTTAACTTGTTTTTTCTGTAAATTATTAAAAAACAAGTAAAGTAGCCTATCATGGTGGAGGACTGATCAGCTTCCCAGCCATGTTTTAGAAACTTAAGAATTTAGGAATGAAAATCAGGAAGAAAATACCCTATGAAGCTATGTTACCGATATGAAAAGCAAAGAAAAACAAAGCAGACCAAAACACCACCTTTTTATCAAGAAGACAAATGCATTTGAATACATTGTGTAGTAGATGGGAGTTTAAAGATTTAAGGCCTGGTGATAAACTGATATTTGCGCTATCTTTCCTGAAAAAGAACAGAAAAAGTTTGAAAAACGTCAAGCATAATGTTTAGAAGTTAATTAGGAAGAAATAAATTAAGGCAAACATTGATGAAACATTCATGTAAGGGTTCTATGGTCAAAACTTGAAACTGATCTCATTTTCAGGGAGATCAAATGGGCTTGCATGGAGGAACAACAGTTTTCTGGCAAAACTTGAGTATAAACAAGGAGTGTGCAAAAAGTGGAAGCCTGGAAGACAGGTAA
This sequence comes from Orthonyx spaldingii, assembly GCA_013397795.1. Lineage (NCBI taxonomy): Eukaryota > Metazoa > Chordata > Aves > Passeriformes > Orthonychidae > Orthonyx > Orthonyx spaldingii. The sequence goes on along the minus strand of VZTJ01000379.1, from coordinate 781,948 downwards.
CCTGGAAAGAATCTAGAGACTCTGTCTAAGCATGAAGACATAGTAGGAAAGCCAAAACCCATCTAGAATTGCATCTGGTAAGGGATGTCAAACAACTCATAGAGTCATATAGTAGTTTGGGTCAGAAGGGACCTTAAAGATCAGCTAGTTCCAGCTCCCTACCACAAGCAGGGACAGCTTGCACTAGAAAGTCTTCTATAAGCACACAGGGAATAAAAGGAAGGCTAGAGGAAATGTGAGCTTGCTGCTGAATGGTGAAGGAGCTTTGGTGACAGAGAGCATGGAAGACATTAAGGTACTTGTTATGAAGTGAGAGGGCAGAGCTTAGACAAGTCCCTGCTTTTGACAGGTTTCTGGCAGTAGACAGCAGCTTTATTGAGGCAGCCAGTACCCAAAACCCCACTCTGGTTTGCAAGTTCTTAATAATGATCAGGCCTATTACAATATGAATTATTTATTGAATAGCCCAAGGAGAACAGACATAAGACTAAACAGACTGCTTACTACACAGGATAACACAAAGAACTACTAGTAGGTAAAATACAGTGCATGATAATAAAGGTACTTATGCTACAGCTAGCGAAGAAATAGTATAGATTAGGAGCCAATGTCTCTTACCAATTTATGATGGTGGTGTACAGAAGTCTTCTTAATTTCTCTCAGTCCCAGGGAAGTATCTTAATGTGAACGTCTTCATGTTGAGGAGAAAACTCTCTACACACTCAGAGAGTGTGTAAGAGATTTCTGAAATCATGAATATCATAGTGATCTTCTATAGTTGTAAGAAGTGCTTGTCTGTCAGTCACTTATTTCTGGCTTATCCTTTCCTACCATTTAAGGAAGGATGTTTATTGCTGGCTTAGGGTGTTTTCAGCAGAGATAATTCATCACAAGACAAACCATTCCAGCCTAGCTTAGCCATGGGAGAAGTAGAGATAAGCTTTTTCTGTATCAGGGGGTGAAAAATCCTGTCACAGTACTGTATGCCTTCTTTACCTCAGTATTTACTACTGAGAGTAGCCTTCAGCAGGCCCCAGAGATCAGGTGGAAAATCTTGAGTGGGGAAGACATTCCCACAATGGAAGACAGTTGAGTTAGAAAATAGTTAAGCAAATTGTATAGAGAGCCCTGCCATAGGCACAGATGCTGAGAGAGCTGGCTGGTATCACTGATAGGCTACTCCAAATAGTTTCTCAATGATTATGGTAACTGGGAAAGGTGCCTTAAGACTGCAGCCCTGTGCTCAGGAAGGACAGAAAGGAGGACTAGGAAGAGGTCGCACAAATCTCTAGTTGATCCTTTGGAAGGAGATGGATCAACTTCTCTGAGGTAGCATTTCCAGGCACGTGTGCAACAAAAAGGTGCCCAGAAGCAATCAGTGTGGGTTCACCAAAAGGAAGTCGGAGCAACTCATCATTTTGTAGCAGGAAGTGACAGACTTAGTAGATAAGAGGAAACCAGTGGATATTGTGTTTCTTGACAGTGGGAAGGCTATTGTCTGAAAATATCCTCATAGAGAAGCTGAAGAAGTATGGGCTGGATGAGCAGACTGTGAGGTGGATTGAAAACTGGCTAAATGACTGGCACCAGAGGGTAACAAGTGGCATATAGCCCTCAGTGGTGTATCCTAGGCTCAATACAGGGTCCAGTCCCATTTAACATCTTCAGTAATAATTAGGATGTTGGACCACTGTGCTGTCATCAAGTTTCTTGTTAGTACGGAACTGAGAGGAGTGACTCATACGCCACCGGGTTTTGCTGCCATTCGAAGGGAATTCAGCATGTGGCAGGAAAGGGCCAACAAGAGCTTCATGTTGTTAAAAAAATGGAATTCCAGAGTCTGGTACTTGAGGAAGAGTAGCCACTTGTACCATAACATGCTGGAGGCTGACTGGCTGGAAAACAGCTTTTTTGAGGCCTGGGCACGGTGGACACCAGGCTGAACAAAAGTCAGCAATTTGCCCTTAGCTGCAAAGGTGGCTAATGATATTCTGAGATGCATTAGAAGGAATGCTGTCAAAAGATCAACAGAAGTGTTCCTTGCCATCTTTTCAGCACTGGTGAGGCCACATCTGGAATACTGTACCCAGTTCTGGCTCCCTAGTACAAGCAAGACATGGACATACTGGAAAGAATCCCACAAAGGGCCACTAAGATAATAAAGGAGCTTGAGCATCCCTTGCATGAGAAAAGCTGAGAGACCTGAGACTATTTAACTTAGAGAAGAGAAGGCTCAGGCAGATCATACCAATGCATATTAATACCTGCAGGGAGGGTGCATTAGAGGACAAAGCCAGGCTCTTCAGTGGTTCCCAGTGACAGGACCAGAACGTGAAACACATTTGTTAGCTATTAGTTGGTGACGTATTTCTTTCCATGTTTGGAATCATAGATGAATAAGGAAGGCATTTAAAAAATTTTAAATAATGCAATAATATATTTCATAGTTTCTTTAGCAATCTGATAGCATTTAGTTGCATTAATTCTGGAGGACCAGCCTTACACTGTGTTCTTTTTCATTAAAAAAAACCCAACTGTTTAATCTCTAGCAGCTGTTTAAAGAGTTTTGATTTTTACAAGGAGCTTTAGAAATCGCATTAGTTTGTTGTTTTATAGTAATTTCATTATATTCTTATGTTCTTTTTTAATGTTACTTATCTCATATTTTCTGGTTATTCATTAAAATATTCACACTGCTGTGCAGTTCATGACAAGCATGTATATGGCATTTTCTGTTGGCTCTTCACAATCAGCCTGAATTATTAACTATTTTTCAACATATTTGAAATATATTTCCCTGTTCTTTGTTCTGTGATCCAGCACCTAAGAAATTGGGACAGATTATCTCTGGATTGTTTTGTTTTGTTTTGGTTTTTTTTCTCCCCAAAAGCTTAATCTTTTCTCAAGTGTTTCAGTTATTTGAAAGTGTGGTTTCCAGTTTGCAAAGAATAGCATCTGTGGTTTTGGATTAACTTGACAATCAAAATATCTGCCATCTAGATCTGCTTTGAAAGTAATTTTTAGCCTCTACATCTTGTCATAGATGTAACTCTGCAGTATACATGGCATTGCTTTCAAGCACATTGGTTGATAAAATGTCTTGGAAATATGCAAGTAAAGCATGTATTCAAATGTATTAGCTGTTAACACAGAGCATTCACATAGCAAGCAGTTTTCAGAAATTAAATTAATTATTTGCATTGAAAAAGAGTATAACTGTTCCTGGAAGCTGATTTGTGATATGAACAAATGGTAACGTGTATTATAATCATGGTAGTTTCTTTGTTTCCTCAGCTCTTTTTTTGCAATAGAGAACTCACAGAAGGTGTTTAATGTTTCCATATCACATAGAATATCAGTTGCAATTTTGATTAAATCTTTGCTTTCATTTGCCTTCATACTTTGTATATACAAGGACCTTAAGTACAGAAATTTTCTTTTTGTTCTTTTGAATCAGCAGTCCATCCTCACAATTCACTCACACAGTCTCATGATCAGCAACAAAGTTTAGCTGTGCTCATGAAATGCATCATTGTAGATAATTTAGCTGCAGATTTTTTATTTTCTCTCATTGGAAAAGGGAGGAGATTTAAACAGTATTTGCATTATGATACAGTTGTATACTTTTCTTGATGAGATTTTGTGTGATACTAGAACGCAGATTCACTGAGGGTCTTCATTACCAGCTAAGTTAACTTACTGCAACACTGATTACACGCGATCACACACAATATTTGCCTTGGCGTATTCAACTATGTGCGATCTAGATCATGTCCAAAGGGTGAAGTTCACTTAATTTTCTTTTTTCATATAAAAGACTATTTACTTCTACCTTGGGCTCTTTCTTTGAGGTTTTACAGAAAAACCCTTGGCTTTGATAGACACTGATCCAAAAACTGTATTTTAGGATGGTAGTTTTTTTAATTTCTAAAGAATGCACAGTTTGTTTGTTTATTTCATTTTGTTTGGATGTGTTCCCTGTCACATCCCCATCCCCTATGAAGTGCTATTGTGCAATATAATGGAAGTGAGTTGATGGTTGGCCCTGGCCACTCTCTCATTTCGCCACACCCATCATGATCTGTGGGAGAGTGTAGTAAGAGAGAAAGTGAGAAAACTTGTCTGTTGAGATAAAGACAATTTAGTAAGTGAAGGAAGTAGAAAGAAGGAAAATAGCAATGCAAAGGCAATCACTCACTACCTTCCACAAGTAGTGTGCTTATGCCCAGTCAGTCTTTGAGTAATGGCGACACCCTAAAAACCCTTCCCTCAATTTTTATTACTGAGCATGATGTTAAACGTCATGGAGCATCCCTTCAGTCAGTTGGGATCAGCTGTTCCTGCTGTGTTTCCTTCCAGCTTGTAGGCCATCCTAGCCTACTGTGTCTGAGGTTGTTTGACTTAAAAGCTGAATTTTAATCTTTCTTGATGTTTGGCAGTGTTCCTTCAGAAATAGAAGCAGAAAATGCTGTATTAATTCTCCTCCAACGACACAACAGATTTTCACAGATAAATTATTATTCTTGTGGTTGTACCTGAGTTTCAAAGGTCAAGAGAATATAGGCATTCTTATTGGGAAGAGAGACACAAAATGGGCCAACTTGGCCATCCAAGCAAGACCTATTACATCATTGTCATGTTGAGGGATAAATTTAACTGTACAAAATGTATCATGGTTCTTCTACTTGATTAATGAAAAAAAAAAATTAAAAAAAATTAAAAAAAAAATTAAAAAAATTAAAAAAAAAAAAAGAAAAGAAAGAAATTCAAAGGTAGCATCCCAGAAAAGGGAACATAGTTAAATAGAATATATTCTGATATGTTTAGTAAAAGAGACATTGCTTCTGAGATTCAGGACGCTCATGGCACCTTGGATTAGTTGATAACTCTTAGAATGCCTAGAAGCAAAGTGTCTGAAAGGAGACAATTTGTATATGTGACAATATTTGATCAATGTACTGTTTTAGAGATGTTTTCTGCTGGTGCCTGATGCATTTAGACTTGTATGTATACTTGTGGAGCTGACAATTCTGAAGTTGATGACACCTCTAAGGGGAAGAAATTTACATTTTCTTTTTTTTCAGTCCAACCTTTGTCTGCCAGATAATAGCATTTTAGCATGGCGCTTCCAGTTGGATTTTTGTCAGAAAAAGAGAAGCAAAAATGAATGGTGGCAATGTAGGGAGTGAACCTTACTGTTCATATCAATGGCAAGTAAATGACTGAGCAAACTTTTAGCCATATGCCACTTTATCTATGTAAATATCAGTCAGATGAATTAGAAGAGATTATGAAGTGTCTAGGCTAAACAGGTATCTGAAATGGCAGTTGCTGTATCCAAACCTGTTACAGAAGTTTTTATCTTAACAGAAAACTTGAGATTTTGAAAAAATTTTGCATTTAAAAAAAAATATTCAGGCAGTCAGCTACCAGGTTTTGTCTTTTCTAACAAAAATTATCTAATCCTGTCCATAAAGAAGAGGACCCCAAAAGAAAAGCTTCTCTGACTTTGTGTCAGAAGACATAAAAACTCTGAAAAAGTTTCACTGACATTTGACAGCATGTTTTATCTCAGTACTGTAAATAGTGGAATACTCCATTTTATGGAGGCTTTCAAAAGTATAGCAGATTATTGAAGAGCTGTTGCTTTTTGACCTCATCATTAGAGATAATTTGTTGCAAAAACATAATAAGACTCTGTCAGTTTGGAATTCAGCCATTATCATTTAAAAAAAGAGAAATTGAATATATGAGTGAAATAGTTCAGCTATATAAAATAAATTTGCTTTAATTGTTATAGATAAGATTTGGGCAAACGTGTTTCCAAGGCATATATTTTTAAAAGGGAACAAAATGAAACCTAGATTAGAGCACTAACATTCCATCTGTTTTTGTTGTGGACAAAAATCCCAAGTGAAGGGTTACATAACTGATTCATTCTGGTTCTGTGGATCATAGAGGGATCAGACCCAGTCCTCAGATTTCCTGGAGAATTTTACTACAATCAATCAAGGAACATAGAGCTAAAGAGAACTAACTCTAGAGAGAGCACAGTCCTCAGAGGTTTAGAATGAATTAAGCTCATTAAAACAGTTTAGACGGAGTTTTCAAACCAAGTGTAGCTGCTTTCCTAGCTGATGGAGCAGATGACCATTAAGAAGACAATTTAAATGCCTGTTTTGCTGACAAATTAAATCCTGTGCAATCTGAAAAGAATTAAAGTTTCAAACTATAAATAATTGCTATCTACACAGACTTGAAAGTAAAAAGAGCCAGTGCTCTTCCTGCCTACCAGTTGTGTATACAAAGTCACCACATATGATTTCCATTTAATGAAAACATTCCTTGCACTACAAGGTCTTTCTCTTTGCACAGTGATGCTTATTTAAAACACTTACGCATAGTATATTTTGAAAACTGTTCTTAGTATTTTTTAAATTACTGATGACGTTTAAAATTACTGTGTCATAACCTAGAGAACACTCTTAGCCTTCTAGACTAAACAAGAACCAAATTATTCCTGCATCTTAGAGACCATTACATGTTCCATTCTATTCTATTCTATTCTATTCCGAGGAGGTGTGCTTCTTTCCTTTCTCCGGTCTCATAAAGATCTTTCATGTGGTCTTCAGAATATTTTTTAATCTATCTTTGATTCTGTATGATTCTTAAATCCCACTTCTGAAAATCAAATGTCAGATATCTTCAAGATATTTGTTCACAATTTTTAACGGCAACCTATTCTTATGAAGCAGTATGTAAGCTTTGAGGAAAAGAGCTTTTCTCCACTTTCTCCTGTTTGTGTCGGTGCAGAACATTGGCAGAAAGGCATGAAGGAAAAGCCACATATTTGTAGTATCACTGTGTGCAGTCTGGAGCTAGATGAAATATTTTAATTCATTAAAAGAATATTTTTCATCTAAAGCACAAAATTCATCAATATCAGAACATATTTCTGCATATTTCTTTCCAAAAGAATGATTGACCAAATTTCAAATAGCAAAAGAAAAGCTTCTGAGTGCTGGCCATTTAACAATTTGAAAGTTGTTGGTAGGTGTCAGAACACCATAAGGCAAGGAAAATCAGAAAAGGAAAGGAAATAATTGCAAGGAAACCATTATTTATGTAAAGACAGGTGGTGTGATTCTTACAGCTGTTCTGTGCAGGGACCAGAGTTGTGGGTGCCTTCCAGCTCAGGATATTCTGTGTTTCTATGAAAGAGGCCTGCTTGTTTTCCAGAAAAAAAAAACCCCAACTTAGTCCCATAGTGGAACTTACAGAAGAACAGTTGTTGGAACATTGACGCTTAACTGAGGAATGCACTATATAGTGTAACTATTGGTCGACTTTACCTGGGGACCAGAGTTATCTTTAGTGTATAAGGTTAGATAATGTTTCTATTTCTAAAGTAATCAAGGATGTCACAATATGAGCTGTCATTTACCCACAGTTTTGTAAACTTTTTGGGACAGGATTTTCTCTTCATTTTGCACCATTTGTAAATTTATATATTATTACCATGTTATGAATAAAACCATATAAGTATATTTAAGTTGTTAAAAAATAATTTTAAAAAAGTCTCAAAGCCTTATCTTTTTACTTCAAAACTGTTCTGGCATGGGTAAGTGCTCTAAACTGTGGTAGTCACTGAGACTCAAACTGTCAGTTCTTGATGTAGAGCTGAGGTTTTCGTATAAACTGCAAAATCTGAGCTGTATTCTGCCAACAGGAAAGGAGACATGACCACACAATCGATTTGTTTGGGTTTGGGGAATTTTGGAGCTATAATCAAGTAAAATAAAACATGTTTGGAATTCTGCAGATGTTCTGCTCAGCACCCTTAGCATTAGATTTAGTAGGTTCACCTTCCGGCAGGACATTTGGTAACCTTTTTCAAAGTTAGAAGCATCAAAGTGTAGATTTCATGTGTAAACATGAAAATCACTGCAGACTACTTACAGGTTACAAAGTGTGATGAGTTTTTGAATTGAGTATTTGTGAAGAAGAACAACAGATTGTCACACTAACTAAAATAAAATATACTAATAAAAATACAAAACCAATTCTGAAACAATGTAACCCCTAGAGTTTTATAAATTTTGAATTATCAGGGACATGCCATGTGCTTATAAATACAGAAATAGAATACAAAGAATAAATCAGTAACTTTAGAAGTGTTTCAGAAAACATCCCAGTGTGAAGATCCTTTACCTGCTGGGATCAGAGCATGCAACTGGCACATGCCTGAATCCACTTTAGGTTCATGGGTCCTTTGAGCCAGACCAGAAGCATTATATCTCATAAAAAATGAAGTTAAGTTAATTTCCAACACTCAGTTAAATCTTTTGTTGTTAAAAAACAGCAAAGAATTGAGGATGTGCCTAAAGTAGCATTCTTGTGCTATGCCATTTGTGGCATAACACATATGTGTTAAAACTTTTTGGATTGGGTGAAGAGAATGGAAAGGGAAATCCTAGAATATATTTGTGTAGTGGAAAAGCAGTTATTTCTTGATAGTTCTGTAGTATGTTTTGAGTCAAACTACACTAGAGCAAATAGATGGGATTAGTACTTTAAAGGAGGCAGAGATTCTTCTCTGCCTTTAATAAACCTTCTCCTTCTATATACAGTAGTTTGTGTAGCAACATAAAATCTTAGTGTGTTATAATCTTAGCACAAAATCTTAGCAATTTAGTATTAGTTCTGCATCAGTTTTAATAATTGTCCAAGAATGCCACAGACACAAAACTCATTCCTGATGTTAGATACCAAGATTCAGATTCTACTGGCCATACTATCTTGTATATGCTAGTTGGAGAGTTAGGAAATTTTCCATATTTTAATTTCAAAATCCATTTTCATTAGGCACCCTTTTAATACATGTAGCAGTATTACTCACCATGAGCTTTGTGCAGAGTCAATGCTTTAAAGGTCTCAGGGGGTAGAAGTAAATTGCCTCAGTAAGTGTATTGTTTTAGCTGAAATCTTTTGATTAAAGATGTATTCTGAAGGAATGAAGTTTACAAAGATGATAGGGATATAATACAACTTTTCTTTAATAGTTGGGAGGAGAAAGAAGGAGAAAAAACGTATAGCTTGTGACCCCTTGAATTTGAAGACATCATTCTATATAAATTACACCCTTTCAGATTGCATGGAAGTATAAGACAGTGAACCATAGCAGCGTGCAGTAAACGCTTGGAATAAGCTGATTTGCACTTTAAAAGTTATGCATTTAAAGGGTAAGACAGGATACATTTGTTTATATATTATTTTCTTTCTTTTACCTATCTTAATCACTTAATGACTGTCCTGTTAATTTAGTTTAATTTCTACTTTTTATATAAGTTTTCTAATGGAAGTTGACATAAAAGCCTTTGTGGACAGGCATGATTGGTTCTGTTTCTATGGCAACATGGGTGAATAGAAGAATGATTTCCTTTAGGAAGCTTTCCTAAAAGCTGTTTTGTACCCTATAACGATATCTCTAGATTGCCATCCCTTGTCAGAGGTGAACAGAGATCACATCGAGGGTCAGCTTTGTTCCTTGTGTTTATAGATTATCTTCTGCAATCAAAAGACTGCTTTGCTCTTCTTTTTCTTTGTGGTGCTGAACCAATTACATTCTCTACTGTACACCGATGATAGGAAACTCAGCAAGATCTTTAATTTTTCAAAGCGTAACAAATAAACTAGAACTAGACCAACTATTGTACTGTAGTAAAAGTGTCTCTGGCAGCTACTTTGAGTTCCTCATTTATCAGTCATATATCCATTTGTAAATATTTACTTTATGCATCTTACTCTCTGGAAAAGCCTGAAATATTAAATAGCAAGTTGAACAGTTCACTTCAGTGGTTTGATTAAGAGCGAGATAAATCTTATTTAGTATTCTTGATCTTGGTAAATCTTGAGGCTTAGTATACAAATGCCATTTTTTAAAGTGTGAATGTCAGCTACATTAATAGTGTGATTTTGATACATCAAATTATCTAACCACCATGTTGGGGAAGTTTCTAGTCAAAGAAAGTCAAAAAGTTCTTTACATTGTATTATATAAAACCATAGTAGTAAAGCTGGATGATCATAGTTAATAATGATGAATGTGTATGTAATTTCTCATGCTTCCTATCCATAAAGATAATGAAAGACATGCTCTTTTACTCTGACCTATGTGAAGGATAATGCCTGTTAATCAATAGTGTGTTTGTGAATTGAAGTACCTTTCTATATTTCTCAAACCCTAATTTCAATAAATGTTTTCTGAGAGAGAATTTTATTTTCATAATAAAAGTGGTTTTAAAGTTTCCTTCCTCTGTATAATGATAGTAATGCCTTTGTCATTTTCGGTCAGGTGTCTTAAATAAAAGCAGCAAAATTGCTCTTTGTATCTATGTCCTGCTCTGCTCCACATTTGTAAATTTTTACTTTGTTAGCCATTTTTATCATTATTGTTGTAAGTCTTGAAGGTATTAGGTCCTGTGTCAGTAAAAGAGAGAGATCATTGTGCCCTGCAGAGGAAAGGCAGCTGTTACATATCAGACAATGTCCAAGGAAGAAAACCTTTCACTAATGAAAGGCATGGGAATTTCGACTTTAAAATTTCTCTTCCTTTCAGAACTACCAGCTTGTTTGCTTGGGGAGAATATATAGCTGTTTCTTTTGACTGTGTCTGTTGCTTAAGTAACTTTGATTTGAAAATTTATAACCAAGCAGTTTTTAATTGTTCAATTGAGAAGATTAACACTATCAAGAGAGGTTAAGAGATTATTTTTTTTAATGTCTTTTAGGGATATTGTCTAAAAATCATAGTGGTAAATAGTGAGCAGTCTTGATAGTTCAAGGAACAGAAGACCTAAAAGATACTTGATGCTAGACGTGCATTGAGGATTTAATGGGGAAATTAATTTATTCAAAAATTGGCCTAGGGAAAGCTGTAAAGTGTATTAAAAAGATTAATAAGTGACGACTGTGGTCCTTGTTGTGGTATCACTGTCTCAGTACAGATAACTGAAAGGAAATATAGAAGCACAAAATAATAATTTTAATGGAACTAATTGTTACTAAGCTACTCAAGTAAACATAGAACCTGTCAAAGAGAAGTACAGGCAAGAGGTAGTGATCAATAAGTACAGAAGAAAGATCTGGTGAAACTGGGAGTCAGACCAAACGAAGTGTTTCTCTATAATATTAAATATAAACAGTACTTCTTCCCTGCTTTCTTTCCTCCCTCTTAATCTCACAGGACCTTTTATGTTTGGTAAAAAATAATTTCAGTATTTTGTCTACCTGCATCCAGGTTTGTTTTTCTTGTATTTTTTCAAGATTTGTTTTCTTTTGCATGTTTGCGTGTTATCCTTGCACCTGATATCTTCAGCTGAGTAAATTTTTTTACTTGGTTACAAATCATATGATTTTTAATAGTGTGATCCCCTACCAGATAGCAGGAAGATCTGAATAGGTGTCTTTGCAATGCCTGTATATTTTAAAAAACCAGTTGTCGGAAAGACAGACGTTTGTTCTAGATATTCTGAAACTATTGAAAGTAAGCATTATTAGATATTGCCATCTTACCATAAGACAGGTGAATGATTTTTCATTTAAGTGCATTATCGTCTTCTTCTGGTACATATATACCATCAATTAACCTAAGTTTTCAGTGGAAAATTTAATAGCGATGTGCTTAAGTAGAATATGGATATACCTATGTAGAAAGAAAATAGTCTTTACACTTGTTATGCAAGTAGCATTATGGCAATAAACACCTACTGCTTGGCAGAAACACATACGTTTATCATATTCAATTGAGCAATATTTGAAATACAGAGCACAATGAAATTCATTGACATTCTCACCATAAAGCTGTCATTGCAGCACTGATAGCAGGTGATAGTTCTACAAGCACATGTCAAATCTGTGCTTATCTGTTTTGACATCTGTTGATGGAAGCTCTCTTTTTCTGTTTAAGCTGGACAATAACCTTGATATTCCTTGTGAACAGTTAAAGCCCACATATTTTAAGAAAGATGTCTTAGCTTGTGATTTATACCTGTCATAGCAAATTAGCAGATGAAAACTGATCATAAAACAAACATTGGCACATTCGAAGTAGATTCACTTACAACATTAAATCTTTAGTTGTTTTGTTCACAGGCTATACCCATTTTGTTGAACTTCATGGACATAAAATAAATTTTTTAGAATTTATTTGGTGATAATTATGCTGTTCCCTTCTCACCCACCTTTGTTCCTGGCCTCTCCCTGCCCATAAAAATCCTTCAGTAATAGAACTTTTCCATGAAATAGAAGTGAGCTTATGGAACAGTTATGGGAAAAGAATGTTTAGAAACATGACAAGCTTTCTATCTTTTCTTTAGAACACGCTGACATACTCTTTTAGGAGCAAAGTGTGGCACCAGCCTGAGGTGTAAACCAGAAGTACTTCCTTTTGCTTCAGTATTCATGGTTGACAATATTACAAAATTTTTCAATAGCAAAAAGAACAATTATAAGTAAATTGGTATGCCATTTTTCAGTTGAATCAACAATGAATTTCTAAGCCCAAACTATTCACCTGCAGCAAGTTGTTACTTTGGGGTTTTTTTAGCCAGTATTATATTATGCATCTACTGTAATATTATGATGAAAAGTCAGTGTAAGTGAGTGCAACTGTATGATAATTCTTTAATGATTGGGGCTAAATGACTCATGCTTTATTTATTTATCTATTTTTCTTACATCAGTTGGCAAACTATTCCTTTGAAATAAATTAGTGTCTAGAAAAAGACTGGACTGGATCATTAGTTAAAAAGATTCTTCTATTGCCTTTTAGCAATGAGATGGACCATATGAAGTAGTCTGGGGATTGAATACAACTGATAAAATTAAGGCCTGTGGGAAATGAAGAACTAGTTCTGTAGCATCCCAAAGATCAAATAGTGATTTTACAGGCACTGTAATCCAAAAATAACCATCCTTTCAGGACAACCTCAAATTCGCTTACAATCTCCAAATACAATTACTCATTTAGAACATAGAAGTAGTTTGTAAATGGTAGTGTAATTCTTTCCTGCTTTGTGGTTGTTTTGTTTTGTTTGAATGTAGTGATTATGACGTTCACTACTAGCAACTGGTTAGGTGATGCTATTCATATCATCAAACAAACTGCAGTGTAAATGTGCACAGACAAAATTTGAATCTTGAAAAATCTCTTCAGAGTCAGCAGATACATCTTTAAAAGTGGCTTTGTCATTTTAGATGCATCTTGATTTCATGACAGAATTATGGTTTGTATTTCCATTTGATACAGAGTCTCTATTAAAGTACACATACTCTGAAGTTATAGAGCAATGTAGTGTAAAATAAGTACATTGACCTGGTTAGCACTTTTTAATTTTAACAAACAGTTATTTCATGTTCTCCAGTAGTATTCCAAATGCCTATTCAGAAGACAACTGTTATCAAGTGGCTTATTACTCTAAAAAAGAAATTTGCCATTAATGATCATAGAAGAATAGTTTTGCTATCTGCTCAGTAATTGATAATCTTTAAAATTTTGTATGCTGTCCTGCAAAATTAAAATTTTAAGGGCTATTTTTCCTCCCAAATTTTGAGTTCTTTTGCCATAAAATTCAAGATTTTTAGATGTGCAAGTCAAAATGAATTTAAAGTACTCACTGTCAGGATGGGGACTACCTCTAATGTTTTACTGCTTTTTTATTACTAGTTTACTGGTCTATAACTTTGTTTTAACTCTTTTTCTTAATTTAAGCTCATTCGTTTAGTAGTATCTTTAGTTTTTAACCGTTACACGAGCTCTATTTGCAATACAGAAAGATAAATTCTTATATCATATTAAAAATTAGTGGTGCTTTCCAACTAACATGTCATACCATTAGATGATCCTAAAGAAAGAAGATAAATCAGAATGTAACTACAAATAGCTAAGCCTGATCTAGGTTACTGAGTGAGAAAAGTTTTATGACTCTACAGAAACAGTAAAAAGCCTGGGATATCTTGTACTTCTGTAATCCACTTCTACACAATGTGTAATATACTTGTACTATTTCAGCCTCTTGCAGGGCCTTCATTATGCTGAGAACCTGTTTTTGAAACCAATTTCAACTTAACTAGAAGACATAGCTTCTTGTTAGTATTCACATTCCGTGTAGTCGATGGAAAACTTCCTGTTAATTCAAGCGGGCTTGATTGGTCCAAATGAAAGAGCTGCTTGTCAACAGTTTCTGAAACAGTAGGTGTGCTGGAGTAGAAAGCTGGAAAATCATGAGTAATTGTTTACAACAACTGTGAAGAAAAGTGTGAATACAGAGAAGTCTTTCTTTGAAAACCTTTGAATTTGATCAAACAGTGAAATTAGTGTATCAAAGTATATTATCAAATTATAAGAGCTAAACGGCTTTTTTGAGTTTTATTTTTAGATTTTAGGTATGTCAGGAAATGCAACTGAAATTGTAAATTAAAATCCAAAAATTGCAAATGAAAGGAGAAAAAAATACTGAAAGGATAACTAAATGAAGACACTTTGGTTCTGTGGAGACCTCACAGAGAGAATGAGCGGTAGAGATTCTCTTCCAGCCCTTGCCTTTATCCCAGGATATAAGGCTTTGCAGGATCAATCACCAGACTCAACTGTTCCAATATCAACCTTAATTTTCATGTTGACAGGTTTTTACTGGTCATCAGCATTGCCACAGCAACCCTATCCTGTCTCCATTTCTACCCTCCTTGTCTGCATTTCCACATCCTCTGTGGTTTTTACATTCTAGTAAGAAAACCTATTACTGAGACTTTCTCAATATACAACTTCAGTGGTAAAGGCAAATATTATCGAGGAGATACCTGCCCAGATTACTGCAAAATACAGGCTCTTTTCATGTCTCCCAGGTAATCCTTATCCTGGCTATATTAGACTTTACTTCACCCAGCAGTGAAGGTAATATTAGGATGAAGAGAAAATCATACCTGAGGCAGAACAATTGATAAACCATTTCTCCTTTCCTGCATCATTTTTTTCCTAAACTAGCAAGTAATATTCAGCAACAATCTTCCTCCAGGTCTGTAACCCAACTCCAGGTTAAGCTCCTTACCTGTAAGATTTGTGAACATGGCTGTGTGACCTCTGATGACTTTTTCAGTATAATTTATTCATTGGCATTTATTCAGGCTGTGATGTTCCAGAACTTGATCCAGACCCATCTGTTTTTCTCAGGCCCTGTTGTGCAAGTTAAGAATAATACGACAGTGTATGACATAGGTGTGTGATGTAAAATACATTATTGTTTGTGAATTGGTACCACATGGCAGTATTGAGTACTGATGAGGAAATCAATAATTCAAGTACTCAGAGGAGAGTTTGAGTGTTGTGTGGTAAATAAAAGAATGAATTAAGAGCAGAGCACAAATCTGAGCTTATTGCTTTTAAAACGTGAGCATAAAGTCGTAATTAATAGATTGGTCTGCTGAGGAGGTACCCCTGCTGATCCCTTCAGGTTTACAAAAGCAAGGGCGAATACTTGGCTGTTATTAAAGCTGAAAGAAGAACAAAATCTGGATTTATAAAGGAGGCAGGAGTAAAGACAGAAGACTGATTGTGTAATCCTCCACCCAGCACCCTGAACTTAGAGCTGAAATCATATGTTAATGTCAGCTAAACACAGTCAAAATATGTTGTTTGCATTATATTTTTCTAGTCCCTTTCCACTCTTGTGTCAGGTGTCATAAATTATGTGACCTACATACTTTCCTTTGAGGAGACCATATCAATCTATCAGATCATGCAATTGGAAGCTTTTACTTACTGGTTTGCATAGACATAATTTACTAATGGTTTTAGAAAAAAAATATTTGCTGTCACTGTTTTATCATACATCTAATTAGTAGGGAATGTTTGTGTTTTCAGTTCTGGTATAAATTCTTAACTAAGTTAGGTAGTCAGTGACAGGAATGCATTCAGGCCAGTTAAGTGCCTGCAGGAGTGGAACTGTACACATGCCAAATTTAATTTCTTAACAAGGATTTTCAGTGTTAGATCTTCATAGGTTCATATCTCTGAACTGATTTTCCTGCTCTTGGTGTGACTGTTTTTGATATTTATTATTAATTTTCTGTGGACAATGACCTAGGAAGATATTTTATTAAGGTCTTCATACTACATTCTTTTTATCTTCTCTTACCTACCCTCTTTCTCTATCCTGTCATGGTGGAAAAGGTATCCTGAATTTACTAACAAAGTAGAAGGAAGGTGAGAAGAAGGGTTCATGCAAAAGGGAAATTGATGCCTTTAGTAAGAACTATTGATAATCTAAGGGATAAATCAGGGGAAGAATAAAAAGTTTGTTGTCAGAACAGTGCTACCTTTTTGATAGCTTTCTTCATTGTCTTTGAATTCTGTTCTCCTGTACCTGTTCAGAGGATGTTCATAAGCTTTTCTGCCCTTTCCTTTGTGTCTCTGTTGTGATTTAGATGAACTTTAGCTTTTTTGAGGCGGGGAAAAGTGATTGCTGTGAAAAGTATGTATTTTTTCTATTACTGTAATATGTTGCTACATTTATGTGTCATAGCTTCCAGATGCATTGCAGAATAACACATTTAACAGTATTTAGAATATTTTACTATGCAGCCTATGCTTTCTCCCATCTGGGAACCACTGAAGAGATTATCTGCATGGAATCGCCGTTACTGTATGTGTCACTATAGGTGTAGCAAGTTCAGAACACCTCAGTATAGTGCAAAAGTTTTCTGAAACATGTAATTTCAACAATTTAGTTTTTATTACTTTGGCTTTGTTGAAGGTTCATTTATAGGATCACAGAATAGTTTGGGTTGAAAGGGACCTTTAAAGATGATGTATTTCCAACCCCCCTGCTGTGGGCAGGGACATCTTCCGCTAGACCAGGTCTAGCTCAGAGCTCTATCCAGCCTGGTTCTGAACACTTAGGGGGATGGGGTGTCCATCACTTCTCTGTGCAGCCTATGTCAGTGCTTCACCACCTTCTGAGTAAAGAATTTCTTCCTAACTTGTAATCTAAACATGCCCTCTCTGTGTTTAAAATCATTGCCCCCATTGTCACAAGTCCAACAGACTAGTGGTTATTCATCTTCACTAAGTGATCCAAAATCTGCTCTTCGCTTCTGTGGGAGGGACTTCACTGCCCCCAAACTCATACGGAGAATCAGGGACTTGAGAGAACTAGGAAGCTTGAGTGCTGGGTGAGGATGGAGGCAAAGAGGTCTTTGGGCATCTCAGCCTTCACCATATCAGTCATCTCTAGTTCAACCTGCTTGCATATCATGGGGTAGACTCTCCTTGGGCTTTCTTTTCTGACCTATGAATTTATAGGATCCCTCCTTGTTATTCTTCATGTTCCTTGCCAAATCCTGTTCCAGATTTTCCTTGGCTTTCCTGACTCTATCCTTAGACATTTGAACCATATCCCTGTACTCTCCCCAGTTCACACATCCCTGCTTCCTCTGGTTGTGCATTTCTCTCTTACTCCTCAGTTTGAGGAACAAATCCTTACTCAGCCATGCTGGTTTCCATCCTGCCTTCCTCAATTTCCTACACACCTACACACAGGATAGAGAGCTCTTGAACTCTTTAGAAAAGTGGCCTTAAAGAGCTGAATTTGTTGTGTTTGATGTATGGAACATAGAGTGCTTTGATTCACATTGCATGGGAAGACATTGAAGATCCTTAGGGATCAATGTGTATTTCAAATGCCTGTGCATTTTGATGAATCGTATTTTCTGATTTTTACTTTTGATTGCCAAGGTAAGAAAGTGGGAAAAAATAGAGAAATAGTTTCTCTATTTCACCTGAGTTGTGGGTTAGAAGGCAAGTCCTATCATATTTTTTCAAGAAGAACCTCAGTTGAACTCTATGTGACAGTTTCAGTCTCTTCATGGAAGTCTCCCATGTGGAGTGAGAGTGGGAGAGATTAGAAAGTGCACCATGTAGGATAGGAAAGCAGTAAGAGATCAGGATACTTCTAGTGAGTTATTTTGCATACAAAGGCAAATTCTGTGTGAATTTATACAGGCTCAGTGAATCATCCTTAACTTTGACTGGTAGTACTAACAATTCATCTTTTGCAGGAAAAACGTATAGCACTGATTGTTGTCATGACTACTGTCACATTAAAGTCAACAAGCTTTACTCTGCAGAATATTTCCATTTTATACCACTTTTAAAAACCAATTTATTTTGTCTATTTTGTCCAGTTTTCTAGTATCTTAGGTGGTGGTTAGCTGCCAACTTGCAAAACACAAAAGCTGAACATGTTAAAGAAATGGAAAATAATGGTAGACAAATGTTGAGGTTGTTGTTAAAGCCTCATTCAGGAGGCCTTCTTCTTGCTCATTTTTGATCACTTCATGCAGTCCTGATGGTGTAAAACATAGAAGCAATTTAATGTTGTCAATCCCTGGAACTACTTCTGTGCTTAAGCTGAATGAGAGCATCTAATGGAGGTCATCTTTTTTCCTTTTATCACTGCAGTCTCACCACTGTGTTGGAATGGCATTTGGTGATCCTCCAATCAAATTTCCCCCCTTCCAAGCAAAAGAGGTCTCTTGACAATCACTCTACTTTCCCATTCCTTACTTCTATTCCTAGAGGCCGTAGCCCCATGCATGAGTCATGTGAATCTCTTCCTGTGCATTCACTGAGCTGTTGAGCTGATGTGTATATACAAGGTGGGCTTTCTTTTTGTTTTGGTCATTCATTTCGTCAGGTCTTTTGGAGAAAAGGTTTAGAGTCAGTGATATATACTATTGAAAGAGTACAGATCTGAAACTGAGTTACAGTTCTAAAGGCATAAAATGTGTTTTCTTTGAAAAATGGTAAAATTACCTGATGTGAAAAATCACCACCGTAAGACTGATAAGCCATTGCAAAGGAGGTGTTACCCTAAGAATAGCAACTTGAATTATAGTCTGCTTTATCTAGGGGGGGGGGAGAGGAAAAAAATAAACTGTGCTGGTCTTCATCCTCCTTGTCTTGTGAATATTTTCTTTGCTATTCTTTATGTTTGTTTAGAATATTTTTCAAATATTCAAAATTTGAAGTATTTCCTATATATTATTTAAAATGCCTCCTTTCTTGATGATACCTCTTACTTCCAGAATGTTCTCCTGATAATCAAATTCCTCTCCTTTTTTTCCCTGCATCTCAATTTCCATATGCCCTTCAAAATTTGCAGACTGTTACATCTTCTTTCAATTGTCACTTAGCCAGCTTATAAGCAGCATGCCAGTATTTAGCTCGGGGATCTCTTCCATAAATTTGTCCTTAGAGAGCTGCTTATGGTACTTCTGCCTTTATTTTACTGACTGATCATTTACCTGCTTATTTTTGTTACTGAACTAAAAGATGTATTTCTTGTGAAATGTTACTGGGATCTTATCAAGTATATGTATCTTTTCATTTGTGATTTTATGCCATTTCTTTCTTTGTCTATAAAATTAAAATTGTTTTGTTTAAATTTATGCTATAGTGTCTGTTAAATTATATGTACACTCCTTAAATAGCATGTGATCTTTCTCCATGTATCCAGCAACAACATTATTAGGGCATTCTGGCTTGATTTGACTGCATCTAATTTTTTCCTTTATGCATTTAGTTTTAATTGTGTGAATAAATCTCTATGTTGCTTTTTATCTGTTGGTTTGGTGTTTATAAAAAAATCTCTTTCGTTACTTTTTTTTCTGTTATTCTGATGAGCTAATGTGAATTTTCACACAGATATTTAACCTTATCTTTTGGAGTCTCTGAATATAAGACATGCAGGTAGTATGAAAAGACTGTTGAGTAATACCTGCATTTCAATTTTCTAGTACTTTCTAAGCAATATGCTTTATTAGTAGCAGTTTATAGTAAAGTATATGAACATAAAGGAGTTTTACAGATAAGTAGACCTGAATGACCAGGTATCCAGTTTGTTTTTAATATGTCTAGTTAGCAATTACACACCAGATAGCTTCTATTAATTTAATTTTATTAAAGGAATCATGAATATAGGTTAAATGAAGAGTACCTGGAGAAGAATAAATTATAATAGGTCATGGAATCACTTGCCATTAAACAAAATGTTCTGGTATTTTTTGCATAATTCAAATGCTTTTACATTAAGTATAACTTGATTTAAAAGCTGATCCAATATAGTTAACGTGATTTGTTAGATACCAACTGTTAAAAGAAGATAGCGCGTGAAAAAAAAGCAAAACAAAAATGTATGCTGATAATTCCCTGATCTCATTTTGGGAAACTGTCCTTGTTTTGGGTCACCCATTCAATTCCAGTAAAATATCAACTAGTTTTCATAGCTGTCCAGTTGGAATTTTGTAAATAATAACCTGTTTGCTTTGCTCTTGAGGAACGACATTTGATTAGAGAATTTTATTGATACTAAAGACAGGCCATGTGCCACATTTCCAATTTTGTCTTGCAAGCAAGTGAATGCCTTCTACAGTTTTTGAATGCTAAAAAAATAAAAATAATATCCTACAAAGACATTTAAAGCAATAGTGCTTGCAAAATAGAAGTAACATTAGTAGTATATTTGCTGCTGGAGAAACATCTTTCAGTAGGGAAATAAACACAATGTAAATAAATCTCAGTTAATCTCTGTTATTGCTATATGGAGATTAGTTGAATAAAAAGATAAAGGTTTTGCCAGCCTTTTGCTTTTAAGCACCTGTGAGAAAGCTCTCAAGGGTATACTGTATAAATATGGGTTCTGTCACAAGCATGACTTTAAATATTTCATGAGTTCTGCTTCAAATGCTTCTACACTGCAAACAACTTCAGTATCTATAATAAGCATATTTCAAAATAATTTTTATGAACTTGTTACTGTTTATCACCTGGCCTGTATTTAAGAAAGCAAAATTGTTCCCAAAATGCAGAAAATTTTAAAGCAAATGTCTCTTAGTGAATAATTTGTAAATCATGCTTCCTGTTATTTCTAATGAACTTTATGGAGCGTTGAACTGTATTGTTTCTGCTCATGACCTTAAAATGATTCCTCTTTTCTTTCGGAACTTTGTAGTACAGAAAGGTGTCTCTGAACCATGAGTACCAGACATGACAGTCTTAGAAACTTTCTAAGACAACTTTTCAGACTGTAAGGCAGTTTAGTGGTTCTCAGTTCCACTACTGAAGCAACGTTCTGCTGTACAACAACCTGTGACTAACAGAACTTGTGAGGCCACAGCTGGAGTACTGTGTTCTTTTCTGAGTTCCCCAGTACAAGAAAGACATGGACATACTGGAAACAGTCTAGAGGACAGCCAGCTCCCCAACAAGGAAGGTTGAGAGATGGATTGGCTGTCCAAGGAAAGAGAAGGCTTGGGGGATCTTGTCCATGTGTACAAATATCTAACTGGAGGGTGTAAAGAAAATGGGGCCAATCTCTTTTCAGTGGTGTCCACTGATGGAGCAATGGTAATTGTCATCACTGATCCTCTTATACCCATTGTCTGCCATACTTCTGTTGGCCATGAAGTGAAACAATGCATTCTACCTGAACATGAGGAAACATGTTTTTTAGTATGACTGACCACTGAGGCAGGCTGGCCAGGGACAGTCCTGAGCAATTTCTCCTAGGTGGCCCAGCTGGCTCAGGAGTGTTGGACCAAATGACTTCCAGAGGTCCCTTCCAACTTCAAGCATTTTGTGATTCTGTGGTTGATTTTACAATTAAACTGTATATTTGATAACATCAAACATGATTTGGCTACCTTTTCTCAACCTTCTACAACCAACAAAAATAGTAGTGGTATACACAGATGGTTAGTAAATCAGGCTTTTTGCAGGAAATCTGGGTAAGTTCATCAATCAGGTAGTAACCTGCCCTCCTTATATTCATCTTATGATAGATGAATTGAGGTAAGTGCACTCAGATCTACTTCAAATCAGCATCAGTAAGGACTGTGGCAGCTTATGCTGCAGGATAACAAAAAAGGAAATAGTTTCATAGCAATATCATGTTTTCATTGAACCATAGTGGGATGGCTGTTTTGCAAATTGATGACTACAATCATCTGTATTAACTAAAATTATACCTGGTCTGCTTTTTTGGGGCTAACTTTTTAAATTTTCAAATTTTATACATTTTTTTTTTTGCCACCCATATGCAAAAAGGACATACTTAAAGTGAGAAATAAAACTTGCCTACTTGGCTGTGAGAGCTGGACATTCTAAAGAGAAACTGAACATTGCAAACTTAAATGGCTAAGAATAAGTTAACACAATATCAGAAACCAGTATTTCTAAAGTCATAGGACACACAGTCTCTGATATGTGAAAAGTATAGTACTTCCTAGAAAAAATCCAAGTATATGAATTCATTTGTATCTTTCATTCTCAGATGGTGGACAGGTATAAAGCTTATGGCTGAGAAGATGGGAAGAATCACATCCCATTACCACCTGGCAGCATTCCTCTTAATGTAGCCCAGGGTAGTGCTACCCTGCTTTATGGCTAGGGTAAACAATCGGGATTGTTAATATCAGAATTAACTTGGATTGATAGATTAGAGACATTGTAACTGTTGAGAAACTTTTTAGTTGTTCTGTGCTTTGCATGCTAATACATTTGTAGCACCACCCCCCCCCAATAATTAAAAAAAATATATGAAGACATAAGATAATTTACCTAACAAATATAGCTATTTGCACTTTGCTAGCTTAATGTTAGGTGATTACAGGCACTATTTCAAAATTCTAAATATTTTGATACTACTGTTGGTAAAACCATAGGCCATACCCAAAAAGTCAGTGTTCCTTCTTTCACTTTTGTGGTTTCCTGATTGGGTTTGGAGTTTTATTCCCCTGTTTTGCTTCTTTTATTCTCTGAAACTCATGATTTTGATGAGTGATTATTATTCTGCTTCTTTTGTTTTCAGCAGGTGTTTTAACAGTTCTTTAGCAATCTGCTGGAGTCTGGCTGTTTGCAGTCAAGGATTGGCCCTTTTATTGGCAGAGGGGTACCTAGCAGGGTGTAGCATGTTTGTACAAAATTCAAGTTGTTACAAAGGTTCTCTCATGGTCTGCTGTAATTTGAAACTTGATACAGATCTGACCTGAAACTGATGGTTAGTCTGTGGATGCAGTCTGCAGAAAATACGGTAGTATTAATAGAAGAGTACAGGCAACTTGAAAAAGGCAGTTCATGAATATTACTGTATTGACATTCACTACATGAATGACTATTATGAAGAACTTGATGTATGTGTAGAAGACATAGCCTTTCCAGAAGGAAAGGATTTTTCCCTAATCCTTTATTCTCCACATATTTCTAATGGCAGTATTGTAAAAAGCAGTATAAAATTAATCAGGGAGAAAGCAATACTTCTGAAGGAAATACATCTCAAATTTGTTATATGTAAGGGAAGTTTTAATATAACTGTCAAAGAGACAAAAAATCTTAAAATGGCAGAGGGTAGAAGAACATAGGAGGACACAGCATCTTAGCATGAGTTTTGCACTTGCTAGGTCACTCCACTGAGATACTCCCACTAGGCATTGTTTAGTAAGTTTACTGAACTACTATTAAGAAAATCAAACAACACAGACCTTAAAAAAAAAAAAAAAACCAACTTGCCATGATTATGTACAGCAAGAGCAACAGAGATTGGTGTTAGAACATATTTATGTTTAAGAAATTTGTCTTAACAGTTTTCAGAATCTAGTGAGAGAGGCTAAGTTTGTATTGGGTCGTTACCCAGTTAAAAATAACCTTTCCAGGTCATGTCATTTTGTTTGCCGCAGTGAAATAAGTTTATTTCAGCAGAATGAGGCCGTTATTAGCTTGGCAGAGTCCACTTGTCAGAATTTTATGGAGCAGAACACCGTTTGGCTTGGAAATTCAATAAATACTGTAATGTGAGAGGAGTTAAACTCCAAGGGCTGAAGGGGCACACTCTTGGGAATTTGTCACTAATGCATTGTTTGACACTTCTGTTGAGAAAGTATCAGGATATATGAAGAATGATAATTAAAAATCAGGGAGACATCTCTCTCATGATACTAGGTGATGTTAAATACATGGACTGAATATAATTTTTCAGTATTCTGGCAGAATAGTGGTGATGTCAAAAGTGAAAATAAATGCTTTGCACTTCTATTTTTACCTACTTTATTTCTCCTTTATGCAGTTCTTCTAACACTGGAATTAGTAAAGGGATGGTTTAGCATGGTTAGAGGATATCTACAATTAAATGTAATCGAACTATTATTGTTTAAGTCAGCATGGGAAAAATTTGCTCTGTGACATGTATTTATCTAAAGTGTGGGAGGCTGATTTTCTGTCTCCAGTGGGAGAGGAGTAGGAAAACTAATTGCTCTCCCTGCAAGGTGAAACTATGCAATTCAGTCATGTAATAATTTTAGAGACAGGGATGAGGTAGTCAGCAAAAATGGTTGGGGTGCCCTCAAGCTATCCAGACTTTCTGCTTGTACTTGTAACACAATCATTCGAAACAACTCCTTTAAAGTATTGCCTGTTCGAACAAAAATATTACTTCCAGATGGAGTAACTTTAGGTTTCCAGTCCTATATGGTAACATTTATAGACAATGAGCTAATTAACCATTGAATATATGATGGAATATTGATTATGCAATGTCATTCTGTCAAGACTGGATGTTTTATTAAAGAAATGTACATCTGACGTAGGAATTACTGTCTGGATACTGAAATGCTAGTTGGAATGCCATGCTTTGTCCTATGTACAAATCAGCTGAAGTTATTTTATTAATGCTAGGTATTAATACCAGGTAATTTCTGGAAGGTGGAGGATTCCCATAAGGAAGTCAAGTGTTGCACCACAGCAAGAAACAGTTGTTGACATGTTCTAAATTATATTAACTATCTTTTCTTGAATTTATTACTTTACAGCTGTTCAGTCTATTTTTCTTTGTCATGGTCCTAGAGTGATTTTACGTTATGTGTTTTATGCTATATATTCCATATCATCTGTTATGCTCAGAATGAGTTACCATTTTGTTTGGTAAACAAATAGCTTTTTCCACTTTTCTCGAAGGAAGTTTTTCCTGAACTGGTCTGGGGGAAGGGGCTGCTGAAGTCTGATCTTCTGAAGGAGACTCCTTTGAAGGTCCCCTCTCCAAATTTGCCTTAAACCATCACAGTCAACTACAAATATAATTTTGGAGAGAGTTAAAATTGAAGTTACCTGTATCAATTCATAGCAGTTGTTCCCTGTGTCATGTGACCAAGTCCAAAGAATATACTATTGTTCATTTGATCAAAGTAGTACTACCTTGAGTGTTACTTGGATAATGCTAATATGTTCCTTGCTGTCATTATGCAAGTGGTATATGAGAACAATACCGTGTTTCAATATTTGTGCCTAATTATTTTATTTTAGTTTAGTTTAGTTTAGTTTTGTTTTCCTTTAGTATGCTTGTATTTGTTTTTTTTTTTTTTTTTTACCTAAACCATAGTGATCTGCATCTTCTTTTCAGTCTGAATAGAATTACCTTCTCTTCATTGCTCTTACTTGTGTGATGCAGAAATAGGTGTGTTGTGGTTGATACATCTGTATGTACTAGTCAGACAGTGATCCTGAAGATTATAGTAACGTGTAAATCTGGTTCCAGACAAACACTGGAGAATAATCTCTGAACTCTATTTCACCTAGGATAGGATACATCTCTTTCCCTTGCAAGTAAGTGTTCCCACATTTACTTTCAGAATATGAGAATGCCTTGAAATTACTTATTGGTTCAATTGTACCAGAGTTCCACTAGTCCTAAAACATGTGTCTAAATGTTGAGACTGCTGATTCATATGTTTTAATTATACCTTTTTATGTGAATAAAATGATTTGGCAAATGGCTTGCCATATACTCAGACCCCTTTAAAATTACATGACATTTTTTCGTAAAATAAAAAGCGAACACATTATAATGTCCAGATTAATTGCATTTGGTTAGTAGATATAACTCTAGTTGGACACAGAAGAGATCATTCACAAATTGGTAATTCCCAGAAGGCATTTTAGCTGGGTAAGATGTGTACACTTACAGTATATGGACACAGCTTACTGAAAGGATCTGTTCAGTGGTATCCTGAAGCAGCAATAAACAAACATACCAGAATAATTGACACAGTTTACTGACATTTCACAGTTTATATGCTGTCACATCTATATTAGTTTCTGGCAGCTGTACATACTGGTGACTACAGATACCTTTTTTTTTTTTGGTCTGTTCATACAATTAGTGCACTTAGTCTTATCTTGATGTTTTGTGGGTTTTTTGATTATTACTAAAATATGAACTTGTAAATCATAATTTTTAAAATCATATTACTACATAACTTTTAATAAAGAAGGTTAACCAGAGAAGGGTTTTATAAAGAAACCATGAATTATATATACCAGAGAATCAAGAAATCATGACATTACATGCTGCTGGGTTTTATTGCTATTTACAGAATACTTTCTCTTGGATTTAGAATGAATTTTTCTTTGATCATTTTACTCTTTCAACCTTCTTCAACACTAGAAGATATTGTGTTTAGATCCAAAGGGCAGGCAGAGGTTTATATTTTGATTTAATTGATCCCTTGATGCCTTGGCTTCACATACTATCGTTTGGTTTTTTTCTTTTTTTTTTTTTTCCTTTTGTATATGTGTTGGTTTGGTTGTTTTGTTGTTGCTGGTTTTTTGTGTTTGTTTTTGTTTGTTGGTTTTGGTTTGATTTTGGTTTTTTGTTTATTTTTAAAGTATATTTCAGCTGTGCAGGGGGGTAATAAATTCTTGCTATCCTAAGCACCTGAACCAGTTATGTCCTGAAATGATCTGAATATTTTATCCAGACAATACTGAATTTGTACTCATTATCAGGATTATAATAGATTTAAGCTTTTGAAAAGAATATTAAAAATTTATTAAATACAGGGGTTTCTAGTTGTTATTTGCAATGTTCTTACTAAGCATTCTAAGATTTTTAGCTGCATCTAAGTGGATGGGTACTAGGTGCCGGTCCTCCTTACATTTATGGCTACAAGAGTCGCCTGCTTGATTTGTCACTAACAGAAAACTCTTTGGCATGTGGTCATCTGGGTACCTCTGTTTTGTCTCGAACTGGAAGAGGGGTGGTGTTTGAAGAGCAGTATTTCCAGTGTTGCTGAAACTACCAGGAATATTTCCAGTATTGCTGAGACCTTACAGTTTCATTTTTTCAGCCTTCATAAGCGTTTCTCTTTCCTATATGGTCACTAAGAGTACACATGGATCCCACTGGACCAGTAGTTAAAAGGAATGCAGAGAATATGGATGTTAGAATTTAGCTTTTTTTTGTAGGCAGCACAGTAGTAAATGCCATGCTCTGAAGCTGGCTCTGAAGGACATTGTGAAACTTTTGCATGTGGTTCATTGTTCATGGCAGCCTTCTCCGTATGGGCTGAAGTAGAGGTATGCTGACAGAGCTGCTGTTGCTGAGGCTGTGTGATATTAAAGGAACTATTCTGGAGTGACTTGTGGTCTTCCATACCTACATTGTATCAAGTATAAGCAACTAGGGATTTAGATGTTTTTATGCCTTAAAAACTCATTATTAGCCACATACAACAGTAAAAACTCTGCAATTAGTTACAATGAAATATTACAAGTATTTCAACAATTGCTCTTTGACTTTATATTCTGGGCATTTTTGATACTCTGTTGTGTGAACTGACATAGTCTCTAATAAGTTGACTTGTTGTTTGACTTTTTAAAAATTAATTATTTTGATTTCTGTTTCCTGGAATCTCTTTTCCTACAGCTTTTCTGCTGTAGTTGAGGAAGAACTCTTTATGCAGAGTCGATCATCTGGTGTCACTTAAGTTTCAGATAACGAATCATTAAAGCATAACATAATCTGAAGAAGCAAATGTTTAGGAATCAGTTGATATACTTTTATTTTACAAGGCTTGTAAATATATAATGTGTCCATACATATATATAGAAGTGGATATGTATTTAAAAATGCCAGCTGTTTGAATCTGGGACTTGATTGTCCATGGTAATGCTTTTTTTCCAAACTGCTTTCAGAAGATTCTCATGGGTCTTAGGACCACCAGGAGGCATTGCTATAGTGGTTTGAAAATGCTCTCCCTAGCCAGAAGAAACAGTTGTTTGAAGTCAAGACTAAAGCGAGTAAGAGGGAATCCACCTATGTAGACAGAAGCTGGTCTTTTTCACTGACAATAAATAAAAAAGTCATTCTCATAATTCATGTAAATTTCACCTTAATAATCCTTTTAGCTCATTCTAGGGCCTAGTGACAATTATCCACCATTCTGTCTACCAGCAGCTTACTGCTTATCTTTACAAACATAGTATGCAAACTTTAGCTTTACACCTTGGAAAAGACAATAATTTTCTGTGTCCTTGTTTGCCTACTGCTAAATTTAATAAAAATTTAAGGAAGGATATTCTAAATGAGGAATTAAAGAATTTTGCATGGATTATAAGACTAATGACATTGGTTAGGGGAAGTACGTTTGAGCTTCGTGCTGTGTCAGTGCATGCTTTCATGTAAATGCCCCAAGAGATGTCTAAACAATTGCCATAGAGATGGGGATGGGAATTGTGAACTTCAGGGTGTAAAACATGCAGACTGAAAGCATACACGAGAAGCATACATGCTTTTCAAACATGATAGGGTGCAGGAAAAATCCTCTTATGATTTTAGAACCTTGACAAGTGGTATTAGCATTAACAACATTAAAATAAATAATATTAATAAATAATAATACAATAATTAGAATAAAGAATATTTTGCTTTGAAAAGGAAGACCAAGTTTCATGTTTCTAAATCTACTAAAACACTTTTCTCATATTTAGTTCTTTGAAAGAATTCTAGGTGCTGTAACACAAGCAGTTGTTGAAGAACCAAGGCTATATTTATAAAATATATGCCTATTTGAGTATGTTTGTGGGTTGCCCTTTTAAAATGTTAATGCATATACAAAAGATTCCCTTGGTTAGACTGGCAGAATGCTGTTAAGGGAACAGAAAGTTTTGATACTTGCTTAACTTTATGGCATCAAAACATTTCCTAAAATTAATGGGAATACTCTTGCTTTTAAATTTTGGTAGGTGATGTGTGAGATTGTGTCTGAAACAGTTTAGCTGTTTTGCAATCAAAAAGAATCTCATTAACTTAAGATACTTAATTTGTGTTTCCAAATCTAGGCTCTGAATGTGTATATGTTCTCAGAAATTCACAATGAGAGGAATAAAGAACACTTGAAAACACTTAAAACTGTTTGGGGTATCAAATACTGCAATGGTGTATGAGGGTTGACTGAAGTTTTGATTAGCAGTAGAACCATTAGTGAAGCATCTTGATTTTGCTCTTTCACCATTAGGTCATGATTTGCAATTTTTCATGTATTAATTCGTGTTTCTTGGCCTTGTAAATGAAATCTAACACTGTAATGTCACTGATCTTAAAGACTTTCTTATCAGGGCCATTATTCTTCTTCCCATATCAAATACGTAATCTCCATCATAGAAAATACTGTTTTGGAAATAACAGGGTTTGTATTGCTGTGCAGAGTGTTGGACTATATTTCAAAAGGGAAAAATGACAGCCACCTGTAGAAGTAGCTTTTAGAAGTCTGGATACCTCATGTCCTCCTGATGACCCCCCAGATTTTATTAGCCAAATAACGATTCAGTAATGCATATGTTTGTGTATGTGTGTGGTGTCTAGTTGCTGATGGTAGGTTTTTATTCTTCTCCCTGTCCTCAGAAGATTACTAGAGTTGCTATGATTATTTCTGTAAGGGATCCTGGAACTGCTTGGCTGGCTTTCTATAGCCTCATGATTTGAAACTAGTGAGGTAATTCAGAAATACCTATTTTGGACTCAAAGTTCCATTTGCTATAATTTTGAGAAACTTTCAGTAGTCTGTGGAGAAATTCTCTTGACCTGTGTATAGTTTCCTTATCAAAAAGTCGAGACTTTACCTTGTTTTCTAGCTCACCGTATGTACGGGTTTTGCATTTTGTTTCCGGGTATTTTTGGTTGGTTTTTTTGGTTGTTTTTTTGTTGTTGTTGTTGTTGTTGTTTGTTTTGCTTTCTTATCTGTTGGGTTTTTTTGTGTGTGTAAAATGTGTTTAGACACCAGTGTAATGGGTTTTTTTACTATGTGGACTTGCTTTTGAAGCAGTTTATTTCTGCTTCAAAATGGGGTAGTTGAGGTCATCCACAGTTTGCGTGAAAAGAAACACCATTTGACACCACGGACTATTTCAGTTTGACTTTGATTATTACTTTAGCTTTCTATCTTTAAATAAATTTTTGGACTTGTTAAATAAAAAATGAGGAAATTAATTAAGAAAATGTCAAGATAGAACTTCTTCATTTTTTCAAAACAGTACTGATACTACATTCTCCCAGTTAAGACTAACAGTGACATTAAATGGTCAGCTTTATACTTGCTATAAACTTAAAAAAAGCCTTTTAAATTTGCAATGATAGCACTGTTTTTTTTGTTTTACAGGAGCAGGAGGGAATCAAAGAAACTAGCTATTTATCAGGCTAAAATACTGGCTTTAAACTAAGCAAATAATTTTCAACTTCTAGCATTTATAAATGATTCTGTTGTATGGTAAAAATACATATATGAAAGACTTCTCTGTTTCCTCTGAAACAACTACGTGAGCCATCTCAAAAGACTGCACTGTGATTGGGTGGCAAAATACAAGAATACTTAGCACATTTTACTCTCAGGCTTGTTCTTTGTGATTGATTGATAAGGTGACAGATGGTGTTTCAGACAACTTTCTTCCTACTTTTCCAACAAAATTAGACTTGGTTTTTAGTTCTGTTCAGCTAGACTACCATTGAGACTGTTCTGGTGTTGAGATGTTTAATCTGAAATTTTTAAGGAAGTGTGTACTGTTTAGCAGGTAGTTAGCAAACACTGTTAAAATTGCTTGGAGCAGACCATTGTACTCATGTAATTCACCTTTTGTCAGTTTTAGTGTAGTCAGATTTCTACTCTTATGGAAGAGTTTCGTGTATGTGGTTAGTGCTTGCTGCCATGAACAGAACCTGCTAGTCCAGGTTTTGACAGTGGTGTATATGTGGACTGTTTCTTTTCTGAGATAAGGAAAGAGAAAACAGCTTATTAAGAATCTACTTTCTGCTTGTGAAAGAAGCTGGCAACAGTAGATAAATAATCAAATCTTCAATGGGTGCAAACAAATGGCATGTATTCAAAATTCAGTTCTGTAACTATAATGAATTTTTTAGAATTTACTATCAACTTAATAAGAAAATATGATTTAAAAATTGTTTATATTGGAAATTAATTTGTTTTCTGACACCTACTGTGATACTCTTTTAAAATATCTCTTCTACAATAGTGTGGCTTTTACAGTATTAAAGAGTAGTGGTAGTACATATGGGCTAAAAGACTGCATTGTATTGGATTTTTGGGGAGTGTGTTTTTTTTTTTTTTGTTAGTTGCAGGACAAGTAATGAAAATTGGCCAGCTAGATGAATTCTGTGCTTTCATTTTGGAGCATAGCGTTATTCACTGGACTTTGCATTCAGAATTTTTCTACCTGTATTCTTTAGAACATAGATAAGATCTTAGATTTAGAAGAGCAAGAATGTTATTTTAGTCTTTTTGCTTTTAATGCTAATATAATCAAAACAAGATTAAAAGAAACTCTTAAATGAAGAGACCATCTTTCTTTTGGTTCTCTGTTTTATAATTCTGAGAGTGATGCTGTATTCCTCACAGTCTAGTTTATTTCCAAGGTGTTGAAACTTTTACTGCAATGTTATGGCTTTAGCAAATAACAAAATCAAGGAAATGCCCAAATGTATTAAAATGTATCTGTCTGTTCTAATAAAGATATGCTGAGATCCATAAACATATTTTAATATTTTCTGTATAAATTACTGTAATTACTAATAACTGTTATTAGTTTGATATTATTTTAGAATATATCAGTAAAATATAATTTGGCAAAGTTGAATGAGCAGCCTTTAGAATTTTACCAATCATGGTATTGCTTCATGCTCTTTATACTCATATGACCTTTTTGAAATTTAGAAATACTTTGCAATTTTAGGCTGCTTTATTTTTGTGCCAGTTTAGAACTAAGAATGAATTTCTACTTCTTACAGACCTGCAATGTCCAAGATCCTTCATCTGAATAATGACCTATATAGAATGAAAGAAAAGTGTAGAATTTTGCTGCTATTCCAGAATTTCACATGAGACTTATCTGTCACTTCTTTTACAAGGGATAGTGATACAAATTTCTTACAATAGCTCTAACTGATAAAGCGAAACTTAAGCAAGTTTTTCATTTGTCCAGGTAGAAAGAGAATATTCACATAACCGTAGGTCACTTGCATGGTTTTGGAGTCTTTTCCTGGCTTAGTTGCAAAGAGAATATGTATTAAGAAAGGGAACATGTCTAAACAGTTTGTTTCACTGACTAGAGAACATATGTACTTTTACACTTACCTGTAAGAAGTATACAGAAAAATTCAGAAGGATCGTATGCATTAAATAAACTGGGTTTAGAGCCCTTATTAAGTGGAGGTCTCTCAAAGTTTCTCAGCAACATAAATATTAATTAGCCTAAAAATATATTTCTCTGTTATATAAAAAAGAAATAATTGCATTTCCACCTTATAGTTTTACAATAACATTTTTGTAATAATTGATATATATAAAGTAAAAAACATATAGGCATATACATAATTTCAATTTCTTGTATATCCCATCTTCTGTCATGTCACTGTCTGCTGATAAAAATTCAACAGACTGTTTAGGTTCTGTGAAATGAGAACATAATGGAATCACTCTGGAGAATCCCCCAGAAAGAATTGCTAACAAAAGCAGGTGTGTTGGGTAAAAGGTAGTATTTACCAGATTCAGTCCCCTGCAATTTTCCTTGTTTGAAAGACATGTAACATATCTTTTAAATTTGGCTTTATATCTGCTTTGTTCATCATGTCAGGCTTGGGAAGTGAGTGTTGTGAACTGCAAATAGTTTCTCTGAGACAAGGGCGAGCTCTGTCAGCAGAACGAACTGCATCATGGTCTGTCATTCACACTTCAAGTAATTTAATAATAAAACAGTGATTTTACTCTGACTATTGATGTAAAAAGTTTTGACTCTGATAGAAGTGTCTTCCCTGTAGTTTTAAAAAATATTTTATTCTGATGATTTATGGATGTATAAGTAAATATATCTATATGTCTGTAGAAATACACCTATGCAACTAGATATATCTATGTGTGAAAATACAGATTCACCACACACATACTTCAGGTGTTACAAAAAATTTGATTTAGTGTGTGACTCAAAAAGATATGCCGAAATCACCATAAGAAAAAAATAAAATTTCATTTTTAGTTCACATTCTATTAGAAGAGTGATTGAATTGATGTGCCTGCACTTTAACAGGAGAAAGTCTTCCTAATAGATATGGTTTTTTGCCTATTAAAATGTCTTCAAGAGTGTCAGGGAAAAAAAAGACGTAAGTCCTTCAAATAGATTCTGTTGTCAATAGTCTGATAATTAGTCAGTCTGATAATTAGTCAGTCTGATAATTCCTACTTCTTGCAGATGTGTTGTATATAGATAATTGTGGTGAAGACTTACATCCCATTGTAAAATGGATATCTAGTGTTTTCAGGATGTGGAAATAAGAATTCCCTTACAGATCCATTTTCAAAGGAAGTTTACTAGTGTTGTAGTACTCAGTAGGATGCCACCATGCTCTTGCTTAAAGGTTGACTTTTTTTTAAATTAGTATAAAGATCTGCAAACATCACTTAGAAATTAGAGAACCATCCTTCTTTGAGGCAATGGAGGCATCAGTCCATTTACTTCAGCTGCTTAAACATGAAGATTTGTTTTAATGTTTACTGACCTTTCTGTAACTAAGTGGAATTTGGGGTGTATTAGAATCAGTTAGGATTAGGATCCAATAACATGTCTGTGATACTGAGTGAGAAAAGAACCCTTTCCAGGAATATTTATGCGTATGGAGTTTACTCATGATTGCAGATCCATAAGTAAGCCATAATTCACTTCAATTCCATGGATAACTGCAGAGTGATAGCACAGGAATAGACACACAGTAGTTGTATGTGTGTGCAGTTGGATATTCCTGCAGAAAAGTAGCATAATCTTTATGTGTGTTGGCATTTTACCCTCTAACACAGATGTTATTTCCAACATATGTTCACAGATCTCCAGTCTCTATTTTCTAAAATACATTTTCAAATGTGCCTAATTTCTATAGGATTTCAGTGTCTAAGTCCTCTTATATCTCACTGAGAGGAAAAGGTAGGAAGCACTGAGGATGACAGCAATGATCATTTAGTTAGAAGTCTGCTGAAGAGAAAAAATCTGAAGAACAGTATATCAGCAGATTATTTTTTAAATTGTACTTCTGTGGCTAAACAGTATCAGAACATTGAAAAAACAGTAGAATTGTTTAAGACATTTAAGTAGTAACAAAAATAGGAAGGTAATAATATAAAATACCGATAAAGTCTATGTGAGGGTCAGAATTGCAGTAATTAGTGTAATCAGTTTGATTATGATGGGTTGCTTTAAACTTTAATGAGTTTTCAATGAAATTCCACATTTCTACTTTTGGCAATTCTGTGCAGTGATCTGGTTAACGTTATACAGATTGATCTTAAGGGTGAAGATTTGGTATCAGCATAAGATTTTTATATTTTTTATTTCTTCAGGAACTTCAGGAAGTCTTGTCTTTACCTATTGGAAGAGGTTTAGAAAAAAACAGCAGAACATTTGTTCGAAATCATTTGACAAAGATTTGTATTTCAGTTAGCATTTATCTGTTGCTAGATACCAAATTCAGTGCCAGATCAGATGACTGCTTTGACTGTTGTATAGATGTGCTTGTTCGAGATCTCTACTAGAGAAATAAAGGCAAGTTTATTGCTAAAAATGAAAAAAAAAAATGATGATACAGTATAGGAACAAATGGATCACACCTACATGTTCCAGTACGTTGCCGAATCCATAGATAAGATGTAAAGCGAACTCTATGTAGATAATTCAAACCATCCTCCAAAATTGTAACTTTTGGTACTTTAATAAATAAGTGTACATCTTTGTGCTGGATCCCAAGTAGTTTCTGACACAAAGACTGGTGAAAATTTGGTCGGGAAATTTGGATCTTCCATTACACCATTACAAATAAAATTGTTTGATGTGGAAGTGTCCGTGAGGTAGTACAGTAGTAGATTATGCCTAAAAATTAAAAAAGAAGAGGTGCATTGGTTAAAATGTAACAATAGTGATGCACATTTATTTAATGGAGCTGACTTGCAAAATTTATTCTTTAAGCAAATTATTTTATTTTTGTTCCAGAGTCTATAAAAAGGAGAATGCAATAATGATATAATTTGTGGAAGTAGTCCTGGTTTCCACAGTGCTTATAACTAGGAAATGATTGTGAAGTGAATTTTACAAAGAGTAAGATAGGAGTCTGCATACTGTGGACTTCAAAAGGCGTGCTAGACTCATCTACAGGTACCTGAACAAGACCACCTTTATGGATTTTATATTTTGCTTAAGGCATAAAAAACCCCCTACTTTCTTCCTCTGCTTGTCCTTTAACCTCTGACCTGCCTGTTTCTCTTAAAAAAGCATCATCAACCTTGTGCTGACAGCGGTGGAGGATCTATTGTATGCAGAGATTGGTACTAAGGAATTCTGATTCTGGATATCAAGGGGTTAGAGATTCCTTGGGATACATCCCTGCATTTTCTCACTTAATCCAGTTGTTTCTGTTATTCTAATTTATAAAAAATAAATAATATCATAATTCTCCTGTATCTTTTAGCACCTGTGGTGCACAAGCCATTCAAACTAACATATCAGCTCAACAGCTGGATAAGTTTCTTTAATAGAAAGCCTCTTTTAAAATGGAGGGCTTGCTGCAGTATGCAGAGCACTAAGGAAAGGAAATAATCATAGTTTTTTCTCTTGACTTCTAACCCTTGAAATCAAGAGTACTTTCCCTACCCACTCATTTGCTGATAAACCTCAGGAAAACTGAGTTGCTTTTCTTGTCAGAAGGTAGTTTTAGCAACATTATGATATACATAGGAGAGAGTCTGAAACATGAGCCCAAACTTGGACGTGCCACCAACATTTTTTTTGGCCTTTCTACATATGCTGATAAAGTTATGCAGAACATCCATAGGGTGTAGCTTTCTTTACCATTTTCTTTTTTCTTTTACACTGAAGAAGTAGGATTTTAAATGTTTTGAAAAATGTTTCTGTTTACTAACGACAAGGTCCCAAAGTCATTCACATCTGTATATTTCAAATGAGGCTTTTCAAGATATTGAAAAATTGGTTACAGCTGGCTGCACACCCTGACAGTTGAAAATAAAACTCCCTTACCAGTCATAACTAGCAATTCAATTTAACTTATGCACAGTGAGACAACAAAACATAGTTTCTTTCCAAAGAGGCGACAGTGCAGTCAGAACTTCTACAGCTGCCTTTCATGCAGTGATAATTAAAAAAACTCAAAACAAAATCCCTAACTGGAAAACACATCCTCCCTTTATAATTATCTATTTCAAAGCTGTAATCGAGCATTTCATTATAAAGATGCTAATCAATCCAGAACAATGCTCCTGGGACAGCACGCACACCCAGAGACATAACAGTTATAATAGAAATGCTGCAGAAACTTTTCCGGGTTTATAATAGTTGCTCAAGCATTTCTATTGTGAAAGATGAAACTCCCACAAGTGCCTTGCAGTGTTCCAAGTGGAACATCAGGCTCATCTTCTAGCTTTCAGATGTGTTGAAAAAATAGTACTTTGTTATCAGTATAAATAAGCAGAATGCACTCATCTAAAAAACTAAACCAAAACAAAACAACAACAAAAAAGTTTTCATTCATCTAGACAGCTGCTTTAAAGATCATTAGTTAAAACTAATGATTGTGAGTAAATGAAGCCAAAATTGGAATTGTCTTTCTAGGTTATGTTTTAGATTTTGTTTTTAAATTATTTAACATATAATTATTTGTAGCATCCTATAAAATTTGTTATAGAGATTTTATCTCTATGAGATAGTGTTAACACTCCAGAGGAATGTTTGAGCCTTGAGTTCCCGCTGCCAATTACAGCCCTCATTAATAGTTTAATGTGTACAGCCTTGGGATTTCCATAAAAGACTGACAGTCACAACCTTTTCATGTGGAATTTGAGTGTCTCTGTCATATGGGTGACATTTTTCTGGAGAAGGGAAGACAGAAACCTTTTTCTCCCTTTGTTTGGGAAACAATGTTGTGGTAACATGAGTACTAATGGTGCTAATACACAGTCAATAAGATTATAAGGCATGTTTCCTCCAAGTATTATAGTTTTGTTTCATGTTCTAAAAAGAGAATTAATGTAAGCTGGATCTTTAAAAGTCTTGAAATATCTTAATGTGACTGTCTGAAGGCTTAAAGTTACTGTGCACTTCTGCAATGTCAGTCTATGGTATTTTGTACAGAACATGAGGGTAAAATTCTAAAATGTTTTTTTGATAACCACCTATACGAACTCTTTAATATTTCCTTAGACTTAGTATTTTCTCAGTTTGATTAGTAATGAAAGTAGTTCTCTACTTTCATTAGTTCATTAGTATATTTTCATCATGGCTAAATATAAAGTATTGTGTAGCTGAAGGTTAGACTCTGTATTTAGTTTGAATCCCGTAGCAGTATGTTTACTAATTACTACATTCCATCTAGAAATTCTGGAAATGAAAAAGCTGAAAGCAGAGGGCAAATGCAGAAGTCCTGGAACTCTTTGTGTATGAGGCATATGTCTGAAAGGCAGGGAGGTTATCTTTTATACTTCTGTCGTTCTATGCAAATTTGACCTCTGCAAATCAGTCTTTTTTGTAATTGTGTGTGTGTGTATGTGTGTACACAAGTATGTATGTATGCATGTTCTTAAACATTTGCTTTACTGGCTGTTAAGTGCATTGTTTTGTCTTACATCTGGTTTTTTTTATTCCTTCTGATGCTGAGACTATAACAGATACTCAAATTCTGAATAACAGAGAGCTGTAATCTAAGATACCATTTTCTGTTTTCTCATCTATGTATTTTTTATGAAAGGTGAAAAACATAATTAGGATAATAACCTTCCTCTTGTGTCATATCTTCAGTCCATTTCTTTTTTATGACTTTTGACTGTTCATTTAGAAGACAAAATATGAGTAGTGACTGCAGTTGGTTATTTCACCAATTTAATCTGTAATATTTCCTTCTCTGATTTGTCTTGGTCATTTATGAAGAAAGATACAACAGATTGCCTGTTTCAGAAACTATGTCAAGTTCATAAGCAGTGAGGGATAATTGAGCTTATATATGAACCAGTAGTATGCAGGAAGTTCAGCAGGATGAAACTGCTCCAGTATATGGGTAGAAAAACAATTTTTGCTTAATATGGCATCACTCTATAACATTGTGGTGGACATGCATGCCCTATCTGTATCACAATCTACTCGAGGTGTATGTCGTATATAACTTGCAGAGATATATCCACAGATGCATATAGTAGAGTTCAGATTTATTTTTTTTCATACCCTTTATGAAAATCATGTTCATTTGGGTGGATAGCACTTACTCTCACTTTCTTACTGAGAACTGACAAAAAGATGCTGCAAAAGAAGACGAAGGTTACACAATGTCAGTATGCAATTAACAAATAGGTTAGAAATTACCAGCTTGTTGCTAAGGCCAGCATATTTGTAAGAATAAACTCACAGTTAGTTTTTCTTTAATATTGTCAGCCCAAAAAAGATGAGTGCTCAGGAAGCTGTCCCAGGACTTAGATTTGAAAAATTGTTGCTGAAATGTTTCCTGAGAAAAACATAAACCCAGTGAGGAATATGTGGAAAATATATAATGGATTTTAATCTATTCTAGTACTCTGTAACAGAGTTGTAAGAGGATGAACCACAGGCCTAACAGGAATTTTTTTATTATCATATTCTTGTAACTAAGACATATGAGTGCCAAGTTGCCTGGGCAGAACAATGTGAATGATATCTCTGGTTATGGGAGCTGCACCACTTCAAAGTGCAGAGAAAATCTTAAAATCAAAAATGAGAAAGGAGTACATGTGTACTGGTTAATGCTTTGTACAATCTCTGATTGTTAGGTTGTTTAATCTTTAATAATAGGTTTCACAGTTGAAATCTTTTGTTGATCTCAGTTGGCTTTCACCAGATCAAGTACAAGAGGTCTGTGGGGATACAAACTTTCTACTTCTCACTTCCCATTTGAAGGGGATTGAGGGAGAGGTTCTTTGAAGCACCTGAAATGCCACTTCAAGTGGCCCTATTAAGCCACTCATTTTTTCTAATTACAGATAGATCTATACTAATTAATGGTAAAGTCTATGGTAGCTGATGGAGGCTTGCAAAGAAAAACATGCTGTGAACCATACTGTCTGGCTGATGATGTAATGATCTTATTTGGTATCAAATTGTCTTGTCAACATTATGACATTAGTTTGGTGTCTAAAAGTGTGCCAATTGGTACTTTACTTAATAAAGAAATTTCAACAATAAAATATCTATGGGTTGTTGCCTTTTAACTCTTTCTTCAGCATTTATAACATTGCTTTTACTTTTTCTCTGAGTGTAGTAAAACATGTAGTATCTTACAAAGATGCCTCATAGCTCTCCTCTTCTTTCCAAAAGAAGACTTGTGGACAACCATGCACAATTATGTCATATCTTAGTATGGGAAATGCATATTGCTTCTGTTGCTTCAGGAAGTTTTTGTCTCTTATTACCAAAAAATTTTATAAAGCCAACTACTTTTGAAAAATAACCATTTCAGCTCTCCACCTCTTCCTCTAATGCAATTATATTGCCATCAGCAACATTATAATAAAGTGCAGTCAGGCTAAACTAGCTGCAGCTGTATTACTGTCCTGTGTGTACTTGCAAATTCACTGTCTCAGTGAGTCATGCTTCAATCTGATTAGCCAACAAGTATATTGGATAGTTTTGAAACAAAACTACAAAGTGAAAAGGAAAAAGAAAAGCCATAAAAGAAGAAATTGCAGAGAACAGAGAAAAATACATTGTAATAATACTGAAGGCAGATTTGACCAGTTAGCTCCAAAGTTGCAAATATATCTATAATTTTATTTTAGTGTCTGCGATACCTGGTGTGCTTCAACCACATTTTATCCTAAAGGTGAAGAATAACCTGAATTTTTCACAGTTTCTCTGCTGAAAAAGACACAGAAAGGTCAAAATTCCTCTGAAAATAAGTAGGCTCTTTAGATATAAGCAGTGTTAACGTCTGTGTCGTGCATAGCAGTGGAGCTGTAGAATCATTCTTGTTGCTAAGTCATCCAAGTACCTAGCTCTGTGAGGAAGCAAGCCACAAATAGATGCCACGCCTGACAGGTAACTGTGATCTCAAAACTCAGCTGCTTATGGTAGTCTAACTGCTCTTGGTAGTTGTGCTTTTTCATAAGACTGCTGAGAGCATCTGCTTGAAAGCTGGTTTTGGAGACCCTTTTCCTGGGAGTGTCTGATGAGTATGTGGTATATAGCACAGTGTCTCTATGAATGTTTTTGTATGTGGCTCACATGCTCATAGATTTAACTTCTTCTAAGAGGTGGTAGCTGCATAGCTCCAGTGCTGTTCAAGTAATGTAATAGCCAAAGAAGACTAACAAACTGTATGTGGCAAATACGCTAGTACTAATGATTTTTTCTTTCGCTTTTTGTTATTTTGAGGCAAACAACTAATTCAAAAATCAGTCTGTAAATGTTTTGGCATAAACACAGTCATCGCATTGTTCTTAAACTAGATTTCAGAGGAAACAATAGAATCATAGAATATAGAACGATTTATGTTGGAAAATACTCCTAAGATTGAGGCCAACTGTTAATGTAGCACTAAGTGCATCACTAAACCATATCCCTAATCACTATGTCTGCATGTCTTTTAAATATCTTCTGGACTGCCAACTCAACCAACTTCCCGAGGAAGACTGTTCCAATGCTTGGCCACCTGTTCAGTGAAGAAATTTTTTCTAATATGCATTCTAAACCTCCCCTGGCACAACTCAAGGCAGTTTATTCTTGTTTTGTTGAAAAGAGCCTGACCCCCCACCTGGCTACACCCTCCTTTCAAAGAGTTGTAGAGCGTGACAGGGTCTCCCCTGAACTTTATTTTCACCAGTCTAAACAACCCCAACTCCCTCAACTGCTCCTTATAGGATTTGTGCACCAGACCCTTCACCAGCTTCATTGCCCTTCTCTGGACATGCTCCAGCACAAAAATGTCCTTCTTGAAGTGAGTAGTCCAGAACTGAACACAGGATTTGAGGTGTGGCCTCCCCAATGCCAAGTGGGGGGGACAATCCCTGTCCTGGTCCTGCTGGCCACACTATTGCTGGTACAGGCCAGGATGCCATTGGCCTTCTTGGCCACCCTGGTTCATGTTCAGCTGCTTCCACCAGCACCCCCAGGTCCTTTTCCTCTGGGCAGCTTTCCAGCCACTCTGTCCCAGCCTGTGGCACTGCCTGGGGTTGTTGCGACCCAAGGGTAGGACCCGGCACTTGGCTTTGTAGAACCTCACACCACTGGCCTTAGCGCATTTATCCAGACTGTCCAGATCCTTCTGCAGAGCCTTCCTGTCCTCCAGCAGATCAACAGTCAACAATAACACCCAACTGGGTGTTGTCTGTGAATTTACTAAGGGTGCACTTGACCCCCTCATCCAAATCATCAGTAAAGATATTGAATAGGACTTGCCCACTATTGATCCCTGGAGGACACCACTAGTGAGTGACTTGGTGATTCCTCTTAGTATGGATTTCACCTTGTTTCTCTTCTATGGGTGAAGAAAGAGTAAAATAAGAGAGTAGCTAAGGTACTTACTTTAGCTCCTTTTTTTTTTTTACTGCTGCTGCTCTTTTCCCCTTTCTGGCTCACTGTCTATCTTTCTGTCTTCTTGGGCATTTATTTTGTTTTGTTTCTTTTTTTTTTTTTGTTATTTCTTTCTTACTTTCTTTTTTTGTTTGCTTGGTTTGGATTTTTTTTGGTGCTGCTTTTTGTTTTGTTTTGTTTGTTTTTGGCTTTGAGAGTTTTTTGTGGATTTGTTGACTTTTATTTCAGCAAGTATGGGAATAGAGGTTGCTTTCTTTAATTTCTCATACGGGCAAAGTCAGGGCAGGACTATCTCAGGGTTACTATACGTAAGTAATTTACAGGAGTCAAGACTGGGGTATTGGCAGACTTTGTGTTTGTTCAGGCAAGAAGTCAGTCTTAGTGGAAGCCGTTTCATTTTTCTGCTTAATATCTGTGACTTTGTAACACGGTTTAATTTATTTCCATAGATTCTCAACAATCTGTGGCTTTAATATCCATAGGGAGATAACATGGTATACTTTTCTCATCTAATAAGACTGTTTCCAGCTCAGCACTTCAGTCATTACCAGCACAAAGTTTTTTTTCTTGAGCCATTATTTGGAGGCAGAACGTTAAGAAGTTAGACAATGTTCTAATGAATTGGTTCTGCATCATGTATAAGAAAAGTTCTAATGACCTGCAGAAGTGACTAAGATGGCAGAAGTCTGTAAGCATTGAGGCACCTGTCAACTTAGAACTGGTATTTTAATTCATGATTTAGAATGGAACTGAAGCTGTATAAAGACCAGGCCAGGCAAGGTTTTCTGTGTATGGTTTGATTCCATATGAACATAAGTCTTTTTGTAAGTAAAAAACCAGGAACCTTTAAACAACTTTCCATATGAGAAAAACACCCCAGTGATGTGCTTTCAAGGTACTGTCCTGTTATTGAATTGATTTATTCAGTAAACAATTGAATGTATTTCTTCAGTTACCAGAAATCCGCTCTGTTTTTCATGATAACAGAGGAATCCTTGTTGAAGTCTAAAATAAAATTACAATGTAGAATCAGATTAATATATTAAATTGTGCCAATTAAATTGGCAGAATCCCACCTATCACTACAACTCATTTGTGCTTTTATAGTGATGTAGTTCAAATGCTTGACATCAGAAACCTGCTGTTCTAGGATGGGTGCTCGCTCATCTTGAAATAACTGTAACAGTGAAATTCAGGAATAATAGACAAGCGTTAGGGTGTATTGTTATCCAGAGACTGATAAGACTAAACTTTTGAACACTCAGCACAGCTGTCCTTTAAATTTCCTTAATCATGTTTTTGCATTCTGGATTTTTTAAGAATAAAAGCATAATGAAACATGAAACTTTTCCAACAGGTCAAATATGAAAACGTTTATCATGCTTAATCAATAAAAGAGCAAGCATAATGTGGAACTTCTGGTTCTGCCAGTTGCCCTCATTGCTTTGGAAAATACATTTAATTCTCTTTAAAAGACATTGTTTCACCCAGAGGTATTTCTGAATTGATTTTGATTAAAGAGCTTATGAGGATTAATTTTGTGCATTATTTTCTATTCTTTCTAGTAATGATTCAGCTGTCAGGTTTTTGCAGCCAAGATTTGTCTATGAAATTTGTTTATTTTCTTTTTTAAGGCGGGATCATGGTTGATATGCAAATATCGGAAGTATTTGCACTTTTTCCATCACTACTTCTAGTAATATTTTAACTTTTTTTTTTTTTTTTTTTTATTTCTTCTGTTGCATTTGTATGGTATTAGAAATCTGTGGCTTGGAAATTGATTTGATTCAAGATTGTGAATGTGGTGAATGAAGTGTAGAACCAGAATTTCAGCACAGTCTTCTGTTTTAATCTTTGCTGCCCTGTATTCTTAGAGAAACACTGTTGCTTGGTTGGTTTTTTTAATATAAGGTGTATCCAGTTACTTTCCTATGGGGAAATATAGGGAGTTTCTATGGGAAATCCTTGAGACAAACCAGAGATGACCATGAACTACAATCCTATCTCTGAACAATTTAAAACTTTGGAAAAGTTGAACCATAAATACTGTTGGTAGCACAAACGAACTCTCATACCTTCATAATCCCTTTCTTCCAAAATTTTGTAAGGTAGTGTTTGCTTCATTATTTTCCTTAATGTGACTCCCTGAATCTGAGTTCTTTTTTGTCCATATTCAAGTCTTTTCTGACAATTGTTCCCTGCTGAGCTGAATTTCTGTGTTAGCAAGCATTTAAATGCACATTCAGGCATGGAAAAACAAGCAGATTAAAAAAAAATAGTGTTTACTTTTATTATTTTTTTTTGTTTCTAGAATTTTCCCCCAGGTATGCATTTTCTATAACTATCTTGTAGCAGGAACCATCTTGTGAGTACCATGATAGCACCTAAAAGATTATTTTTGCTACTAAAGCAAACAGACTGCAGGGAAGCATTTAGGTGTTCAGATGTTTCATTCACCCAGCCGATCCTTTTGAGGATAATTGGTGCACGTTCCCATGCCCTGGTACTATCATCTGCTATGCTGCTGCTGCGGAGAACTTTTTTTTGTCTCTGCACTGAACACTCTGGAGAGCTGCACATCTGTACTTTTAGTGATCCTATTAATAGATACCACCAATCAGGGAAAATCTATCCTCTTACTTACTTGTGTGTTATTGATAGATGTATTACTTAGTTTCATAGATAGCTCTTTTAGAGATATTGGAAGAGTCATTTTTGATTATTTAATACAGCAGTTATGCAGCACTTAACCTAAAATAAAACCAGCTTTTATTAAAGCTTCACAAAGAGAGATTTTTGCCAAGGAACTGTCAACCTTTCTGTAGCTATTGTGATCTTCTGCCAAGAAGAAGCCCCATCTTTCTGCCCTGGTGCAGTGAGAATGTTGTAATAGGGGCTGCGAAGACAGTACCTCATTCAGGATTAATTCTGCAAAGCAAGTAATGATCCTCTGATGACAAG
Source organism: Orthonyx spaldingii (assembly GCA_013397795.1). Taxonomy (NCBI): domain Eukaryota; kingdom Metazoa; phylum Chordata; class Aves; order Passeriformes; family Orthonychidae; genus Orthonyx; species Orthonyx spaldingii. The sequence goes on along the minus strand of VZTJ01000379.1, from coordinate 736,995 downwards.
GTTAGTGTAACCAGGTGCTGCAAATGCTGTTTGTGTTTTCACTGTCTTTGGTACCACACTCTGGATGTAAGGAACCATGGTCAGGAGGAAATAGAAAAGGAAAGGAACTACATCATTGAAGAACTAATAATGCTTTAGATGAGCCTCTTGCTTTGGAACAACTAAGGTGGCTTGATATGGAAGCTGATAGTTCCTTGATAATTTTATTTAGTACTTTAAAGGAATTGCATCTTCATGTTAGTTTTCACAACTAAGCCAAATACAGACCTACATACCACATGAGATGATCTCAATGTTGATATAGTTGCCAGTAGCAGGATCTGAAGGTATGTTTTCCTTGTGAGTAAAGCTGAGACAGACTTTTGTCTTGGAAACCTTGATAGCACCTGAATGTCTCTTGGCTTCATTCTCTTTATGTTACCAGCCCATCACCTGCACGCCTCCATTAACAGTGTATCTTCAATTCACTTGAAAGAAAAACAACTCAACTACCATCTTTATTCAAGTGCCTCTGCTTCCTTGAGCTAAAATACTAGAAGTTTGCTGTGAAGGTGTAAGCAGGCAAAGAGGGAGAACAAACAATAAGCAAAGAGTCTCCTGGAAACCTTGGTGTGTTTATCAGGTCACCTAAAGTCATGACTCTCAGAAACATTAAAGAAAAGGAATACTGAGGGCTTTCATTTTATGACCTGAGTAATAATGAATATTACCTTCAAAGCAGAGACAATGAGTGCAGTATTCCCAAGTGTTTGTATGTGCATTTAAAATGAGAGAATGAAATTAGTTTCTACTAAAAAAAAAAAAAAAAAAACAAAAAGGCAAGAAGTGCTCTTTTTTCTTCTCAATCTTTTCTTTGCAAGGTTTTGTGATACATCCCTTAATTTGCAGACAGCTTGTAGAGGATAAATGCATATTGACAATCAGAATCATAAATTTTTAAAATTTCTCTTGTCCCCAAGTAGACAGTAATATTTTTCCACATTTAATATTTTGATGGGAGTGCTTGAAATGTATGAAAATAATCTCCAGTGCCCCACTAAAAAGTGTTGTGTAAAACAAGTGCCGTTATGGTCACCATTTTTTCCCCTTCTCAGCTCCCCCTATTAATTATCAGTATTGTTTCCTCTCTGCTGCCTCCCCTGAAAGGAGTAGGGGAGTACTTAGTACCTACCACATTTCTCTGTTGACCTTCACACATCAGCTAGTGTGGTTGTGTGCTAATGAAAATATAGTTTTGTTCTTAAGTGAGCTGCCTTTAGAGATAGTTCACGGCTCCCCTGTAAGTCCTGCATTCCAGAAGAAGCAAAATAAAAATCACCTTTTCCTTGAGAGTACATTTCATACATCTCCATCTTTGTGATAGCATTGGAATCATTACACAGCAGTTGGCTCTGATATGCTTGCACAGACGCAAATTGAGTCCGACAGGACTGGTGTCTCATGGACTTTGCTGTCATTTGAAATGCTGGCATGAAGATGGTAGCGATGAAAGGGGAGAGCTGATGCCTTTAGCATTTTGCCTATGAAGATTTCTTAGGCTTGTATTTTTTGCTAGCAGTAGCTGATTCAAAAGATAGTTTTACAAAAGAGATTCATAGCATAGCATAGATTTCTACCAGCTGCTCATGTCTTTTCTTCCTTGAGTAAATTCTTCTGAGCATTTCCTTGTACTGAAAATGGGCTCTTTATGCCACCCACAAAAATGTAAGATCTATTTAGTGGAATGATAATTAGTATACCTTTTTCTCTGCCCTCTTAGTTTTCATCTTTACTGCATGGAAACCACTTGTGTGGTAATTAAGAAGGTAGTATCAAACTTAACAAAGCTTATATGTTGCAGATCCTTCAGAAAGTATAATTGCATTTCATATTATTTTAGTGACAATGTCAGGCTGCTCAGAGATATCTCTAGTATTTCCTGTCTGAGGGGAAAATATTTTTATATTCCTTAATTTCTGTTGGTGTGGCATATTTGGACAAGGATAAGACCCTACTTCTTCAAGTCAGGTACTCGAGCTGTAGTTCTACCAGTGTATCATATTCAATTATGCATTGCAATAAATGAGACAGATTGAATTGGGATCTCAGCCCTTTAGTCAATGCCAGATTTCTGTTTTTCTATTAAGCATAATTCAGATATATACAGGAAATCACAACAGGAATTTTAACCTTTGAAATTTGCTGAACTATGCAATATGTTAATAACACCTCCTGAAGTAGATTTTGCAGTGTTATTCTTACCATATGCCAGGGCATCAACTCACTTTTTCCACGTGGATTTATTATGGATATCTAATCTGCTTTGATTACCTTCTCTCAACATGAGTTCCAGTGATGTCTTAAACTTCATCAGCAATACCAGTTTCTTTGGTTCAGAAGATGCTGTGGAATACAACTAAAGATTCAGGATAAGACAGTTGCTTGAATATGTGGTAATGGTACACTAAGAAATGTGTTGTAACAGTGCTAACGTACTGTATCTTGGATCTTCTTGTATATACCAGTAGCCTGAAATTAATAGTTTATTTTTCTTTCTGCCTTACCCTTTTGTCTTTTAATGTTGTTTTGCCTCAGATTGTGGATGTATTAAGAAAAAAAAAGAAAAAGAAAAACTCTGTCCTATTCTTGATAATTGTATTTTTATCTTTTCACAGGCTCTGAAAATACTTCATCTGAAATTTCAGACTGGACAGACTCGCAGTGGCTTCTAAGCCATTGAGAACAAGGCTGCCAAAGCATGCTGGTGCCAAACTGTCGGATGATGCAAGTAGTCAGGCCAATGGTGGTGCTGCTGTGCTTGCTACTTTATGCTGATGCTGAAAGTAAGTTTATTATTATTTTATACTTAGGTCTTGGTCATCATGAATAGTTTTGTTTCAGCTGGTGGTTACCAAGAGTCTCAGAATGAGTTTCCTTTTGAGTGATTCTTAGAAAACTGTGAGGTCCTCTCTGGATCACAACCAATATTTGAAAAGGATTGTTTATGCAACTTCTTACTGTTCTTCTTCTTAATGCCCCTTTTCTTAAGCATAGAATGGTTCATGCTAGGATGGTGGAGACCACTGCCACAAAGTTACACAGTCAAAACAAAGACCAACTTTGCTTACCAGACATTGGTCAAATACCTTAAAGACATCTGTCATTCTTTGAATATTTCTGTCTTAACTTTAATTTACCAAAAAAAAAGAGACATCCCTCTCCCAATTAATATCCAGTCCAATTAAAATTCCAGTCCCTTTGTAACTGCTGCAACAGCTGCTCTAATGTATTATTTCAGACAGCTGTCACAGAGTACAGTATCCAAGCAAATCAAGCAGAACTGACAACTTAGTGGCTGGCCTAAACATGTGACAGTTCAGTGAGGAAAGGCACCTATGTTTACTTGTACTGAGGGGAAACTGGAGTTTGGTCAATTAGTTTATCTATTAATGGGAAGATATTATCTTCTTTTTAATTAAGAAATCATTAGATCTGCCTTGTTTACATGTATTCTTTCTCCCAGCTGTCCTGTCTGTGGCTTCTTGCAGAAGTAATGTGCAAATGAGAAAGCCATTTGCTTTCCACCTGTTGATCTGCAGGTTTACTGCAAGCTCACTGTTAACATTGTCTACAAGCTGACTACTAACATTCACTTCATTGAGGGATATTTTCCCACTTTTCTACTACTTCCTGACTCTATACAGACACATGACCAATCAATAACTTTGTTTCAGCTCTGTCTTTGGAAGACTTCTGTGTTTTTTCAGACTTGTGTTAAATTAAGTAGAAACACAAAGTAACAGAATCAGCTTTAGCAAGGTTGGATGAATCAGTTCTCAGTAAACACATACAGAAGAGTTCCTTGTCTCTCCACTTATCACCTGTACTCCAGGTATACTGAGTCACAGCAATAAAAGAGATATAAATTTTTTTCATTTTCATGCATAATGAACTTTATTTCTTTTAAGTGTAGCTATATGAAAGTGAAGTAAATGGAGGCAAAAAAGGACAAAACATACATGTTGGTTGTGTACTGACAGCTGAGATTCTTTGGCCCCTTTCCAGTTAGATAATGACCAGCTGCAATGATTGTGTCTAAGGTGAAGCCAAGGACATTTTAACACTTTGGCCAGCAAATAACTAATTGGGAAGTGGGCCCAAATGTTGGACAGTTTTGCAGTTGTAGTATTCTGCCTATTTTAAAAGTTGTAAGAGGCACAAAGATCTGCTTTTTTGTGACAGTTTCTCTTAGAATGAGATTATGATTCTCATGTATTTAATATGCACCAGCTTTCAAGTTGCTTAAATTATTATATACATATTTACAAATGGTATACATTAGATGGTATTAATTAAATTGTGTGTCATATATATATGTTCATGTGACTCCACATAATATTACATTTATACTGTGGCTGTTAAATTAATGTTCTTCTATTTTAACAATTTCTTTGAGGGTCATGATAGAGTCACATTTTAATCTTGCACACAATACTTTATTTGGGTGACAGACTGAATCTCTACAGACATAGTTATTTTATGGCCTGGGTGAGAGATAGGACAACATCCATGATGATTCTGTATGCAGACACACAGAAAGATGTGTCTTCTTCCATGATTAGCCCTTCTCACTTGAAGAAAAGTTCCTGCTGTGCTGGAGTTGCTCCATCAACAGTTGAAGGGTTCAGACGCTACTTTCATCTAGTGCTTTTCTTGACTTTCTTCACAGAGAATGGCAGGACCATGTTACTTCTTTTTAGTGGGGTGAGGACACAGAAGGTGAGACAAAGGGAACAAAAAAGATTGTCATTTTTTTCTCTATCACTCTGTAAAGGCCATGCCTTCCTTTTTTTGCCATTATTTTTCTGTTGCTAATATCAAGGCATTGCAGAATAGAAGGTATATCCAAACATTGACACTGCATTGTACACTTCCTAAAGTAATCGCAAATGGGTAAGGAGCTCATACTCTTCCAGTCTCACTGTCAGATCATTGTGAGTGGAATCCAAGTAGCAAGCCAGCTTAATTCTATTGAAGAAGTTTTCAATGGTAGGCCTTAGTACTTTTCAGTTTACATACAGCGTTCACAGTTGAGGGAGGGAATGAGATATCTTTGTTTCTCTCCACCATTGTGAAAGACCCCAAACTCTGAAATGTGTTGGCATGGGCTGATAAATGTACTGTGCCAACAAGTATGTGTGCAAACTAGATTTCATTTTTACTCTTAATCTAGAAAACAAATTTGCTCGACTGAGAAAATTAAGCAGAATTGAAAGGTGACAAAACTACCTTTGCTGTTTTATTTTTTGTTGTTAGTAATATAATGTGATACTTGTAAATACAAGAAGTGAAAAATATCAAGAATCGTGAGGGTTTTTTAGATGTCTTCTTTTAGGTTTGGTATTTGTAGCTTCAGTGCACACTAAGATGGAGTAAAGCACACTTTCACTGAGGAATGAACACACATGTTCATCAGTCTTTACTGGGGAACAGCAATCTGCTGGTTTACATTGTTTTTCATTGGATGGTGTCATGGGTTTACCCAGGAAGGGTCAGTCTTGCAAGTGACATATGTTGCAGGAAGCAGTAGCCCTTGCTTCCTGAGAAACAGAGCCAGTGACCAGCTAGTTTTGAGTATTGATAAGTATATAATCCAATTAAAAGTTGTTCTGCCTCCAGGAAAAAAAACATATTTAAGAGAGAGACACCTGAGAAAAAACCCTTTTTTCCTGTCCTGTTGCTGCCAGAGAAGCAAGTCCTGTGATTCTCTCTCTGGTAAGACTGGACCCTTGCCCTCCCCCCGCCCCCCTCAGAGGGGCCATGGGGAGGGGTTAGAAGGGAGTTTGAAGCAGCAGTGCAGCTGAGCGTGGGGGAGGACCCTGCCTGAGCTCTCTGGCTAGGATGCAGTTTGGAAAAATAAGCAGGGGCCAGGCCGGCTCCATCCGACTTGGGCCAGGCCCTGCTCTATCACCTTGGGCAAGGCTGGCCACACCACCCCCCCCTCCCCCCC
>VZTJ01000379.1:650561-730637 GCA_013397795.1 Orthonyx spaldingii | reverse complement strand
CAGTGAACCAAGGCACCTGTGTAGAGATAAGTAGATACTGAAGTAATTGCAGCCTGATGAGAAGTTTGAGAAGGGACAGAGAAGAAGCTGTAATCCAGATCCCTTGCCCCAGGGAATGGTCAAAGAGGACTTATGTTGCCAGTCATGGAAGAAGGGGATTTCTTTGCTGCTGTAGTAGAACCACTCATCCTTAAAAGAATACCCCATGAACCATCATAACCCACCATAGTAGCTGTGGGAAAGCTACTGGTGTGGGAGGGACTTTCCACAACAAGCAGAGATTTTTTTTCTCCTGGGTGGTTGCTAGTTGTGAGGCTGAAAAGCATAAGAATTGTATTTCTTGTGGAGAAGTCAACATGGTAAAGCAGGAGGAAACTTCTCTCCCTAAATGAACTGAGGAAAGACTAATTTAGAAGTGGCAAACTGACTGAAAGTCGAAGTGTTGGTTTTTGTATTATCATTGGGAAAAAAATGGAGAGGTGGGAGGAGTAAAAGTGTTCTGAAAGTTTTGTTCTGGTTCTTAATTTTTTTCCTTCCTTTTAGGTCTGTTAATAAACTTTCTTTATGTTCTTTAAAGTTTAGGCCTGCTTTACCTACTCCTAATCCTTATCTCACAGCAAAATTGAATAAAATCTGGTAGATGTGCTGGCGTTTAGCCAGAAACTCAGGTGAACGAACTCAAATCACTACAGGTGGGTTGTTCTCCATGGAATAGATTGCAATGCTTCACCACATCTACTGAGATATTAGTAATATAGCTTTGTTTATCATAAGAAAAGTACTGGGTTTGTTCATATTTTTTAAATGAACTAACAGAATAGTAACTATCCAGAAGCTTTAGGTGGGTTCATCTGTTCAATAACAAGAAGCATACATGTTTCAGAGACTCAACAGATTTCTTTTGAAACTGTCAAATGTGGTACATTATGACTGTTTCTGATCTAACAAAGTGTCACAGAACTCACTTAATCACTGAGCTCAAAGAAATATAGGAAGTATAAAATGCTTCTAAAAGTGTTATTCCTGGTCTTTCCTAGTATTCAAATTTTTGAAAAATAAGAGTTTAATTTGTATTAATAGAATCAAATATTTTTCTGCGGATAGCCTGCATCCTGCTTTTTAGTAATTGAGTTGATTCTTGTGTGTCCTGTTCCTTTAACAGCCTGAGAAAGGCCTCATCACCAGCATTTCAAAATTCTCTGCTGCGTTCGAGTAGTTTTGTCTGATTAGTGCTTTTCCTGCATTCGTGGTTACATAGCTTCTGCTCTGAATTTTTCTTTTGTTACTTCTTTGGAGATGCTATGTTAGAAGAGAAGCAACAATTTTCCTTCAGCAGAAGTGTTTGTAGCTGACTGTAAAAAGGCAGACAGAAATACTAACGAAAAACAACGCATTTGTTGTATATTGTTTCTATTCCCAATTGTTTGAAATGTGAATAATGCTTAGTTTGTTCTCTGGCTTCTAATGCATATTCTGACGGTTACCATCATGCAGGTAACCATTGTATCATCATAGCGTCATCTCTAGGGCAGGATCAGTTCTGATACAATAGTGATTACTTATAACAAATGTTGGGGTATTTCAGACAAATTCTTGTTTAATAGAATGTAAAGACAGTAATTTAGTATTGGTGAAACCAATTTTTTCTCTTTTTTTCTTTTTTCACTTTCTTTTTTCATTTTGCTTTTTAGGGAACACGTGTGTGTTTCCCTGCTAATATCACTCTTTCTCTTTAAAAACTTTTTATATTCTTCAGCTAGCTGAAACACATTCATGCAGTCCATATTAAATTTTTTCTCTCTAAGCACTTGTGTATAACACTTAACTACCCAACAGATCTTTCAAAGCAATTAAATTACAGAAAGCAATTGTGTTATAGTAAGTCTTCCAACTGGACATACATGGTTTATAGTAAAAACCCCCACTGTTCCTGAATAAGTTCATAAACACTATATGCAGTGAAGCCAGCGTGGAAAATATTTACATTTTGGTACATGTACCTTTGAGAATTAGGACTGAATTTTTTTCATAGAATATTAGATTTACTTTCAAACTCCAGTATCTTTGAACAGGTAATTTCGATTATTGCTTTCAAGTATGGGCAGTGACAAGGGAAACTTAAAGATAAAATCTTTCTCTTCTTTATTGGTAACTTTTTACAGTGTCATCTATCTTTATCTTAGTGCTGATAGCATGAATTGTGTGTAAGGTACAGGCCTTTGGTTACATTGCTCTTTTATTTTAATAATGGTGATTTATGAAAGAGAGTTGAAATATCAGCTGGGCCGTGTGGGGAGGGAGTGGGGAGAAGCTTCCAGTTTTCTTTTATAATCTTTTTTTTTCCAGGAATTTTGATATGCTCGCTTCAGTTCAACTCTAGGACATTTTCCCATTGATTTGATGAAAAATAGTATACACTGTTGCAAGAGTAATTTTATATTGCGCTTGTTAAATATATTAGTAAATCACCCATCAATTAAAGTTTTGGTTTTAGGAGAAAGTAGGACAACTAGTCATGCCAAACCATTCTAGATACATTTATTTTGCTCTGTAGCAAAGTGAAGGTTTTGGAATAAATGTGAAAGTTGAGATTAAGAGTCAGGAAAGCATTATGTGATCATTCCAAATATACTGATTTAGTTGCAGAAATTACAGGTAATAAGGCTCTTTGCATGAGCCAGGGTTTATCCAGCCCTTATTTTTCAAATCCTTACGCTGAAGCAAATTTGAATAATTTAGATCCAGGAGTAATCATAACTACCACCATATCTGTTTAATCTGGTGTAAATTATCAAGTACTAACAGCAGAATTGTGAGCTACTTTTTAAGTTTTTAAATCAAAATTTTTAAGTTTAAATAATGTTTTTAAAATTTTTAAGTTTAAATAATTTTTAAGAATGTGTTTTGGTTATCTCTAAATCTGTGCATAAGAAAATATTTTGAAATGTAATATGAACAAAAGGTGTGTGTATTTTGTAAAGTGTAGATTCATAATTAAATCAACAGGTTTTTGAACTTCAGAACAAATTGAAAAAAACTGCAGAATGGTTCTATTGAACATTTTTCTGTCTACATCTCTGCAGCTCTGAAGATTGCTGCTGTGCCTCTTTCACAGCTGTTGTTAATTCAGGTAGTTGTAAGCCCCTGCCTTCCAAAAACACTGAACAGAGCTTAATTACAAGCTTGAGAGTCCAAGAAACCTTTAAGCCCTAACAACTTTGCCTCTGTCCGATTGTAGAGGCAGTGAAGTTCCCCCAAGTAAGAAAACCCTGTCTCTTGTAAATTTTTTTGAGCATATATAAAACTAGAGTCAAAAAATCCAGGGTCTCCAGTGTTCACAGACACCTAAAAATCTAGATAAGGAAACTGTATTTTAATAGCCTTACAGAGTTGGACAAACCCACGTTATTTAGATTAATGTTGCCTGTTAACAGCAAGTGTTTTTGGAGAAACTACAGTAATGACCACTGGCAGATAAAGGAATGTGAGTCATTAATATTCCTGTGTCAGAATTGGCAGTGAATTCCAGTGTGTCTGCTAGATTGCTTAAGAACACGTCTGCATACTTCAAAAGTTTACTATCATAATCTCAATATAGGAAAGCTCTTAGGGAAAAAGGAAGAAGAAAAAGTGCTACAGAAATTTTAGGGTTTTTTTTTAGTTTATACTCACATGGTACAACAACTGCTGTGGTGTTTTACAGCATTTTTACCCCCTGCCTGGAGATTAACCCTCACTGGCTGAAATGGAGCTAAAATGTTGAGTAGCAGCATCTGTTTCAGTAGTGAATTTCTGACAACATCTTTAGAAAATTATAAATATCTGAATGTGTATGAAAAGATCACCAATAACTTTCGTCCATCTTATCTTTCAGTAAAATCCCTCCCCCCAAAATAACATATGTATAGGATCTTTCTGGCTTAACTATTGTCTGCTTGAAGCCATATTTGTTCAAAATAATTAGGCAAATAATTTTTAATTAAATTCTTTCAAATTCTTGTGAATATGCACAATATTTTAAACGAATTTTTTGTTGGTAGAAATTAATTTGAAACTTGCTAATTTACTTTGACTGCTTCCTTCTAAAGGCAGCTATGTGAAAAATAGAATTACATCTTTAAATTGCTATAAAATAGGTTTAAACATGAAGTTGAGTACAAATTGCTACTGTGGCTTTCAGTGAATTACACAAAATGGTAAGGTACATGTTATGAAAAAACTGAGTGTAGAATTTAGTCTGTTGATTGCAAAGTTTGTGTTATATAATTGAGGAAAATAGATTGATAAAAGACAATTAAAATATGAAATCACTCATAAACATGAAAATGAAAATGTGCAGCATATAGTCATTTCAGTTTACAAGAAATGCTGGGACATTACTGTAAACACTTTGGATGTGGTCTTGCTGTGCAAAGTAGTAGCGAAGAACAGAATTTCACAATGCATACCACATTCTCAAATACCTACAAAACATAGGTTTTGAAAGCCTTTTCCCAATAAAGCTGTTGTCAGGAAGAGAATTCAATAGAAGTTTAAAATTGCTTCTGTTGGGATATATATTCTTCACCTAAATGTCTTTGTGAAATTTAAGTGGATAGAGTTTTTTTCTAGTTACTACTAAAGAACTGATTTTTAATTTACTTTGTAAATCTTTCTGTGCTTTGTGCTTCAGGACTAGTATATGGAAGAGAGCTTCGACTGCTGTTGATTTTGATACATGCAATTGTGAAGAAGGAGGCAGAAACAATAAGGGAAAGTGATAAGAAATTTATTTTGCCGGTGAACGTTAATTGGGTATGGGCATTTCCAGGAAGGTTCCACCTGTGTCATTTTTATCATCCGAGAATGTCACATACACTTCAAAAATGTGTAAAACAGTTGTAGAGAATATTGGCAGGTGATATCTGGACTAGAGACAGAAATAGTCAATTGGTCTCCTGTTCTAATAAAAAACCTTACATTTTACCAGCAAGAAAGAGTGCATAGTATCTCTAGGTGTAGTGATTTGAAAATAAAAAAGGGTTTTTTTGTGTGAAAAATTCTTTGTGTTAAGATGAGGATGTAGGGTCTAACATCTGTTGATTGAAAAGCAAAGGTAGAATAAATGTGAATAAAAAGACAAATTAACCCTACAGATAAGGGCATAGTGAGGCTAGTAATACAGTAAAGTTTGTCAGTGGTTGCTGAAAAACTGGAGAAAATGCAAGGAAGAGAAAAATACAGATTCAGGAGTAGGAAAATACTTGATCATCTTTGGTAGCAAGTTTTTTATAAAACTGAAGGCTTATTTCAGTTGATGAATACATATTTTCTTCTGAAAATATAGCAATTGTAATAGAGAGCTTTGCTCAATAAATATGAGTTTAATGGTAATTAGTGGCTAATTGTAGTCAATTACATTGTAACAATTGAAACAGTGCATAAATGTCAGTTTGCTACTGTATATCTGAATATTCTCGGATTCAGATTTGATGCATTTTATAGACAGCAGACAAGGTACTGGACTCATTACAGAAGTGACAGAGAATCTGTCTTGGTTTGGATTTTTGTTGTTGTTTTTGTTGCGTTTTTTGGGTTTTTTTGTGGTTTTTGGTGGTGGTGTTTTTTTTTTTTTAATGTAAAAGACAGAACTAGTTTTAAACTTATGAGTAATCTTACCTGAGGAAATAAGGAACAGGAGGAAATAAGGAAAAGGAGGTAATTATTGGAAATGGCATAAACCTTAATGCACCTGTATCTTGCATGCTAGACTACAGTCTGATGTACCTACCTAAGAAAACACAACTGAGTTAGATAAAATGCTTTCAGTGACAGCTAAAATGTTCCAGAGGATGGGACAGCTGCCATGTGAGAAGAGACTGAGGAGGCTGAGACTCTTTCAGTTTCAAGGAGAGTTGGCAGAAGTGAGTTTATGGGGATTATGGCTAAGGTCTGCAAAATTATGGGGGCAGAGGAGAGAATAAAAACAGAATGGATATCCTCCTACTCCATAATAATAGTGCTGTGGAGTTTGGAGATTTTAGTGGAAGATTGGTTAAAAGCAGGTAAAAGATGGAAATTACTGTTCGTTTTTGTGGAGGCAGACAGTATTTATAGTTGGAAAGAACCTAAAAAATGCATGTACAGGAGGTCCATAAATTAGTACTAAAAGAACAAACAGGAATGCCATTTTTAATGTGCTTATGCATATGAAGTGAATGGACCTCAAAAATTGCCCATGCTAATGTGCCCATGTATAGCATGTTCTCTTGACACTGCTGGAGATATGATAGCAGACTACAAAGACTTAATGTGTCGTAATAAGGCATTAGCTGTAGTCTTACGTTCAGAAATACATACGGTTTCAGCAGGCATTGTACGCTGTGTTCATTGACACTAACTTCTCCAGAAAATCTGATTTGGAGATTCTTGTATCACACTATATAACAATTATATCACGGCTGTATGTAATTGAAAATCAGGAAGTGAGATTAGAGGCAATGGCAAGCATTTGGGCAAATGCAGTTTATAATTTTTGAAAATTACAATGTTACTGTTACAAGTAGCAGAGCTCACATGTATGCCAACTCTGTGTGTGTGTGTGTTGGTGTGTGTGTATATTGCTGTGGGGCAGGAGACACAAGGATTAGTTATTTTATGGGATGTCTTATGAAGCTTCACAAATCACAGGTGAAGTAAGTTAGTGGAAAATCCTAGTCACATTTTTTCTCTCTTTTATAAACTTTAATCTTCAGACATACTCTTAATGTGAAGAAGTGTAACATGTTCACTGACCTTTTTCAATATCTGTGGTCTGATGAAAGTGACTTAAAGGTTGTAGCATCTAAAGCTGCATGCATTCTAAAAAATGGAGGTAAACTGCAGCTCAGAAAGGTCTCACATCATCTTAGGAAGATGACGTTGTATCTACTCTTAATTCTATTTGAAATCAAATGGATACAGAGTCCCTTAAAAATATTAACAATATATAGTTCCTTTTAAAATTAAATATCTCATAAAGATTTGATTTAGATTCCTTTAAAATAACTTGGCAATGCACTAATTAAAGGTAAATCTGTTAGTAAAGGCATTTGTTAAAATTTTAGTTCAACTAAACATGATTCTCTTGGATTGATTATTTGCATTCTACTTAGCAGCTCAGTGTTGGTTTTAATCAAGAATTATAGACTTCTTATAAAATCAACACTACAGTAAAATGAAGTGCTTTGGAGACTCATAAGTATAATGGCATGGATAACATGTTAAAAATAGCTGTTACATTTACATGAAAAATGTGAGAGATTTTCCCATGGCAGAAAGTCTCTGGAAAACTTTTCTCAGCTATACACCTTTTGACAGCAGCTCAGTACCCACATAGAGCAGGAGCTCATTTGGTATCTTGAGAACCTTGTGACAATTCATGATTGATCTCAATTTAGATAATTGGTAGGTTATGTATAAACAGTTTTAAGAAACCTGATCCTTTATCTTTCTGGATTTTTTATGCAAGTGTAGGATACAGAGGAAAAAAAAAGGAACATTTCTTCTCAAAGCTGTAAAACTTACAGTTATTCCTAAATACTAATAAATATGTTTCCAATAGTCTGTCATCTTTTTTCCTTCTGAATAAATGTGAATGTGTGAATGGAGGCTAGACAGGATTTGTGGGATTTAGACAGGATTCACACTTGACTGTGAGTTTGCTCATTTGATTTTGAAATGCAGAATTTGGATAGAATTTGTGGATTTTATTTATATGAGAATACTAGAACTTTCTAGCCAAATTATTCTCAGATCCCCAAGCACATCAAGATTTGTTTACCTTTTCCATAGCCAGAAAAACCCACCTTTTGTCTAGAATGCCCTAAACATTGTTTTCTCTTCAGTATGGTATAGACTGGTATTTTTGTATGGGTTCCTCTCTAACATGTGCACTTAAATGAGAATTTATAGATGTTTTTGTTAGTAAATACTAATTTCTGCCAGTGAGCAGATCTTTCAAGTCTTTAGCAGCTGATTTTTTTCTGTGTGTGCATTTTTTTTCCTGATCTATGAGTGCATGGCTCAGTGTCTTACTGCAAAATACATTTTAACCTTGGGGGAAAAGACACACTACTCTCAGAGCCAGATCAAGAGTGTGGATTTCTTTGATGTTAATAGATCTGTCATGTCTTTTCATTTTATAAAGAAAGCATTTTGAAGGATCAATGAGAATAAAAAGGGGTCTCTAATGTAAGAGGACTGAATCTACACCTCTCAGTTTTTAGTGTGTCAATGTGTGGCCCTTGCTGTCTTTCTTATATCAATACAATTTTTTCTAATTCCATATTAGTATTTTCTTATTTGGTGTATTACTGTTTACTTCTTAGGTGGTGAACAGAACATAAAACTGCGACTACAAATTATCAGAACTCTTCATCTTGAGCTATAGATATCTTGAAACAGTAAGGACTACTATCTCTTATGCATGGATCAGTCTCAAAAATCATATTTGTTAGACATCTGACTGTAGGCAAGAGAAGGGTCTGTACTGGGACTGCCAAATTCAAAGGAGTATTGCTTCTTATGTTTTTTCACCAGAGTTACCCAGATGCCCTATCTAAAGCTGACTTTCAGGAGATAAATTAATAATCCTTATTTGTAGTACTTAATCAAATATATTCAGACATTACAGGTAAATTTTAATAACTTTTCAGATTTTTTTAAATTTTTTTTAGGAAAAAGAAGTTCAAAGGTAGTCAAACACTCCTTGCTATTTGGGAGAATATTTCTAGGAAAGTGCAGGTCAGGCAAAGCACAATTTCAAGGAAAGCTGATGTCATTGACCATGCAGTATTGCTACAGGCACTGGGACCTCAATGGTATCTCAAAGACTGATACTTTTGGAAGGCTACTGAGATTTGTTTCTAAGAACTGATTCAGAAAAATAAGAAGGTAATATTTCATACAATATTCTGATTAATTTACACTCAAATATTCGAGATTGAATTTCCAGAAAAGATCTTAAGCTCTGTGAAAAGTTTTTAATTGATATTAATTTCTCATTGCAACACTGATGTTTTCTTTAAATAAATTATACCACTATTCATTCTGGATGGGAATTTGTATTCCTTTAATAATTTGTTTTCTCTTTAGGATACAGACATGGTCCAGAAAAGACATTTAACACAGAAATGATTTCTCTGATAGTTAATGCATTTTCCTTTTTTTGCCAAAATACTCTAAGTTGCACAAAGTCAGCAGAATCTATGGTCTAAAAAGAGTGTTTATTCTCCAGTAGTCTTCCTCTTGTATGTCACAGTTTGAGTACCCAGCTTCAAATCCTGCCTGATCTGTAGGGCAGCAGTTGTCCTTACACCCGCTCTGATGGGTGAGTTACCTCTTACAGTCTGTGGCTCAGTTTTCTTCAGGCAAAGCTGGAGTGCATTCTGACTGCAGTTGAGGAGGATGTTTTCTGCTTTGAGAAGGCATGCTTTTTGCTGTGAGGAAGTACTCTTCTGCTGGTCTGGGTGGAATGTGGGATTGCTGTGCACCTGCAAAGACCAGCAACATGCGAGGCCTGAACTTCACCACTTTATGTTTTGTGGTACCAGAGGGTGATCCTGATTTTTCAGCTATGCTGACTCTCCTTGGGCCTCACACTCTTAGTAAAACAATTCATATTTCCTGTGTTCTTCATTTACCACTTGTGTCTCTTCCTGTGCATCCGTTTTCCCTTTCAGCTCTCTATTCTAGATCATGCTAGCTTCCCTACTCCTCTCAGTGTCAAAAATATGCACCAGTTTTCATAAGCGTCCTTGGAATCTGGTGCAGAAATGTTGCTAGTTGTGCATCACTAAGTAGAAACAAAGCAGGAGCAACCATGTGGAAATAATAGACTGAAAAATTCACCAAAGAAATTTCATGTAAGTTGCAGAAACTCCTTAAAGGTCAGTAAAGTAGCATTACAACCTAAGGTTTAAGCAGTAGCAACTTTTCTTTGCTCATACACAAACGGACATGCTTTCTCACTTTATTTCTTCTGATTTTTGATATTTTACTTGACCAAACTTTTTCCAAAACTCACAAAGATCCTTTCAATGATATCTGTGTTGTACAATCAGACAAGCAGTCAGACAGACAAGACTTATTTTCTGCTGATCTTTCAGTACTTTCAATGAAGAAAAGGTAATCTCTAATTAATGACAGAAAAAGAAGACAAACTCTAATTCTGTATCTGTCTAGACTATACAGACCTTCTCAAAAGGGTCTGTAATTGTGCACAGGTATTCTGCTTTTAAAAAAACTACATTCCATCTCTGCAAAGAATTTTAAGAATCATTATTTTGCTAAAATGTACCATATTACTCCAATTTATTAGACTGTGGGATTTGTAGAATTGGCATTCTGACAGACTTCTATTTTTTTTTTCTCTGCATACTTTTATTTTAATGCAGTCTTTATGTTTTACTGATTGTGCTGCATTTTTTTTCATACTGGAGTAGCACTGCCTTCACACAAACTACCTGCAAGAAGAATATAGTCCTCAGGGTCCTATCCTAAAAATAAGGAGTTTGGAAAACCCCCATTTTTTGGCTTGTAGACTTGCTGTTGTTAATTATCGTAATTAGTCTCAGTAATTATTAAATGATTGGCACTTATCCCTTGCTAACAGTTCCAGCCACGGCCGGCAGGGGGCGCTGGGGGCTCCCAGCCAGACAGGACGGGCTGCGATGATCCCCGCGCCTGCAGGGGGCGCTGTGGCGCGAGCTCGCCCGTGTCTCCTTCATGCGGTGATGGCGGGCGGGCCGGGCGGCACAAATGGGCTGCAGCCGGAACCTTGCAGCAGCGGCTGGAACGGCAGGGCAGGCTCACCCGGAGTAGCAAGCAAGAGGCAGCTGAAACTCCGCAGCTGTGGCAGGAGCCGTGGTGTGTCTCAGCAGGCAGGGGGGTTGCAGTGTAGCAAAAAGAAGCCTGAGGGAGTGGCAGAAAACAGCAGGGCTGGACAGAGGCAGCTGGGCTCCTCTGCAGCAGCTGCCACAGGCAGCCGGGGAAACGTGCCCTGTGGGAAGGGGGATGAGGTCAAGGTCCCAGTCTTTTCCCCTGACACACCCAGATGATAAGGGTCCTTTCCAGTGAGGCAGGGTGCCATTAAGATCCCTGTTAAGATTAAGTTTAATGGTTACTCTCACAAGCAAAGTCTCACCCACAGCAGGAGAAGCAGGACAGGGCTGGTCTCTGTCAGTGGCAAGGAATTCCCCCCAGTAAGCAGCAGCTCGTCCAAAGCTGACAGAGAGAAAATGAGGAGCTGAACCCAGCCCCTCACCACCTAGCCAAAATCTCAAGGTCTCTTCTCCTTTCCAAAGAGAAAACCCCCCAGGTAAAGAGGTAGCCAGCTGCACCCTTTGCCTGATCTGTGGCAACTTCTTTTGTCTCTCTTAAGTACCGGTCATTATTGTCTCTTAGCAACAAATGGGACAAAATCTCATGAGAGAAAAAAACAAAAGGAAAAATCCTAACCTCCAACATTCATGCAATTCTTTATTTGTTGCTTTTGTGCTGTCAAGAGGCATGAAGTCAGTGCACAGCACTGTAACTCTCCAGCATGAACAGCACTGGAAAAGGGGTTAACCTAGCCCATTGATTGTGCTTTCAGACAAACCACATCTTATGTGTGTCACCTCAGTGAGAAATGAAAGACAATACCAAGCTGACTGTAGGTAATTAATGCTGGACAAAGAACCACTGTTGTAGAGATCTGACTGACTTTTTTAACAATTAGTTTTCTTTGCTCGTGTTTTTTGTAGGAATTCTTTTGTGGATGTGTATTTCAATAAAAGTATTTTGGGTGAAGAATGGTTAATATTTTGTTTTAATACTACCATGTTGGACATTGACCTGTCCTTATTCTCAGTTGTAATGTTAAGTCTGCATGCCAAATTCAAAAGTGCAAATTTGTTTCTAGTAATTTTAGTCAGCTAGTACTTTAGCAGCAATTACTGTATCAGCTAATACTCTATGAGCTGGTACTGCTTAAACTACTTTTCAGCTCATACTGATCATCTAGTACTGAATCAAAATGGAGATATTTTTGAAACTACATCATTGGCAGTGGCTGATTTCTCAGGCTTATGTGACAGTTGGCAATTTTATTTCAAGCAAGATATCTAAGACACTCGGAAAAATTCCTTCATCAGAAGAGTTACGAGGCACTGTAACAGGCTACCCAAGAAAGTGGTTGAGTCATCATCCTTGGGAGTGTTTAAAAGATATGTAGTTGTGGTGCTTAGGAGTATCGTATGTGGTGGATTTGGCAGTGTTGGGTTAATTGTCTTTCTCACTCTTCTTAAGTGTCTTTTCCAACCTAGATGATTCCATGATTGTATCCTGAAAACTCCTGTGTAAAGCACTTCATGAGTTTGGAGACTTCTTTCTAAAATTCTATCAAGTGTTTCATTAATCTGTGTCTGAATATTCGTAGTAGCCTTTTTTTCTTTTTTTGCATTTTCTAAGGAATTCAATTGTATATGCTTGAGATTGACATTCGCCCTTGTGTCCCTATATATGATATTTTATCAAAACTGTTCACAAGATACTGATTGAAAGGACCTGGGCAGGATGGAGATGTGGGCTTACAAGAGCATTATGAAGTTCAAGAGAGGGAAGTGGCAGGCTTTGCATCTGGGAAGGAACAACCCCTGGCACACTGGAGGCTGACGAGGTGAAAAAACAGCTAGACAGAAAAGTTCAGGGAGTTCTGGTTCACCAAAAGTTGACCATAAATCAGTGGTGTGTCCTTGCAGTAAGGAAGGCCGACATTTTTCAGGAATGAGGTGATCCTTGTCTTTCACTCAACACTGGTAAGGTGCATCAGGACTGTTGGGTTCAGTGTTAGGCTCCTCACCTAACACTGAAGAACAGGGACATGCTGGAGCAAGTCCATTGAATGCCCACAAAGGCACTGCTGGGATTGAAACATTGTCATATAAAGAGAAACTGAGAGTTGGGACAGCTTGGCCTGAGTCAGCGAAGGCTGAGTCAGATTTTATCCATGAATATGTAAATATACCTGATGGTAGGGGGTCAAGATGTGTATGCCACACTCTTCTCAGAGAGCTCTAGCTGACAACAGAAGAGGAACATGAAAGTGTTAAAACATAAGAAATTTTCATAATTGTTAATTGGTTATGCTGTTGTTGATATTACTGCTATTATTCCAAGACTGACTGAGGACTGGAATAGGTTGTCAAAAGTGTTTGTGATCCCCATTTTTCCATAAAATGGAACTAAGCATGACTCTGGGAAATCTTCTGTAGCTGATCCAGGTGTCAGCCAGGCTTGGACTAGGCACTCTCTAGATGTTACTGCCAGCTTCAGTGAATCCATGGTTCTGTGCAAATTGATAGGCAAACGTCAGTGTGCCCCTAATAATTTTTATGTTCCATTTCAACTATTGACTATGGAAGTAAAGTATTATTAAGCCTACTGATTTTATGAAAATAAGTATAAGAATATCATACCTTATGCTATCAAAAATACTGTAGTTCCTTCACACAACAAAGAATGAGAGAAAAATTGGCAGATTAATAATGAATTAGATTTCTTTTATGTAAAAAAATGAACATCACAGTATTCACAATGGAAAACAAACCCAAAACTTGAAGGTGTTAACACAATTATATACAATCATGAGAGAAGAAAACAAGTAGGAGAGATAGATAACACGCAAAAGTAGAGTCTGCCATTTCAAATTCTACACACTGCAGTTTTATATTACTTATAATATAGCAAAGAACTGTGTGATTGAGGTCTAAGAAACCTAGTATTTATTTTGACTGAAGATATAATCTCTATTTTCATAAATACACTTTTAGTTGTCTATATAATAAATGTTTTTAAGTATGTGGGTGAAATCCTGCACAAATGAGATCGGTTGAAAAAATCCTATTTAAATTACAGAGTCTGGGACTTACATCTTCCTCTAAATTTACACTCCATCAGAGTTCCAGAGCCAGTAAGTAAATCATTAGCAAATTAACTTGGTGTATATAAAATAAAAGCTATAAAAGTTAACTAGTTATCAGTTAAAAAATAAAACTATTGCACATGATCAGTACATACCAATACTAAGTTTTTAACCAGGGTATTGGAAATCTATTGAATCAAAATGCCTATCATCTGAACAGTACTTTTAATGTTTTACTTTCTCAAGCATCTGTGTTGAAAATGTACAAATTAAAAAATTGGTATCACTTACTGCTTAACTACAAAGAATATACAGTGAGTTCAGTTGGACTTGTTCTAATAGTGGAAAAAAAAAGTGAATGCATATATTCCTACTGAATGTCAGGCAAAGAAGATTTTAATTTCAAATGAGGTTAGTTTTCAGTACTGAATCAATTTTCATTAGCGTTTCTGCATTTATTTTTTTTTAATTTTCTGACTTTCTAATGAAGCTTGTAACAGAAGAAAGTAATATTTAACGATGAGTGACCTAATTATTTTAGTTGCACAGCATTCTGAACAAAATGCTTAAAATGGGTTGAAGGAAAACTCTTAAATTTCTATTATTTATGTCTATATGTATGAAGAACCGTAACCAGCAGGTGAAGGGAGGTTTTTCTCACCTTGTTCTCCAGTCTTGCGAGACCCCACCCAGAGTACTGTGTCCAATGCAGTGACCCCAACATTAGAAGAATGTAGATCTGTTGGAGTGAGTCCATAGGAGAGCCACAGTGATAGTCAGAGGGCTGGGACAGCTCTCTTATGGAGACAGACAGAGAGAGGAGTTGGGGCTCTTCAGCCTGGAGAAGGTTTCAGGGAGACCTTAGAGCACTTTCCAGTACCTGAAGGAGGCCTACAGAAAGGCTAGAAAGTGAGTTTCTATAAGTGCATGTAGTGACAGGACAAGGGATAACGGCTTTTAACTGAAAGAGAATGGATTTGGAATAGACTTTGGGAGGATGTTCTTTCCTGTGAGGGTGAGCAGGCACTGGAACAGGTTGTCCAAAGAAGCTGTGGATGTTGCATCCCTGGCAGTGTTCACGGCCAGGTTGGATGGGGTTCTGAATAACCTGATGTGGTGGAAGGTGTACCTGCCCATGACAAGGGGTTTGGAACTTGATGATCTTCGACTTTCCTACCAACCCAAACCATGCTATGGTTCTGTGTTGACATAAAATTTATAGAAGTCATAAATACTTTGTTTTTTGATCTGTTCACTCTTAGATCTAGATGCTAATTTGTTTTCAAAACTGAATGAGAAGCTCAGTGGTGACTGAAGCTTTGTAATAGAAGGCATTATCTGTCTCACTGGCTGGAAATAATAAAAGTACATCACAATACATCTTGGCCATTAACAGCTGACCTCTAGTGTGCAGTGAAGCCATGTAATTTAATAATTCCGTTTGTGAAGAGACTAAGTATAAGACATGGAATTTAAGTACAGAAAAGTGATAAGGAAACTGCTTAATGATGGTGAAAACAGTTATAAAATGAACAAAATGTTCTTTTGATCTCTCCAGGCTGGCTATTTTACTGTGCCATAAGGAATTTGAGGGCTGATCACAAAGAAATGTGAATATTTGTGCTTTCTCTTTGAGTGGCAGAATTCCATAGGTGGAAATATTGTGCTACCAGAATGAAATTGTTCTCTTGCATTTAATTATTCACCAGTGAAATGTCACACACACAGGTAGAAAAAAAGGTAAATGTAGGTAGTTTAGACTAATTGAAATGACAGATCAGATAACAAAAGATTTGAAGGCCTCGACTATTCCTTCTGGTGAAAATTGTAATCCTGTTGTGTTCCCTACAATACAAAATCATCTTTGAATAGGAACTGAGGTTTAATGGTATGATGTTTCCAAATAATGGCTAATAAGCTACTACTGCTACCTTGGCCTTTTACTTAAATGAAAAAGAAAGGGACAAATGCATTTTTCTGTTCATCTGGTATAGAAATTGATGGATATCCAGAGTACAGAAGAAAGTGTTTCTGTAAAATTTCAGTAATTAAAAAAAGGCAACAGAATTAAAAAGAATTTCATAATTAAACAAGTGCACTAGAATTCTGGATTTGAGCTAAGAATACTTGTAAATAAATCAGTTTCAAGGATTAAGATAAGATCAGAAGCTGTGAAGAGGTTTCAGAAATGTATAGTTATAAGCAAATTGTCAGATTTAGTTAGAAATGCAAATTTTACAAATGCATGTAAGATTAATACGGAGAAGTTAATATATTTTATATCTATTGCAACCTTTTTTTGAAATGTAACATACATATACTGAGATATATGTGCAGCAGTTGTGCATGTTAATTACCATTGGCTATTAAAAAAGAAGCTCAAATTCAGACCAGTTACAATATTTAACATCCATTTATATACTAAAGGAGTGCTAAAATCATATTTATTAGGTTAATATCTATGCAGTATGTTTGTAATTTAAGAACTTTTTTCCTTTAGGAAAGGGAAGGCTTGTGACAACTTGAAAGACAGTTTACTATTCTAGTGGTTAGGTATTTAATGCAGTTTTTATTTCTATGGAAGCATGTAGATTATACAAATGTTCTTATACCATTTGCATTCACAGCAGTCTTACAAATATATGTGGTATCAATTACTCTCCTGCTATGCAATAGTGAAATTGTCCTTATACAGCCAAATTTGTGTATATGTTAATAACAATAGAAACCACCAAATTTCATGTAGGTTTTTTTCCACTTTACCTCATGGAATGGCAGTGTCACTATAGATGATATTCTAGAGTAACTTTCTTTAGAGCTTTTGATTTATTTAATATTCAAAGTATGTGAATTCTGTTTCTTTTCTTACACTAATATAAAGACATCACAATAATAGTTAGAAATTACTAAGTGAAATATGTTTTCTGTTGCAATACATATGCTTATTATTCATGTTATCCTCCTGGCATCCATTTCAACTACTTTTCTAAGTAAAGAATAGGATTAAATGAATTATAAATGAGGCATTGTGATTGAAATCTAATCTGAATGTTGAAAATACTTTAGAAAAGTATTCAGCAAATAAATACAGTGATGAAACTTGAGAAAGGTAGTAATATTGTAGCATCCTGTCTTTTAGTCACATCAAAGTATATACACTTCGTATTGTTTTCAGGTTTATTCTGAAGTTTGATACAACTTCTGCCATCTCTCTGCTTATATCCCTTTTTTTATTTGCTTGAGATTAGGAGAAATGTCTTAGAAAGAGCTTCTTCTCACAAATGTGGGTTAGTAACCTCCAAGTGCAGTTGTTCAGCATCTGTCTTACAGGCACAGAGCTCTACTGGTAAGTTTTGTAAAGAAACTGAAGGATCCATTAACAGCTTGTTTTAATTTCATTTTGTTAGACATACACTGATTGACCTATTGATTGAACATAAAATTATTGTTCCAACTTAATAAATAAATTAGTATATAGATATTCTGAGAGGCCCAAGTCATGCAAGAACATGACTGAGTAATATTTTCAAATAATGTTATAGTAAGAGAAACTTCAGTGTGAAATAAGACATATTATTTCTATACTGTTTATCAGCAACCTATGTTATACCTCAGGCGTACCATGATAAATTTAAAAATAATAATGCATTATAAAATGTAAAATACTAGTTTTGCATAGTAAAATATCTTATAATAATTATAATGATATAAATGTTCGTGATAGGTACTATCTTTTATAGAATAAATGCATTTTTATTTCATTAAATCAATCTACTGTCAGGTCATGCAAACACTTCTAATAGTGGCAATAGTGTGACTTCTTTTGATAACATTTCACATTTCTCAGCCTGGAGCATAATTTTTTGTGCATTCAGTCATTATTTCTCTTTTGCTTGTGTGCCAGCTCCCCTCTACCTTTAACACAGTGTCTCATTGTCTGAGCCCTCACATAAGTGATGTTTCTCCATTTGCCATATTGTGGTGTATGTATGTATGTCAGTGCTACAAGACATCACAGAATGAAAAGGAGGTCAGCCAGTAGTTATATCAGATGATGAAAGCAGCATTTTCTTTGTATTCTCCATCATCTGTATTATTTCCTTGCGTTTGAGATATGACAATTGTAACTCTCTTCACTTACTCAGTTTATTTTTCTCATTTTGCCCTGTAACATGGTTTTGGACCAGTGGCAGCTGGAGAAATAACCTTGGTGGTTGGAATTTCCCAATAGTGGCATGCATTCCTTAGTTTTGTGGTTTTGGACACCAACCCAGACTGCCATGTATTATGAAAATTTTACAGCCTGTGGATCAAGCTACTGTTTGTGCTCCTTTATTTTCAGCTGGGTTACCAATCTGCTGGGATCCTGTTGGTCAAGATCCCTTTAGAGACAGAGTAAGGTCCAGAACAATAACTGTTGGAAAAGGCACTTAGCAGGGACACAAGCCTTATGTAGATCACCTGACAATTGCTCCTTTCTCAGGTCTTTTCTAAAGGCTGCCAGTATCAATCCACAGCAAATGAATACAAGCAGGCAAAAATTTTACTCTATAGAGACACGTATATAATAACACTTTGAACAGAACTACACTAAGTACAAATTTAAAGTATTCATAGATATTAAGAAAAAAAAAAAAAACAACAAAAAAACAAACCCAGTGGCACAGAGAGAAACCAGGATTTATTCTGAGTTTTATTTATTAAATTGATGCAGGATGTTTTAGATAAAAAAGACAACTAATTTACTTAACACATACATATATTAGTTTAATTCTTCTAAAATTTTCTCATTTTCATTATTTACACCTTTTTCTTATACAAGTTGGTTGGTTGGTTGGTTGGTTAGTTGGTTGGTTTGGGTTTTTTTGGGGGTGGGAGGTGGGAGTGAGTAATTACCTCATAAGGTCTGTATTTTTGTAAATGAGTCTCATTCTAATAAGTATTCAAAGAGAGATTTTCTAAAGCATATGAAAGGTGGATGCCCAGTTCCCATTGATTTTTACCAGGCACTGGGGTTTAAAATCCCATATAGATTGATCAGGTAAATTAAAATCACTAACAGAATCAGCAGCTGAACATGAAGTAAAGTGAGTATCTATTCTATTTGGATTTCATGCTCTAGTTTGTCATGGGGCATTTTTCCATTTCTCGTAGTTTTGAAAAGGTAGAGGTTCAGGAAGTGGAATCACAAAAGGACGTTTATGGGACATGAATGTGGAAGTGTTGCATGTTATGCTAGAGTGGTAAAATTAGCCTATTTCAACATTGGAATAAATCCCTTACAGAGCTCTAAACCATTGAATTTCATCTTGAAATAGTTTTTGAAATTATTCTTTTGATAACTCATACGATTTCTAGAGTTAGGGTTAATGTGTAGCCTACACTGAGTGTTTTATTCAGTTCATACCACAATTGTTATTTTAACCTTGTAGCTGCAGCCAGTAAAACATTGAAAAAGGGGGAAATGAAGTTTCCGGAAAAAAGGGACACTTGTGAGTTTCCTTTATTACATTACACCTGCATAAAAAGAATTAATCAGCACTATTGAATGATTAATGAAAAGGAGAGTGGCAGCCACCCACCCAGAAACTCATCTGCCTTTGAAAAGATTTAATTTAGGTGTTAGTAGCTCTCTGTTACAGTTCCTAATTTTCCTGACATTGCATTCTTCCACTACCCCTTCCCTCTGAAACATTTTCACACCTTTATTCTTTTGCTGCTTAAGATGTGCTAAATCTTAAATGTTTACATGATTCTAGTTGAAAGATACCTGGAAGGGTCCTAAGGAATGAACAGTTACTTAAGACAGTAAATAGATTATTGTCCTGAAAATGGTAAATTGATATGTTGGTTTCCTTTGAGAGTTAGTTCTTTATAACCAATTGGGCTGTGCCTTATAACTTGGCTTATCATTTGAATAAACGTCCTTTTTCTTTTGTGTTTACTCACTAGTCTCTTTTCTTTGTTCCACTTTCCAAAGTGCTTATCAGTGGCAGCCTTTATTTTTATAGACTTATATTGAGTCTTCTTTGAAACACACAATCTCTATTTCTTACCGTGGTACACTTTATGTTTTCCATGTGGAGTGAACTTTGTTGCACCTTGATAACTGAAATCTGTGTAAGCTTTACCATGTAATATTGTCAAAGAATTTTTTTTTTAATATCATTAGCATTAGTTTCTCTTCAACTCTGTGAGGAAAGTGTATGCATATTCTTTCCAGAAACTTCCTAGTCTATGAAATAGCTGCATTTCTTTGACTTTTCATAATGTAATGGTTAATTAATATACATATTTTTTTTTCTGATGCATATACTATGCACCTTTTGCAGGTGTCTTTAAGCACCTCTTTACCTTGTGCTTTTTACAGTGGAGACTTCTCTTATTTCAGTTCTCTAGATCCAATTTCTTTAAGTGGTATTTAGATGAGTTTCTATAATGGCAACAACTTCCATCATGGTAAAAAGCAATCCCTTTTAGCTTTGTATCACCATTAGCACGTTTCATTAGCTAATTGTGTTTTCTGCAGCCAAGTGAATAATTAGAGTTCTTAAAGTTCCAAAGCTGGTCCTGCAAGAATAATATTACAAGTTCATGTAGCTTTATAGCTAGGGGTTTTTTCAGCTTAATTCAGGATAGTTTGTTAAGTGTTTTATCATTTTTAAAATAATCACATTTTGTTTTGATTTTAACCATTAATTTCCCATTTAATGATGCTTTGCTGAAGAATACAGTGTCTCAATACAAATATATAGTTGTATTGTTTTCTTGTGTGTACTCTTCAGAGTTTTTGTAATAAATAAGGGGATTTAATTATTTTGGGGAGCAGATTCTGAAAGCTATTTTGTAGATTTTTTTTAAGGTATGTCAAAATATTTTTGACAAGTAAAGATCCAGGATGTGCCTCACACTATATTACTTGAAATGTTTAATTGCAGTAATTCTCATTCCTTGATTTTAAAATCTTCTAGAATTCTTAAAATTAAAAAGATTTTCCATTCTTCTCTAAAAATCTAAACCAAAGATAAAGGTATTATTCTTGTAAATGTCATTAAATATTTTGGTAAATTGATTTAATTTCTTTTCTCTAAAAGAGCTTTTGGAAATCTGCCCCTTGTCTTTTTCTTTTATGCGTGTGTGTATTTGTTTTTGAGTATGTTCATGTGTAAATGTTCATGTCCTGAAAAAACTATGGAATTCAGTGTTCACAAAAATGTGCAGGACTTAAACCACGCTCTAATTAGTGGAAATGTAACTTAAACCGAACTTCTGGTGCTTCTGTCTTGCTGCAAGTTCATTTTTATTACATCTATAGAGACAGACTCCTATATTAGAAGGTTAAATGTGGCTTAACCTCCAGCTTCTAGTTCTTGACAAGAAATTAAAAAAAGTATTAATCAAAATATCCCAGATATCAACATCAAGTACATGGTACAAGTAAAATTTCTAGTTTTCTGAGTCTGGAGTTTCACTGTTGTAGTACCATTTTGGTTACTACTGAGTCTTTTAGTGTAAAATCAATTCATTGTGCAGCCCTTATTACCCCTTCTTTATACCTATGTAATTCCTCCTTTGTACATTCTAATAAAACCCAGCCTAAACCAAAACAACATTCAGGAATACTTTGTATTTGTAATACCCCTTTACACAAAGTACAAAGTTTTTGACCTGATGTTTTTGTGGAGAGCTTCCTTGTATTTATTTAGCTTCAAAACCTGTACTGTTCTGTCAAGGAATATATAAGAAGATGCAGTTTATCAGGTTTACGAAGAGGATTTTTAATGTATACATTCTCTGTTTCCATATCACAATGAGAATCTCTTCCACCTTCTACTTATTGCATGCATTTCTAGGTGTTTGTTTTATCTTCACAGCTCTAGAAAGTTTTTGCAGTGTAAATTTCAGTTGTAGGTGTAAGATTTAAGTGCCCAGGCTGGTATCTTATGAAGTGCTGCAGAGGTTGTTTCAAAGTATTTGAAATAAAGGAAATTAAGATCAAGGTCTTGAGCAGTAACTAGTCCTAGGGTTTGCTTACAGTATACAAAATTCTTTTTTTCTGATTGAGCAACATGTGTTTCAGGTGTTGCAAAGTTGGTATTTATGGCAGTCTTCACACATGCACACTAATTTTCCACAGAGTAAAGAAAAATTCTCAGAATGAAAACTCTCTTTGTGAATGGTTTGAATGAGGTTGCCATTCATGAGGGCTCTTTGACATTGCTGCAATTGCTAACCCTTGGAACAGAACACAGTGTAAATATGAAATATGGTTTAAAATGTAAAGTACTTTTTTAAAGACCTTTTTATTTAAACCAGTGAAAAAAATGACTAAAACAAATATTAAAATTCTAGTAAAAGTCCCTGGGAGTATTGAAAATATTGCAAATTTTATTTACAATAAAATTGCTGGACAGTCTGATGCTGGGGGTGAGTACTTCCATGAAGACAGAGAAACATTTTATAACTGATAAAACTGTGTCAATGTTTTAAGGTCCCAGCCTCATTGTAAATTTACTTTAGTTCAGCTGAAATCAGTCACTCATATAGTTGTGTCAGTTTTCATTAGATCTAACAAAGAGAGGAACAACAGACTTGAAATCACAACTCTAGTATTCTTTGCACAATCCTCATGTTTCTTACTCACATGTTTGCCACCTATAAGTCATTGTCTTCGAGAACTGATGTCTCACATATTTGAGGAAGGATCATGGTATTAAACAAAAAGGGATCTGTACATGGAGCCAAGGAAGGAGCAGTTATTCTGTCTTCATGCATCCATCAACATTCAATTCCAACATGTGAGAGGGATCATACAATGACTACAAGTCATCTAGTACCCAGTGCCTTAGGTGCTGCCCAAATGCTTGAGTTCCTGAATGACTTTTGACCAGGCTAATACACTCCAATGCATCTGTTTATGAAGTTTCATGGTATTTCTAAACTAGCATTGTCATAATTTTTCTTTGGACAGAAGAGCTTTAAAGCTAGTTTGGTTTTCTCCTCAAGGCACCACACATCCCTATTGAAGTTACTTATATTTTAGCACTGACTGTTCAACTGCCATAGTGTCACTGGTGCAATGGGTAGTGTCTTTTGGTGGGATGTAGGAAAAGCCCATACTTCTAGAGAGCAATTCCTGCTTTTCAGGAAAGGCCAGGTAAAGCTTTGGGCAATATAAAATGGGATGTGACGTCAGGTACATCTCTCATGAGAACTCACATGATTGTGTATGATCAACTGCAGAGCAGCTTCAAGTTTCTGCCATCTTTTCAAAATGAGAAAATCACTGTAGTTCTAGCAGAATGGTCACCAATGTTAATATCTGTGCCCAGACAGTGGGTGTGAAAAATGGAACTTGTCACCCAGAAATCTTTATCATAAGTAATTAAGGATTAAATGTGTTCTTCATTTTTCATTCTGAATTGGGACCTGGAGAATCCATACAGAAAGGCTGTTGCATCATTGTGTTTTCTTTGCCATGCAGTCTGAATTAGGAACTTACACCTTTCAGAGACAATTTTTCTTATCTGTTTTTTTTTTAAATGATGAAGTTGAGAAACTAACTCTTGGTGGAGGACTTATGAATATCTTTTTAGTCTGAAGGAAACAACTTCAAATATTTGCTGTTTCTAGGATCTGGATATGCTCCTTGATAGTTTTTTGATACATTTCAGAGGGTCATTTGGGTTAGATCTGCACATACACGAAGATGAAGTAACTGAACATCCAACTCAACAAAAAGGGGAGAACTAACCACCTATTTTTTATATGAAGTATATGAACTGTCAACACAAATTTGACTGACTGAGAGCTACATTAATGTATCTTGGAGACTGTGAATAGTTTTTCTCTCTCTATTTGTATATTTTTTATAAATTACACCTCCTCCTCCCCTTTTTGTTTCCTCTAAGACACTAATTTTTCTATTTATTTATGTGCATGTGTGAGTTTTTTCAGTTGAAGATAAGTGATGATTACCACTGCTTGGAATATCTTTGTGCATTTCCCGGTGTCTAGGGTTAGAACAGGTTCAGTGAAAGAGCTCTTGCTTTTAACAAAGACTATGGTTTGTCTGGTAAGCGTGTATCCTGTTTAAAATCCAGAGAAGTAAACAGTGACTGGAGAATCATCCATGACTCTTAATCACCTTTATAACACTGTCAGGCTATATTGGTAAGTCTGGTGAGCTTTCCAATGGTGTTGAGCATGGTGAGATAGTGAGTTGCCAGTACATGGGATGAAGAAGGCTAATGAGCCTTAAGGCTCAGTGTGAGGTATTGAGGTGTTAAATAGTAGAAAGTGAGTGAGAGAGAGGAGATGGAGACTCTTACGTTGTCCCCTTGATGACCCCACCAGAGTCCATAAATGGATCACAGGACTGAGCCACAGTGTGTCTGGGTCAGCAGTCTCTATACTGCTAGCACTGACAGTGCCTTGAAAATTAATGTGTGTAACTCTATAGAAAGCAGAGTGTGACACTTCATTCGACGATGTACCAGAACTGCAAAAAGATAATACTTCTTCTGGGTCTCATCATGGGAGTATATATTGTTTGAATTACGTTAAAAAACCCCAGCATCCCTAAAACAGATGTTGTGCTGTTTAAAAAGTAATGGCTATGTAGACTATATTTTTGAAGGGGGAAACTTGATTATTCTTTTGATAAAACTGATTGTGGGTAAACATATGAACGAAATGTATTTTATCACTGTATTGATTACATTATGTGTTAGTTGAAAGTTGATGTGAGAATGTTGATCATTAAATGACTTTTTCATGTTGCTAGGAAAAAGAGGATCATTTTTTTTTCCTTGAGAAATCATGTCTGCTTGCATTAACTTCCATTTTTACTGTTTGT
The DNA here is from genome assembly GCA_013397795.1 of Orthonyx spaldingii. Classification (NCBI taxonomy): domain Eukaryota; kingdom Metazoa; phylum Chordata; class Aves; order Passeriformes; family Orthonychidae; genus Orthonyx; species Orthonyx spaldingii. The sequence goes on along the minus strand of VZTJ01000379.1, from coordinate 705,855 downwards.
GGTGTTATATTTGCATGTGATAATGAAGGCAGAGTCATACAAAACAAAAATTCTGACCAGAATAATATCTTGCTGTAACAACCATTGCAACACTTTACTGATAAAACACTCTTCACATATATATGAAATAAATTGTGTTAATTTTTGAAACACAAGGTTCAATCTTCTTTCATAAATAGCCCTATTTGATCCATAGTAAGGAAAACCTGTACCACTCTTAAGAATAAGAAAAATTTTATTCACTAATAATTAAATTCCCTTTTTAAAATTACCATATATACTTAGATCAAGATCTTTTTGTACCTGCTTTAAATGGGTTTATTTTTTTGAGCTGTGTTATTGACAAGAGCTCTACTGAAGTTTTTGACTTGTGTATGTTTGTGTCTATGAGTATGAGAAAGATTTAAAAAGAAAAAAGGGGGAAGGGAGCTTGTGGACAGTTCTAGTTGCATGTAGGTTTGAATATTAAGGTTGAGGGATTTGTAGGGAGAAGCTTATTTATTCTTGCAAGCTCTACTTGCAATTTCGTAGCTTTTTTTTTTTTTTTTTAATTAATGTAATAAGCAGCCTGGCAAAGACATAAAGAAGCTAAGGAAATAAAGCATCATTTGACTTTTTACCACAGAAACTAATGACTTTTCTATCAGAAATTGCATCAGAAGTTACCAAGGCTCATTTAATCATGCATGGTAATACTCAAGTTTAATTAGAAAATAAAGATAAGGATTGTTGTTAAAATAATAACATACCACTTTTAACTAAGTGTATAGCATTTCTCTGATGCTTACTGTAAGTTCATAGGGTGTAGTTATTTTTAACAGATATCTTTCAAAAATCATACACATAGTATATGGAATTTTGTAACATTTTTACATATTGGAATTTAAGCCTAAGACTTTGCAAGGATTTTTAGTGTGTTATTAAACTCTAGTTAATTCATAAAGACTGTTTTACTTTTTGAATTTTGAGCAGTGTATGACAGTCTTAACAAAACCCCAGCTAAATCATACCAGCTGTGGACAGTGATTAATGCAGTGAGCAAGGAAAGCTCAGCATGCATGAAAGAAGAGCATAACAAGGACAAAGCAGACGCAACGTTGATTGTAATGAAGCTGGATTCCCATGAGGGGTAGCATCATAATATTACTTTTGTCTCTTTCATTTTTTTTTTAATTTGAATTTGATATTGACCACTGACTATTTATGTTCTAGATTATGTTTATTTGTTCTCAGGGGGGTCAACTAACTTACTTGAAAAGGTAGTGCACTTTATGGAGATTGCAGACAAAGATTTAAAAGTAACAGTAGGTTTCTGCTTTTAAAATGAAGTTTATATTTTCTTCTATTAGCATGCAGTATTGCATACACAGTATTAATTCTGTAGGGCTCAGGTGCTCTTCATTGAAATCACACATTTTTGGTCATATCTTCTTACAGTTCTTAATTCTGATGGGGTGCTGAATTTGGCCCATCCTGGCTTGATCCTGAAATTTTTTAAGTGTAATACAAATCAAGTAACTGTTGTGTCCAGCAAAACATTAGGGCTTGATCACATAAGTGGTTAAAACTAATTCCTATTATCAGGCAGTAATCAAGTATTGTTATCATGAATTAGCATGAATTAATAAGTTCACAGTAATTCTGTTATTCTGTGTAAAACAATGATAGTCTGTGTTTTGTGAGTATAAATTACAGCTGTGAATACTCACAACAGAAGTGTACAGTAACAACAACTCACTGATTTTTGTCTAATTGAGTAGTAATCCTCTGTCTTTATTTTTATGAAATTTATTGTAAATTGCTATCTCTTCTATCCATTGATGGTAAATGTCAAAACAAAACAAAACAAAAAAAGTAAAACCAAACCAAACCAAAACCAATAAAACCCCCTAGTGATAGAAATGGGTTTAAGCAAGACATTTCACAGTAAATAAACCATGAAGATATTAAGTGCGTTGAAATGGTGCACCAAAACTAAGGTAATGTGGTTTTACTTGAACTACTGTTAATTTAATTGGATCAGAATTGGAGAAACCTAAAATGTACTTGGCATAGTAAACGTGTTTCTTTTTATGAAGCTAAATCAAGCTTGACTTTCTACATTTTATTGTAAATCAAATTTACTTGCTAAATAAGATGGTTGTACTAGATGATTGACGGTTGGACTGGATGATCTGAAGAGTGTCTTCCAACCTTGATGATTCTGTGATTTTGTGCTAAGATTTGGTTATCAGAAATCCTAGCTGAACCTTCCCACTGCACACAACTTACTGTGAGAGAACCTGCACAGTGGCAAACAGTGGTTAGGAGGTGTGTTCTTTGGTTAAAAATGTGATGATACAGACATACAATGTTATTCCTATATATCTCCGCACCAAATCTTACCTGTTTTTTCATTTCGACTCCTCTTAGCTTACATCAGACTTCCCGAGGTAATTTTTGTTTAAGACCATTAAGCACTAATGTTTTTTTCCTGAAGTCTACCAGCAGAGAAAACTATTTTTGCCTGCGTGTTCTTTATTGAACCATGACGACTACTACTGTCATTATACTGTGGTGGGATTAACAATCCTTCTGACTGAAATGCGATATTTCAAACAGATTTTGTCAGTGCCTCAAGAAGGTGTTCTGCAAAAATTGGTTCCAGTCGCATTTTAGTTCATCTCTGGTTGCACAGGTGTCAGAAATGGCTAATGAAGATTGTTAGTTTCTTCGTGGAAATAGATTACATTAAGTCACGTCTGGAATGATATACTGATTTTATACAGGTAGCTATCAGCAACTATGAGACATTTGTAATGTTCACTTCTTCCTTATATGGCTGGATTTGAATTTAGAGAAAGGACATACCGTCATTTCCTGAGCATACCAATAGTTGTCTAGCTCAGCATGTCTCAGATTAATTATTCTCTGCCTTTATTTTATAATGTAGATATAAGTATATTGGAGTGCCTCTAGATATGTTGTAAATTGAAAATAATATTTCAAAATATTGTAAATTTACTCTGTTTCACTTGCAAAACTGCTTCCTAGGCAAGTTATTTTTTCTCCGTAAGATACTAATAATTTTCCAAAGGGCAGAACTGTCAATGGCCATCAATTGGAAAACAAAATGAAATTGTTTTTTAACTATTTAATCTAGACACTTATCTATCTTCGGTCAGAATGTTTTTTATTTATTAATAGGTGGTAGTAGCAGTAGAGCTTTATGTCCAGGAGTAATGTTGAGTTTAAAATACAGCTAAACATGAAGAGCATTTGATCACTCTGAAACAGAGACTTTCTACTCATCAAAATGGTGTTTCTAATACATCTGAACTGCGGAAATAAAATGGGAAATGAAATAGGAAACAACGTGGTACTGTACATTTTGAACAAGGTTTTTTCCTTCTGCAAGTGGGTATTGTTTTCTCCGCTTTAGATATATGGCCCATAACAGTGGTCCAAGGGAGCCAATAATAATAAGCTAAATGCTATTATTAAAGAAGTATTAATGGTTTTATTCTAATTCTAATTGGATATTAAGACATGCTAACTCTAAATCATACGTAGATTATTACAGATTTGGGTTCACAAGTAGAGAAGTGGAATAGAGTTTAGGCTCACAACAGTAGTTGTAGGGTCTAATGTTTTGCTAATTTCTGCATAGCATTTCATCACATTTTGAAACACATAGGCTTAACTTCAAAACATACAGCAGACTGTCATTCTCCCGTGAAGAGCTCTGTGGCTTTAAGTACCTGCAGATGAGGAGGTAGCACAACACCAGGCATAAGTGAGGTCACAGCATGGGTTCACATCTTAAGGATCATGTTTAACAGGAAATTTTCAGTGCCCTTGATAGTCATGGTGATTTTGATCACAATCATATAAGTAGATAAAGAGGTGTTGCTAATGTTGAATTGCACCACATGTGGAGAGACACACTGCAATTATTGGAGCTACGTTAAGGAAAAGGTAGTGATTTGACTGAAGCTGGGGCTTCAGAATCTAGAACTTTATGCATATTTGCATTGCTAATCTTTTCTGTCAAAATCTGTGTGCTGCTTACATTTATTTATTTTTGCAGTAGTTACTGGAAAATATTTTTAAAACTCTGGGTGGAGCATGTAATACTTGTGTTTCAGTGTGTATCAGCTTCTGCTGGACTTGTGTTAAAAATACATATTTTTAACAAATCAATGCTTTTTTAATTTATGCATATTGTGCAGATGAACACTTGCTCAAATATTCCTATTATGATACAACAAACAGGTGCTGACAGAAAACAATTATTGTACCATCAATAAGGCTAGAGCTTTTATAATTAATTGTTAATAATCATAAGGGGAGTGGTTTCTGTTTCTACATGTGTAGAAGATATAAAAACCTAACGTTTTGCCTTCACTATGAGTTATTTTAAAAATTATTATGTTACAAAAAATTATTATTACCATTTCTTATCTTTTAAAAACTAAGAATTAGTAAAACAAAGAAAAAAAGACTGGTGCACATAAGGTTTTCTGTACTATTTTTCATCTTCTGTGAAAATTACTTAAGTTTTTAAAAAAACTAATTCAAAGGCAGGCCTTATTTTACATTAAGTGAATTGAAATGGGGATTATGCAAACTTTCAAGTTCTTTTTTGAAAAAAAAATCCTAATATATTAATTTCTACAGAGCAAATTCAACCAATGTAAATTATGATCTGTTAGATTTCCTTGGTAGTCATGGCTGATTTAATTGAACACCCAATTTAAGGACTGAGAAACTTCTTGCATTGCGGTTAAGCTTTGAAATAGATAAATAAATAAACAAATATTTTCTGCCACTAATAGAACCCCTAGTATAACACAATACTGCAGCTGATGACAATGTTTTAATCAGGATTATTGCTAAGATATTTTTGTTGCTGTCATTATGAGATGTATGAATTAATTGAAGTTTATCAAACTTTTTTGTCTTTTAAATGCATTTTTTTAATCTGTGATAAGATACACTTGAATTAGGACTTTTTGGACAGCAGTATAATCGGCATTATTTTGAATAATTGAACTGAAAACAGAAGGTCAGGTTACAAAACTCAGGAAGATGCTAGGGGAAAAAAAAGGAATTTATCTCTGAAATTTGATTTTTGGAGTTGAAATACTCAGACAATGCTGAAGACCCATTTGTAATGCTAAATCCTTTTTTGGGAATTAGTGTGCAACTCAGATTAGTTTTCACTGTAATTATGGCTTTCATGACAGATGATGAAAAGTTTAATGAAAAGTCAATTACATAAACTACTTGAATCTCATGGAGCTTAATTATAGGGTCCACATTCTAATAAAATTATTTTTCAAGCTTCATTGAGAGGACCTCACTAAAATCAAAAAACCTACAAGTAACTTAATAATGACTTACTTCAAAGGTTTTGTAATGTTACATTTACTAGCTTTGTGAAATTGTAAAAACTGAAATGGGAGAGACAGAAGGATGGTGTTCTACAAACTTTTTCTTTCAGAAATTGTGACAAGGGAGTGATTCTGTTGAAAGCAGTTGAAAGCACAGCTAAAAATATAAAACACTTTATATGCATATGCAAAAACTTTTTTATGGCTTTTTTAAAGGCTGTACCATCTTGTTGGAAAGAGGATCATTTCAAATACTGTTTAATTTGCTTTTTTTTTTTTTGTTTTAAACTAATTTCTTAATAACTGAATTGGGATCAGATAAATTCTAATGTTTGTAACTGATTATGCTTAATAGAAATTATGCTGGATTTAGCTTTTTGGAAGTGTATTCCTTCCACATGGAAAAAAAGTGAAACGTCTGGAAAGGTTAACTGATAATTTCTGAATGGTCTCCTCTTTCATCAGTGGGAAAATACAAAGGGTACACATTGCTATGTTTTGCAAGTTACAGCCTTAGCTTCATTTTAAGGAGCAGATACTAGTATACAGTAGAAATTTGGTTACTGATGGCCTAGAGTCCCAGTTACAAGTTGTAAATGCGTAGAGCCTTAATGGAGAGCATTTTACACCTTAACATTTTCTTCAGTTCTGGGCTAAAGTAATGACAAAGAGATCTGAGAAAACATGTCTTTTAACTTTTTTTGAAGCTGAAAAACAGGTGACTGTGTTGCAAGGAGTTGCCTTCCACTGCTGAGGAAATGTCAGCCTGATCCTTCTTCCTTCTTTCTGATCATCTTAAGTATTCTTGTGTGATGGAAGTAAGACCATGCAAAACAGTGTATTACTGAGAAGCCAGCTAATACAGGACATGCCTCACCAGAACTTTTGTGTCTGACATCTACCTTCTACTTGAAATTATGAATAGGTATCCAAGACTGGTATCTATCCTGCTCATTATATTTTATAGCTTGAAGTTTGTGCTTAGGCTCTTGCTAAGCCTGAAGCAGGAAAATGTTGCATGCCGTGCAGATAGCAAAGGTACGTGAGCTGTTTGCCATACAGCAGTTGAATCTTAAAATAAATAACTCAGTATAGTATTTTATTTGTATTTACGAAATGAAACTGTTTGACTCAGATTTATTTAAAAAAGGAAAGGCACCATGCTTTCCTTGTCTGCTGTGAATGTGAATAAGAAAGATGTCCATTGCTGTTATATTGCATCATTTGCAAATGTGCAGCAGTAAACTGGAGTAGCTGTTGAAATAATCTCTGTTAAACACCATACTGCACTTATATTAGTAGTAGAGAAATAAGAGGGAGCTTGTCAGCTGTAACTTCGTGTGATGTATTCTCACCATTAAAGCTTAAAGTTAGTGGAATATAAGTAGATAAGAATGTAACAAAAAAAATATGTACTGGAGATAGTTTGCCTGACTTGTCTAGCTAGTTACATAAGTGACATCTCTGTTGCTTACGGAGTCTGGACATTTTCTTTTATGCTTTTTTATTATGTCACAGTATTAAGTAGAGGTCATTATTCCTTTGAGAAAAGGTGAAACCTGAAAAAAAAAAAAAAAAAAAAAAAGGGGTATAAGTTCCTTTTTTANNTAAAAAAAAGGAAAACCAAAAAAAAAAAAAAAAAAAAAAAAAAAGAGGTGTATATGTCACTTTCTAGACATGATATTCCAGAAAGAATATTTTTGGATCTCATATCTACAATAGATGAAAACTGCTAACACTGGAATAAGTTTGAAGCTAAATGGTTGATCAAATAATTTCAAAATGAAATGTTTTTAATTACTGTTCCATATTAAAAAAACCCCATGGTCCTAATGGAATACACAAGATTTGTGAAAGGATGGGGGGGAATAATGATTTATAGCAAGATACAGGAGTGGAAAGATGTGAGCAGAAAATCTGTGATTTAGAAACAAGACAGAAGCAAGATTTGAGGACACTTAGAGACACAGACTTGGTAGACATAGTAAGGTTGGCAGAAGCTGTGGAAGGAGAAACCAAAGGGAAGAAAATCAGTGAAAGTTTTGTTCTGCATAGCCTGAGAATTAATCCAGGTTTCATGGGATCAAGGATTTCTTTGTTTTATAAGAAATAATCTCTAAACTGAGTAGAATAATGGTTGACTGTTGTCTGTTTTCAGGCAGACATACCAACTTTAGTGATTACAAATTGCTTCATGCTGCTGCTGTTCCTACATACCAGCGGAAGTGTGTGGATGACTTGGCATTCATAAAAATGCATATTATACTGTAGAATTGCTTTTTCTAATAGGAATAAAAAAGCAACAGTGTGACGATTTCTATTTTTTCACTTAGTGGGAAATGCTAGAATCAAAGATGTTCTTGTAACTTACTATTTCCCTGTAAGGGTGCAAGATAATATAATTACACAGGCTTTCTTTCCCTGGCCATCTGCCAAGCTTCAAGCTCAGGCTCTTTGCTGTAAGCCCTTTACCTCTTTCATTCTTTATTGAAGTTGTACAATGAATAAATCAGGGAATTGTGGAATGTAAAAGCTTAGGCAGTTCTTGAAAGATGACAGTCCTATGGAGTACAAAGACACCAGGCAGCTTGTTAAGTAGAAAGTAGTCACTATTTGTACTAGGTAAATCTTTTGGTAGCGGGGGCTGTAATTTTTTGGAAGCAGAGGTGGCTTCTGTGAGAAACTGTCGGAAGCTTTCCCCCATGTCCAACAGAGCCAATGCCAGATGTCAGCAAGATGGACCTGCCGGTGGCTAAAGCCAAGCCCATCAGCAATGGAGGTAGTGCCTCTGGGATAACAGATTTAAGAACGGGAAGGAAGTTGTCATGCTGGGGCACTTGCAACCAGAAAAGCGAGGAGTGGGTATATGTGAGAGAAACAGCCCTGCAGACACCCAGATCAGTGGGGAAGGAGGGCGAGGAGGTGGTCCAGGCAGCAGAGCAGATTCTGCAGCAGTCCAAGGTGAAGACCATGGTGAGGCAGCTGTGCCCCTGCAGCTCCTGATGAAGCAGATACCCATCTACAGCCTATGAAGGACCCTATAATGGAGCAGGTTGATGTGCCTGAAAAAGGCGGTGACCGTGTGAGAAGCTTCTGCTGCAGTGGGTTTGCTGACAGGACATGTGACCCTGTGGGCGACCCATGCTGCCTTAGTCTGTTCCTGAAGGACTGCACTCCTTTGGAAGGACTTGTGTTGAAGAAGTTCATGGAGGACTGTCTTCTGTGGCGGGGGGAACCCTACACTGGAGCATGGGTGGAGGGTGAGGAGAAGGGAGTGGCAGAGACAAGGTGTGATGAACTTAGAGCAATGCCCATTCCCTGTCTCTCTGTGCTGCTCAAGGGGAGGAGGGCCAGAAAAACAGAAATGAAGTTGAGCCCAGGAAGAAGGGAGGAGTGGGGGAAAGGTGTTTATAAGATTTGAATTTATTTTTCATTAACCTACTCTGATTTGATTGGTAACATTTAATTTCTCTGAGTCTGTTTTGTCTGTGACAGTAAGTGGTAAATGATCTCCCTGTTCTTCTCTTGACCTGTGTGTCTTTTGTTGTATTTTCTCTCCACTCTACAGGCAGAGGAGGGAAGTGACAGAGTTTTGGTCTGCACCTGACACCCAGCTAGAGTCAACTCACCATGCTGTTTGACCATGTATTTGTCACATATATGTCTCTTTTTGAAATATATAATGTCTTCATGAACAAGATCAATTTTTGTGATTACAGTTTAACTGCAGCCTAAACAAATATTTGACGTCGGCCATATGATATGTTACAAACTTTTCAGGAGTGAAGGAGGTCAATGACAATCATTAAATATTTAAAACTTCACAATAGTCACTTGTGGGATTCTTCATATGTTACACTTAGAACAAAAAATTGGAAGTTCAGAAGCGTGCCAATCTATCTGGGTGCAAACCACTAACCTGACAGAAGTACAAAAATGCAGATTCATGACGCCAATGGCATTTACCATTATGTAGCTTGACTTGTTTTTCTCTGTTTTATAGCTCCAGAAAGTTAATGTCTTATTACATACTACAATAGATTGCTGTTTTATAGCAGAAGGAGAACCGAAGTCTCTATTGCTGTAAGTTATCAGCTGCAGATTTAATGTATTGGCTGGAATGTTTATTTTACTGGAAAACAGAATCTGGAACAATTTGAATGATGAGTATGCAAAAGAAACTTTCTAGCAGATAAGACTCATAGAATGGTTGAGGTTTGAAGGGACTCTGAAGGACATACAGTTCAGAACCCTTTGCAATGGGCATGGATAACTTCCATGTATACCAGATTGCTCAAAGGCCCTTCCACACTGGCCTTGAACAGTTCCAGGGATAGGTCCAGTGCCTCACAGCTCTCAGAGAAATAATTTCCTTCTTATGTCCAATTTAATTTACCTTCTTTCAGCATTAAAACCTTCATCCCTTGCCCTGTCACTACAGGTCCTTGTGAAAAGCATCTCTCCATCTTTCTTTTAAGACCCTTTTAGACACTGGAAGGCTGCTACAAGAACTCCTCAGAACCTTCTCAATGCTGAATAACCTAGTGTCAGGTTTTAATATGAGATTGATCATTTTGAGTATTTGCTGGCTGTGATCCCATGTTTCCTGAACTGAAGCAAGACATTAAATAATTATTACACTCAGTTGGCAAAATGCAAAATAAAGAGTAATTCGATCCTAAAATTTGAGATTGGAGTCAGTTTCCTGATTGAGGAAGTATTTTGTGTTGGTGGTTACAACTTGGAAGACATACGATGTATTTATTGTAAGCTCTCAATTTCTCAATTGGCTGAAATGTGCTCTTCTCTTAAAAAATGAGATCACTGATTACCTTTTAGTATATTTTCTGTAATTCTAATATCTGTGAGTCAATAGCACAGTTTCTTGTGAGTCAAGCTAATGACCATTCTCCTGTAACAGCTCAGATAATTCCAAACCAGAGTGCAGAGATAGTGACTTCTTTCTTACATATTTTGTTTTGGAGGCCATTTTACAGGTTTGTGTAAACCTGCATTGCAGGCTGTTAAGAAAGATAAGCAAAAGTTTAGTTTTCCATAGTTACCCACAAGAAGACTTCCTAATCATCCCTTCAGCTGTGTTTTGCTCTGCTAAAAACTCAATGATTGTTAGGAAGTTAGCAGAGTTGATTTTAATGCCATTCCCACATACTAAAACTCTCTCATATTTTCAATGTATTGTGTTAAATTTGGCAATAGTCAGCTATCAGACCTTATTTTATACGTAGACTGTAAATATTTTAGGGGGTAAGATTAAGATTGCAAGCATTCTTGGAGGAAGATTATCCTGTCTATTCTTGTTTGATATGGCAAAGTGAGATGCTGTTTTATGAGGGTGCTAAATATTCTACAAATACTAATTAATCATGATAAATGAGTATATGACAATTAAAATATACAATCTCTTAAGTACAGTGAAAGTATAGTGAAATAATTAATGAATGTTTGTGCAATAATTCCTTCTTAGGGTTTTGGTTTGGGGTTTGGTTTTTTTTTGTGAGTGCCATTATTACTATTTTCTAATGCTGTTACATTCTTAATAATGGGCTAGTTAAGCAGTGTCCAAAGAGTTATTTCTACCCTAGGAAGTTTTGTTTCATACATGTGTGTGTATATAATGGTAGTTGGAACATCAAATAAGGTTGCTTTGGAAAAGTGCCTTAGTTTCTAATGTAATTCCTGTTCATCCTTGTTTACCCATTCATAAGCTTTATTTCACTGGAATTTTTCTTGATTTCTTCCAAGATTACAGAGAGGACTAACAGGCCTTAAAGAAATTGATAATGTCAGTCAATAAATAGAGAAACTTAAGGCCCACTACCAATGTAACCTGGATATTTATGAGGACTTTTGACACACAGAGGTGTGATGAAGTGCTACAAAGAATTGCATTCAATACATATGGAGATTTCTTATATAAGGACAAACAGATATGTGCTTGGCATCACTTCACAGGGAATACTTTCACTACAGGCTATGAGAATTTCTACTTCACTGTAAATTTTTTATGCTGTAGGATCAGACCTAGGTTTACCAAATATGTAAAAACATGATAGATTTCCTTTCATTGCTGCAAACCAGCTTTGCCCTCACTCCTGTTCTCTGGAAATTAGTTATGATTAAGGGAAATTAAAATTAATTGGCAACTAGAACTAATTAAATAAGAATAAAGATTAGGATAAATACCTATTTTTTACTTGCTGAAGTGCACGTACTTCTGGAATAAAATTCCAGAAATATTCTCTTCTCTCTGGTGACTGGTGACACAACCTGAGGGAACAGCAAGAAGTTGTGTCAGGGGAGATTTAGGCTGGATATTAAGAAAAGGTTCTTCACCCAGAGGCTGTTTGGGCACTGGAACAGTCTCCTCAGGGAAGTAGTCACAGCACCAAGCCTGACAGAGTTCAAAGAGAGTTTGAACAATGTTCTCAGACATGTGGTGTGAGTCTTGGGACTGTCCAGTTCAAGACCACAATTGGACTTGATGATTTTTGTGGGTCACTTTCAACTAGGGTGTTCTGTAATTCTGTGACAAGAAATTCTGTGCTCATACTGAGAAAAAAAATATATATCCAGTCTTGAATTTTAGTAAACTAATTTTAAATTATTTTGAAGAAATTTTTATCATAAACTCTAACATTTTCATATTATTATCTGCAGAACTCAAGCACAATATGAATAAGTTCATTAGAAACATAGGTTTGTTTTTATCTCATGGGAAGCTAGGCAGAACTCTCATTTACTTACCGACTTTCTGTGCAGTGCAGTGTGAGTGCCTGTCACCCAGACAATTACTTCATAACCTATGGAATGTATCCTATATTCTCTTGTGTGGGTGGGTGTGTGTGTATGGGTGTGTGTGTGGGTGTGTGTGTGGGTGTGTGTGTGTGTGTGTATGAGATGGTAACTACTGGCTCACTAATAAGACTCCATTATGGTTGCTTGATAATGGTGAGTCTTTGCTAGAGCAGAGCTATGAGTAGTATCACTTTATCTACTCAACTTTGAAACAGTCAGCATTGATCTAGTGCATAAGGAGCTAAACTTGCAAACTTTTTCTTTTTGGAAGCTGTGTAACTAGTAACCTGATCACAATGCTGTACATGCGCTTCTCAACCTGAATCTGAAAATAATGGACCAAATCTTCAATTTATGCAAATTTAAGCAGAATCACTGTTATTACTGAGTTTCAACCAGCTTACAATAGTAAGAAATTAGGCTGCTCATTTAAGAAATCAATTTACCTGTTCATAGTATGCATATTTTCTCAGTTTCAAGAAAGGGAAAATATTTTACATAGTGAGAGACATCATAGGTAAAATCTCTTGAACAAAACATGGTATCAATAAATGACTTAGGTTACTTTCTAATTAAATGGAGAAAAATTATTTTTGAAACAGTCCAGTCTTCAAAGATTGCCTAACTGGAATGATCTTTTACAGAAATTTCATTTTGTCAGAAACCTAGTAAAGTTTGATAGCAATGTGGCAGTTCAGAAAAAAAAGCTGTTCTTCCAAAATCTGCATATCTGTTAATATGCATGCATGTTCACTGGGCCATATATTGGAAAGCTTTCATTTTGTGAACATAACTGTAAAAATCTTTACAAGGTTCTATATGTGTTTTGTCTTGAAAAACAGTACTAATACTGGAGTCTTTCACGACCATACAAAGTCTAGCGATTTGGTCAAAAATTTAGGAATGCCAGGCAGCAGGTTTTCTTTGGCACCAGTATTTTGTCTGTTGTTATCTAAAGCAACATTTAGTGTATTGTTCACAACATTTTAAGAATTGAATACTTTCATTCTTAGAAAAGGAGTTAAAAACAGAAAGACAAATCCATAATGGGTTTAATCAGCTGCATGAAATATCCAGAGTGGAATTTATTTCAGTACTGTAAGTGTTAAGTTTTTGTATCATTCACTTAAGCACTCAGTTCTGTCGTGGCCTTTTCAGACATTCATCTGATATTGGGAGTAAGATAGCTGCTCCTAGAAGTAAATGTCTGGACTTTGGAGGTAACTGTATGACTTTTTAATCTGTTCTTCATTGTTCATTCACACAAAACTATGCACACCTGCATGACTTTCATTGTCCTTTTATTTCTTTCAGAAAAGAGGTTAATTTAGTCAATCCAGAAAGGTCACAGTGAATCAGAATGTGGGGAAGAACATAAGTACTTTCAAATAACAGGGATGCAGACAATTGGCTCTGGCTCCACAGTGCAAGATCCAATATTTTTTCTATTTGCAATGTTTGGCAATTAAAATTACTTCGTCATAGGGATCCTACCATTTAACAGTGTAATGCTTTAGCTGTTGGACTAATTTCATACTCCTTTGCTATGGTGCAGAGGAATCACCTGTAAACAAGATAAGAAAGAAATTGAGGGCATGGTGGAAACATTCACTGGAAAATGATCAGAAAGCTTAAGAAATAAGCCCTTACTTCGATCAGAAAGGACTTAAATTCTCAGATCTGAGAGAACAGGGGAGGCTCAAGATATGTATCGGATAAAAAACTCAGTTCCACTTGGAAAAAGAAAATGTGCTGGTGGCTTGAAAAAGAAGTTTGACATTCAAGTGGTACAGGGGATTTGAACTTGGAGGTCACCAGCACGGAAAGATCTACACACCTATATGAAACCTCATTTTGATAGTGACTAAACTAACATCTTTGTAGTGGATTGCAGAAAACAAGGCAACAGAGTATGTGTAATACAGTATGGATTGGTATAGGTTTTTTGCTGAGAAATTATAAGCAATTTGAAAGTGTTATTGTTTGGTAGTTGTGTCAGTTCTGAAGTTGACCATAATTGTGACTATATAGATGTGCTCTAGCTACCTTAACCATTAGGCAGACAGTATAGTCTGATTGTCTGCAAGGTCCATGTAGGCCCTTTTTTGCTTGCTTGAGAGATCTGTGGCTAACAGTTAATTGTACTGCCTTACCTTAATTAAAACTGACTAGAACATGTGTATATGACTGTAATTACAAGATTTACTGCAGTATGGGTAAACTCAAAGATGAGGGATGCTTTTGACACTATTTAAAGTGTTGGGGTTTTTTTTCTGGTGCTATAAATATGCACATGTTAGCCTTATGCTCTCAAATGCAAAAACATTTCATTTTTTCTTTTCCTTTTCTTTTTTTTTGCTATGGTAAGTCATATAGTCAACCTTATAAGTTCTGATTTTTTTTTCACATGACTAGCAATCTGTAACCTTACTCTGAAAGCATGATTATTTCCATGAAAAAACAACAGTTCTTAACTATAGAAGGTGAAGTATGTCTTTTTAAAATTAAACTACCTCAGGATTTTTTTTCTTGAATTTCTTTTTTCTATATTTATATTTATAACATAAAATAATTTACTAAAAGCCTGGTCCTGTATACACTATATTAATTTCTTCATTCTTACTATCTACATATCTGAGAATATAACTTTCCTCTAGGAAGAAACAGTTGCAAACATCCTACTATTCTTGTCCTAGTAACAGGGAACAACTTCAGAGAAGCTACTACATCCAGTAAGTAAGAACCTTAAAAATAAACAGAAGACACAGGCTTAGTTCATTATGTTTGTAGCTAGAATGTCGGTAGAATATTACAGATTGGAGTTCCTTGACCAATAGAGGCTCCTGCATTGGTAAGAGTGAGAACTATACTTCTTTTAACTCTACCCAGCAGATATATTCCTATATACCCATGCACAACTAATTAAATAATCACAACAAAAAACTTTTATATATAGTTGTTACATTACAGGTTGATACAAAAGTTAAGCATGTTTGTATCTACTTACTATACTGCCGTCTATTGAGAAGGGAGAAAGCACACAAAGGTTTAAACCTTTTTATTCTTAATCATTAGATGTGTTGCTGGCGTTAAGGCCAAACACATAAAAAATACGTCTGGTACTTGAGTAGGCTGATTTTCATCTCTGTCAGTAATAATCTTATCTTAATTCTTCTCCCCACCTTCCTAATGTTTTGGTACCATATATTGTATTACACTGTATTGTTATTATTACAGTGAGCAGTTAAGAGTAATGAAACCAAAAACTTCAAAGATTTTTTTTTCCGGAGTTTTTGAAAGATGTCTACTTTTGAAAGAGGATTTGTTTTACAAGAGCAAGCATCAAAGTCTAACTTCTCAATATTTATTGCTAACCCTAATTAGAATTTTTCCAGTTGTGTGTGCCAGCTTATGACACAGTAATATGCCAAATTATTGAACAACCAGAAGCTGCTTTTCTAAAGCCATTCAGTGAAGGAACAATACATGTAGTAATTGATTCTTGTGATTTATGAACAATACAGTAATTCATTCAAGAGGTTTTACTTTTATTTTATGAGAGGCATGTTAAAGAACATAAAGATTAAATTACAACTTTCCAGACAGCCCTTGGGAGCAAGCAACTTTTATACACACTAAAATCAAAGCTTTCAAACATTCTTAATTTTTTACTAAAGATATGTGATTGACTGGCAATATTGATATGTAAAGATCTTATTTTTACTTAAATTTTTACTTCAGTAGACCTGAGATTCATCTCAGTTTCAGTTATCCCTCTGCCATGTTTGATCATTAATTTCTGCTTCTCTTTTGCTTTTTATTGTTTATTTTTTCATGAAATGAGCTATTTTTCAACTTCTTTCTTATTCCTGTCTTTCCACAACCCAATTCATTTTATATTTGGAAATTTGACACTACCTACTTTCTGTTCTATTTGGTGACCTGCCATATCTGTTACATCCCCAGCTTCAGTAATCTAACCTTATATGCATTTGTGTCATTAGTTTCAGTTTTATTGTGAGAAATTTATTTCTGGTTGTCTTTTTATATTCAGAAGGAAAAAATCAGAGAAAAATTAAAAAGTTTTGCAACAATGTAGGTTTTATTCTAAGTTTTATATTCTTTCTATAAGCAGATTGTAGCTTTGATAATGGAGTGCAATGATTGATCACATGGCATTTTCTACATTTTGAATAGACCATTGAGATTCAGACATACAGAAATTTGAATCCATTGACAGCAAACCAAGGTTCTCAATTCTCTTCACGAACAAACAATCAGCCATTTTCAAGTATGCTTTCAAGTGGTTGCTGAAACTTGATGTGGAAAATACAATTTCCTTAAATCTCTGATTTTTGAATATGTATATTAGATCTAAACATATCTATATGTATTTACTGTTATCTAGATGAATATTTTAAGTGACATATAATTAACCTGGTTTCTTAATTAAAGCATTAAATTCTATTATTTAACTGGACACACACTAATTATACACCACTGAATTTGAATTATGATGCAGTGTGATACATTTTGCAGAAAAAAATTTATTATCATTTGCAGAAGATAACCACTTTGAGTACATACCTCTTACTGTCAAAATGAGTAGTCCTTACTCAGTACACTTATGCAGTGTGAGCTCATTTCCTTAGAGAAAAAAGTGTTAATTAAACCAACATTTTGCAATACTGATATGCAGAGGACTGCAGTTTTCAAAGACTAAGTTTTTCAAATAGCTACCAGTTTCCACTAACACTTCAAATTTAGATTTGAGTGTGGATTGTTTGTTCATTTTTGTTTTCTTTGTCCTGATAGAAGTGTCACCCATGTAGTAAGTAGATAGGACTTAAACTGAAACCTTTCATTTAATTCATGAGCACAAATTCCTAGAGAAATTTTGTAAATACAGTGGCAGTAACAGCTGTAATACTCCTCCCTATGTTTTGTGACATAATCTAAGTAGCATAATCCTGGAAGTAAGTAAATTGAGACATGGAGGTTAAGTAATTTTCCTGAAGCTAAACAGCAAGCAATTAACAGAGATGGGATTAGAATTACAAAGTTTTGGCTGTCAGCCCTCTCTTCTGTCCAGGAGCCAGCTGCCACTTTCAGTGCTTTTGGCTTCCAGTTGTATCTCTTGAGACTAAACTTCAGTGAATTTGTTTTCTTCATACTACTTACTGAGATATGAACTTAAAAGGAAAGCATGACTAGGACTGATACTATTTTTAAAATTTTTATATTAGTTGTAAAAAACGTATCTGCCTTTGCAAGGAAAATGAAAAATGAAATCCTTGTTAGTAGTTATTTTTTAATTGTAATTTCTAGTTTTGTTTTAAAGATGGACATGAATCATGCTTTCTAATTATGATAGACATTTCAAAGTGAAAATCTCTATGTCAGGGCAAATGTAATTTTTTTCTTTATTTATTTTAAGACAAAAGGCTTTACTGTGTTCCACAGGGTCTTATGTCCTTATGCTTCTTTTGATAGCATGCCCTTGCCTGAATATCAGTTTTATCTCGTGTTATGATTTCTTGGTATCTGTTTTTAAAAGAAGAATAAATTTATGTTAAAGACAGAAGAACAGAAGATATAATTAGTGAGAGATAGATGAGATAGGTGTAAGCTAGGCACAGCACTGTGGATCGGAATTATCTACTTAGATTTACCTTTAGCCACTGAAAATTGTATTAAAAATCACTGAAGTAACATGACTAACCATGCAAGATTCTTGTAAAGCAAGTGTAATGCTACACTAATATACAAGATACCAGATAATTGTATTCTCAGTAATTCTATTTTTAGGTAATAGGTGGCAGAATAGATGTCATTGTATGAAGTGCTATTACATATCAGAATTAAAACAGAAATGAACTTCTAGTAAGCAGAGGTTTACTTTTATGTCATACATTCCTTTTGGTTATGTTTCTACTTTTTAATCAAATCTGTGATCTGGCAATACCTTTGTTATGCATATCTTTGTATGAGGTTTTATTTCTTGTATTTTTACATGCTTTGTATATAATATGCTTGAGATTTATGCTGGCATAATTTTACGAGAGACAACCTAGAAGAACTTAGCTCCTGTAGAAGTTCATGGAGGAGATGAACCTTGAACACCTTACAAGTAGTATTTCTTGCATTTTTGCGGCGCATTGTCCTTAATGACAACAAAATATGGCTGGTATTTATTGTACACAGTAGGACACTGAAAATATACAGTATCAAAATACCGCCAGTGTAAATGCATTCTAATCAGTGCTTTTATGTCTGTATAGCCATATCCCAGAGCAGGCTGCTTGTACTGTGTTAACCATACTGATGTATCGTAAGTGACTTGTAGGCAAGGAACTGGGGCAATCCACTGGGGCCTTTAGTCACTGAATCTTTTTTAATATCTATAAACAGTTTTCTGACCTAGTTTATGAATGTCTGCTTATGCATCAGCAGTGCATCATCCTACGGGCCATGCTAACCTGTCTTACAGTACGGCTGAAGGTGGGCTGCATTGCATAGCTCACAGAGCATTGCTGGTAAGAGGAGTATATATTCTGTCTGCTTGACTGGACAGTTAATTTAGGTTCCATATAATTGGTTCTTGTAGGTAAATGGTAAATGTTGGTTTATAAGTCATAGAGGGAGGTGTTGATCAAGTTTTGGGATGAAGCAGGCCTAACTTACTAAGAAGGAAAGAGATTTATGAGGAATACTAACTAGGGTTTTTAATTATTATTATTTTATAGCAGCTTTAATGATACCTTTTTTTCACCAGTTTAGCTCAATAAATTATGCTTATGTCAAGCCATGTCATCTCCTAATGCTGTTCTGCAAGTAGAAAGGCATCTTGAACCCCTTAATGCCCCATATTGCATATGTTCATATGGGCTGTGAGATGTGATTAGACACAAGCATACTTCTGCTTGAATAGGAGTTACAAGAATTTGCTTATGTGGATGCCTTGTCAAGCATTAACACTGAATCATATTAGTATGTAGAGTCAGTATTATTACTAGATAGTTGATTTTGCTTTCACAGTCAGTAAACAGCAGTTTGCCCTGTGTATAAATGGCAAGGTATGCATTTTGTTGTTTTTAGATAAATAAAATAAGAGTGGAAATTTCACTTAGTTATTACAGTGCCCCAATTTTATGCTTCCTCATTTTGGTACCTGTATTTTGAGGGTTTTAGTAAGACTGAAATGCTTCTAAACGTCATGTCTCTAGTCATAACCCAGATTTTCCGAGTCCCTAATTGAAACTTGTAATGTCTCGTTATTCCTACCTTTCTCTTGGAGCAAAACTCTTCTGGAAAGAGATCAGCTTGCCTGGCATTTTAAAATCCACTGCTTCTACTTTGCACATTGAAAAGGATTGTCAGCTCTCAGTTACCAAATAATTCATATGCAGTCTGCAGACATTAAAATTTGAAAAAGAAGCAGTAGAGAGCTTTGAAGCAGAATTTCCTTTCGTTAAATTAGTGAATATGACAAGGTTATGTAATATTCCTGGGGGATAAAGTGGTGCACGTCACTAACCTTTTAGATTCGAGAGACTTCATGCTTTTTATTTGCTGCTGAAAGAGGGCTTAGTGCTGGATTAACTAGCAAGGTCTTCTTTCTAACTCGGGTAAATTAAGCCCCACCTAGCTTTTACGTATGCTTGTGTGATAAGTACCATGTATACACAGAAGCTTATACCTATTTTGTTTTCTATTGTGCATTTGAACATGTGCTGGTTTATGACTTAAAGGTATATATGCAGTTGGGTTAATACCATGAATAGTGGGTTAATAGTGCGGAAATTCCTATAGGCATGGGGGGGAAAAAGGGAGAATTCTTGTCCTCCTATGCATTTACTGGATACTGAGTATTACTTAGTTGTATTCCTGCATCTTTCAGTGCTCAGGTTAGTCAAATATTAGAACCAAGCATGCTGATTCTCTTTTCTTGAACTCTAGTGTAAACCAGAATTTTTGTGTAGAAACTACTGAAGAGGCCCTGGAGTAAGTAAGGGGAGATTTAGAAGCAAATGTATACCACTTCCGTTTTCTGTAGTGGTATTTAAATGAAGGCTAAATTTTGTATTTAAGCTAATGGGTATGTAGTACTTATGGTTAAAGCCGTGCACCCAACTTGAGATATGAAGGCAAGAGGGCATGGGTATGGGAGGAAGCCTGGGTTTGGAAGGTTTCTCCTTTAGTCTGATCATCCATGAGACTAGTTAATGGTTACTCCGAGTTTTACACTAAATGTCCTAATAATTTGTCATGAAACCAGCTTAAATTGTTAAAGGTTGCCTGCAGTAGTTTTAATAGAAAAAGCACAGCAATAAATACTTCTTCAGCTTCTATCTACTTCAAATACAAATATATTAGTCTATAGTATTAGTAAAAGGCTTTTTCTCACAGGTTTTTCATATATGTTCTTCTTATTTGTGAAAGTCTTTTTCTTTCTCTCATAAGCTGAAAATGAACGTGTGTGTGTTTATATGTGTGAATGATATTAGTTGGCAAATAAACGTCTGCCGCTGTCTGTGTTGGTTCATATACCTCCCATGTCCCTAGGGCTCAGATAATGTCTGTCTCTAAAAAAGCATACATAATGCACAATGAAATGAGCTGGTAACAAGGTTTGCGGAGCTTAGAGGTACAAATTAAATACGTGCTATTTTAACATTAGACCTTTTGGAAAATGTAACCTACCTATTCTCCTTGTGACGCCTTACTTCTAAGACTGTAATTTGGTTTTGTGTTTCAGGGAAGAATGAACCTAATGGTCAGCCTACTAAACTGACACTGTGCATTGCAGGAAATTTGAAAACGTAAAAGATAGGGTTGACTTTTCATATTTTCCTTGAGAGCTCAGCAAGTGATATTTTTATTTTTTTGTGCTGCTTACTAAATCTGTAGGGTGGGTATGCTGTGGCAGATTGAAGGTTGGGAACTGGAGATGACTACTAAATTGGAAAAATAGCCCCAAAGAACCAACCAGAAACGTTCCTCAAAAACCAGTCTTTTGTTCTGAGTACTTTTGCTTTTAGAAGAATACATGTAGCAAAAAGAAGGTGGGGAGATGAGTGTTTCAATTATATTATCAAGATTTTATGAGTATTGTAGAGGCTGAGTTTTTAACAGGATGCTGTGATGCCTGTAAAGTGAAATAGTTCGATTTCCTTTACCCAGACTTTTGGGAAGCGCGTGATTGTACCTGGAAATAGTTTCTGTGAACCAAATGGACCAAGATTTTCAGCTGGACTTCACAGGCACGACTGAAATGAATTTAATAGTTCAAAGATACAAGTCTGATAATTTTCATTCATAGGATAATAAAACTATTCAGCTGCTCAGGGTGTAGTGACATTTGAAGATTGTGGTGTTGCTGTTCTTCTTGCTGAAGGATGTTAAGGCAGGTGCTGTTTTAAGAGGTTCACAGTGAGAAACAGAAAAATTTCACAGCTTGTGACTGACAGACGAGCTTTTAGGAACATACTACTTGTTAACTTAGGAATTTCTTTATGCAGATTTCATGAATACAGATTATTGCTCATCCTTATAGAAATAAAAACTGATTAGCTTTCTCACATAGCCAGTGTGCAGGTCTTCTGTAAGTGCAGATTAGAGTTAAGGTGAAACAATTACTTGTAACAAGTAATCAGTCTAACTGATGTCCGAAATTATTACTAATGAGTAAATTAGGAGCTAATGTTGTAAATAAGTGTGTTTTGAAATTTCTATTAATTTTATATTAAGCACTATGTGTATATATATATAATAGTTTTTTAATATATTAACTACTGGAGGAATTGTGAAAATAAATCTTGTAATTTGTAATGCATCAATACAGTATCAGACTGAGATTATGTGCAACATTCGCCTATTTGTTCATTTTTACCTGGACAGGAGTCTTCACCACCTTCACCACCATTAAATAAAAACCCGTCTATGGCCTTTTTATGTACAATATATGGGAGTTTCTCATAAGTCTGTGGAATACAGTGAATATTGCAAAATGGGAAATGGGGTGAATAAAAGTGTTTGTTTTGTTTGGTTTGTTTCCGTGTGTAGAGGTTTTTTGTTTGGTTGGGGTTTTTCTGTGGTTATTTTTTCATTCTGTTTATTTGCATTTTTACCGCGTGTCAGAAATTTCTGAGTGTGTAATTTGATATGGGAAGAATTACTTCAGAATTTTTTACTCGGCGTGAGTCCGGACACATACCCCCTGAAACTTTATTCCACTAAACCAGTAATATATAAGGGCTCTATGCTAAGTGAAAATGATTCTTGTGATTGTATGCGTGCAGTATTCCAAAGTGCATGTACGCCTGCCAGACCACATTGTTTACTCTGTTCTCAACCTACATTTTTGAGTCTGAGATGAAAACATTTCATGAGAACAATTGTGATTGTCATCTTCCAATTTTCATTGCTACAAAGCGAGTCTTTACAACTGAAAAAGTTATTGTAATTTTTAAGGAGTCTCCTCAAATATGTGTAAGTTTATAAGCAAATGGAGCATTTGAAAGAAGCATCTTTGCATTTTTAATTTTTTCTGATGTCTTTATACACCCTTGCTATGTATGCTTACAAAGGATACAATATGATATGATTTTTGGCAATTTTTTCTCTGAGCTAGTAAACTTTTTCGTATATCAGGCATATGATGAAGTTTAATCCTAAATTGAATTAGTATATACTAGGAACTTTCATACACCCCAAACAGAGAAACTAGAAACAAATGCATTAGGGTCTGCATTGTCTATGTATTTTGTCCTTAGTAAGTCCATGTGCTGAGCTAACTGTAATTGGACTGCAGACATCCCATTAGCTCTCACTTTAAAGAAGATAAAGTCTTATCCTCATATTCGTCTTTTCATTAGAGGAGTATGTCCATAAAAATGCCCCTACACAAGAATAGTTTGCAGTAGCTGTGGAAAGAAGGGGGCTGAAGTATTAATTTCAGAAGTATTTTGTCAGACATTTTACTTGAATGCAAAGGAAAAGTATTACATATCCTTAAAACACAGAGAACAGAATATCAGCTTTAAAATGGATAATTCTATAACATGATGAAATGTGAATTAATTAATTCCGTTCACCATTTCAAAATTCTACTTAAATTTTAAAAAGATGATATGGAGGGGCGCAGAAAGGAAGAAAGAAATATCTTATGCTCGTGACAAGATATTCAAATGTTCCAATCAAAATGAGTTATGTTAGTGTCATGTTGCAGATATATTTTAGAGAGCCCTAATGTGCAAAAAAACCCTCCACTTCTTTCTGGATAGTGGTAAAGTGGCACTATTTCAGAAGTTCCTGTGCTCCCTGAGAGGACAGCTTGACTGTTTATTGAAGCAACAGCCTAATTTCTATGGCTTTAAACTCTTTTAAACAAATAAATGCAAGCTCAGTGTATTTAAGGTGAAGTAGCAATAAATTCTATTTTCCTTCATATATTAAGAGTGTAGTTTGTAGTAGTTTAATAGTTGTCACTTTGACTTCTCAAGAGTCCCAGCAAGACATGCATACCAAGTAGCAGATGGTGGGAGCCCTCAGGTCTTGAATGACAAAGCTTGTGGTACTCTTCAGAAGATCAAGTTACGGATATCTTCCGCTCTAATTTCTTTTTTTTTTTTTTTTTAGCTTGACCATGTATTAAACTTCAGTATTAGTATGAATATCTGAGTAGGCACCGGTATATAAACAAGTGAAACCTGGGTGTTCTTGCATTTAAAAGATAATATTGCAGCAATTTTGATGATGATCTCAAGAGAATTCAAGTGCAAAAATGCGAGATGATGATTCTAAGTGAATTTAATTTATTTTATTTTAATTACATTTCTGTTATTTTAACTGTATTTGTTTAAATGTTACCAAGTAGAGTTTCAAAAGTGCTGAAAGACTGTAGTACCATAGTTGGTAACATATTACATCTTATTTTTTTGTCAGGTTTAATTGCACTGAAAGGTTCCCACAAAGATTGTTGCTGCGCTTAATGAACTGTGCTTCGAAGAGTTTTTCTTGAACTATGCACTGCTGTTGTTAAGGGAGATCGAAAATAGTTGTCAGTTCTCAATCAAAATTGCCCTCATGTTAATAAGCACAACTGTGTGTGCAGTTTAATTGTGTTTGCTATCAGAGTGCCTAGCAGCTTAGGTCACAATCAATGTCAAGAAACTGACAACATTAATTGTGGAGATAATTTGTGTCAAACGTTAATTAACAACTTCTATAAAGGCAACAAATACTACTTTTCATTTTTACTTCTGCTGGGTTATAATTTCACATACCCTTACACTGATGGTGGTTGCTTTATGTGTAACAAGATGAACATGTTGATTGAGTAATAAAAAAGGGGCTTTCATAATACTTACCTGTATCCATGGCTGACTGGCCATGATCACCAGAATTTGAGCATCTCTTGACCATGAATGAATTTATCCTTACAGCACTTACTAAACATGCAGACATTTTTATTCTTCTGGTGCAGCTGCAGACCCTGAAGTGGAGAATTAGCGGGTTTTCCAAATTAAATTTAATTTTGTGAATTTCAAGATGAACTGCTGAAACTGGACACTTTATGCATCAAAATGTCCAAAGTGTACAGGGCTACTATAAGCTTCCTGTTCAGATAAATTTATTTATGTTCTAGTAATAATTTATCTTCTCGGATATCATATGATACCTGAAAGGTAGCTGACATACTGCCAAGGTTAGGTATTGGAGGAGAGTTGTGGCACTGTTTTTAATAGGAATTACTTATGTAAAAAGAATCTTTGATCAGATACCTACCTGATTTTTTTTCAGCTCGGTTGTGGTTTAAGTGAAAGACAAAGATCACCCCAGTTCCCTTCTATAATGGATTGTGAAGTTTTTTTATTGATATAGATAATATTAGTCACATCATACGAGAAAGTGGTTTTTGTGTACAACCTTAAGACCTTGTTTTCCTTGAAAAATGTCCACAAGGTGAAAATTGCATCTTTATATACAACTGGCCTTGTTTTGTTGGACCAGCAAAAATTCACACAGGACTGAAGAAATACTGTTGTTCAGGTAGCAGGAGCCAAGTTAAGTATTCAGCCCTATTTCTGCAACTCCACGATGTAGATGATAATGCTCTGCAGAAGCTAGTAAGCAATCTTTGTAAGGAGTCATGGCAGATATAATGCTATAGTCCTTTACCAGGTTTGGGACAGTTCTACATGAAGAAATCATTAAAAAACTGGTTGTACCTCTAACTGCAGTTAAGTTTGGTGGAAGATTTTTAATTTAATTTATTGCTATGTGTGCTATTTGCTACCTGTGAGTTACTATACATATTTACTGTGTGATGTTGGACTTCCTCATGAAGTGTTTCTCTTTCAGTGCCTTGAGTTCTAACAGTGAATTCACTAAATGTCAAAAAAAAAAAAATTAGAATGGCAGTGTGTCATTTTTCACTTGGTGGCACACGATCACAACTGTACCACAGAATGTCAGTATATCAGATTCAGTCAAGTTTCTTTACATATCATAGTGTGGAGTTAAAACATACATGGAAAGGGTTCAAAGAGAGCAGTTTTGGTGAAACCCAGATGCTCTTCATCAGAATATATTTTTGTCTTTTTTGTGGTCCACGCAAAAAGCCTGTGGCTTGGGAAAGGATTTCTAGTTTCTTCATTCTAAGTGTGTTTTATTTGATGTGGTTTTGGCAATTTTTGACATCAGAGAAGTTTTTTCATAATTTCCCCATGGCAGTAGTGGTACACTTTTTTGCTGAGATGTGCTCTTGCATTTGAGTTTAGGTATGTTTTCACCAGGAAAATTAGCAGAGTGGATACTTCCAGGACCCTTGAACATTCTGAAATGTTAAAAACTAACACATTTTCCTGACATTTCTATTAAAGAAAAGAGCACGCAGATTTTGAGGAACATTGTTTGTTTTTTTTTTTAATGCCTTTTTTACATTAGGGGTAGGGCAAAAAATTCCCCTAATTTTATTTTGTAAAATGGCATCTTAGCATTTGAAACTATTTCAGGATTTCTTCCAGTGTTGCATACATGCATGACTGTAGTCTGCTGCTTTCTTGCATTCAAATAAACATGCTGACAGCAAATGGTACCTATGGAAAGACAAGTTTTGCAGAATAAGGGGTTAGACATCAGAACTAAAGAGCAGCAATATAGAAATGAAAGTTAGTACAGTACAGGTACAGACAGGGAAATGAAGAAAAGGAAAGAGGTAGGAAACATAAAGGAGCTGATGGCTGATACTTGAAAATGAGAACAAAAATGAGTTGCAACAGATGCTATAAAGCAACTACTACTGAGGATGGCTTCATAGCAAAGACTTGGTTTTTTACCATTTATTGTCCCTAAATTCTCACATCATATCATTTAAATAAGTATCTGAAGGTGTAATGGATCTTTAGAAATTTTTTGGCTAAGGGAATGATGTAAATATTTACAGGAACTTTTCAACATTTTTGTTCTCTGTTTAGATATAATCTTACAGATTTCGATATTTTATTATTAGAAGTCATGTCTTGTGTTGCTTTATGTTTGAAAATTTTGTCTCACCACAAGTCAAATAATAAATTAATTTCAATTTGTTGTAACAGAAATAAAGGGAAAAAGAATAATTAATGAAAACGCCACTTCATATTTTCAAAACTGTTTCTCTGTTTCCCCCTCCTCTCCTGTTATTTCAGTGGTTGGATCTTTATTTAGTTCTCCTTTCTGACAGTAGAATTTGGCAGTGAACAGAAGATATACACAAAACTGTGCCCAAGCATAAAGCTCTTTTCTGGTTACAGTCCTCTCTGCCTGGACTCTTAAAACATAGTAATTTACCTCTACCATGCAAACTTACAAATGCTTTCTCCTAAATGTCACTGATTTTAATGTCTCAAAGGTGAGAATCCTGTTTTCATGACACCCTGTGATCATAGCATCAAGTAGTGAATGATGATATTATTCCAGTTGATTGATGAGCTCATTTTGCAATGGAAGTGAAACTATATTTTTTATTTATAATGGTAATAAAATATAATGTGTAATCTTGCTATTCCAATGCCATCAGATTTCGGTTTTAATATAAATTTCACTAGTAAAATCTGTAAGTACTTTCCTGACCTTTTAGGGGTTTTTTAATAATGCTTTCTCTTGCAGGGAATGATATCAGTGGAGAAACAAAGCATTTTCTTCTGTCTAAATTTTGAAGTTTTGATGTGACTTTTTTTAAAAATCTATGTTTACTGCTTGGATTAATTCAGTTAATTTTTTGTTTGTTTCAGCACCACCAAAGTTTACAAGAACTCCCGTTGACCAGACAGGGGTTTCAGGAGGAGTCGCCTCATTCATCTGTCAAGCCACAGGAGATCCAAGACCTAAAATTGTCTGGAACAAAAAAGGAAAGAAAGTCAGCAATCAGAGATTTGAGGTATTAGGTCCATTGTTCTGTTCCTCTGAAAAACATTTTATTCCAACCTTGTTTTTAATTCCAGTTATGTTTACTTTATTAACAGTGATTTAGCAAAATGGAATTGATTATCAGGGGTAATTTGGTGGGAGCAGTCTCATGAAGTTTTTAATTTTCAAAACTGATTATGCATAGAACCATTAAAGAGAAAACTGCCACTGCTGATTTTTAAGCTAGCATGGTCGAACTGAGGAAGTCTATGGGGCCTCTCTTCAGTTTGCTGTCTCATGAAGGAGGTGGTGGAGACATCAGCTGAGCAGTGATTGCTGTCTGAAGAGCAAACCACCTCCTTTTGTGACAAGGTGCATTGAGCAGGCCTAGTCTTTGACTGCTTCTGCTGCCACAGTTCCTTACCCCTGTTGAGGAAAGAGATGAAAGGGGCACTGTAGTTCCTGCTGCTGAAGAGGAAAAGTAAAACTTGCTTGCTTTTGATTCTTTTCTTAACAATAAATTAGGAAAAGCTTTAGAGAAAGATGTTTCTTTCCACAACCTTCAGTTAAAGGAAACAGTGAAAATAATCTGCTTGAAGGATTCTAGTTATTTGGGAGAAATAAGAAAACATGTATTATTCCCTCTTATAGTGGCAGGAATAATTAATATCAAATACGAATTGACCTTTAACATGAAGAAAAAACTCAAAAAATGGGGGAAAGCTTTTAGAAGAGATACAAAGCTGGCACTAAGAGTGTATAATTGTTTCTTAAATGTTTTCAGTGTTAAATAAGAGACTTCCGTTTGCTTAAAAATAACTGTTTGAAGATTAATGATTTGTATATAAAGCAGTTGTGACATGCATTTTATGAACAAATGATCTAATATATAGTTATTATCGAAGTCCTCTATATTAGTTCGTAGTAGTATTTGTGAAAATTGTTTGTCTGGCTTTCAGGCTAGATTTATTTAGAAGAACCACATTTCTTCTATGAACCAAATTTTTTTTATTAATTTTTGGTTCAAAAACTATCTGAAGGCATTGGAATTTGTTCATTAACTGTTATAATTTTTGGCTTGTGTATTTACTACAACATGAAAAATAAAATGATGCATTTAAATGTTACCTCCTAGTGCCAAAAACTGTTTGCACTTTGCAGAACATATGCACAGCTGTAATTGGCTAGAGGGATTAACATAGAAGTTTTATCATAAATTCTACACAATTTATCCTCTTCTGTTCACAGAACTTTCACTCAAAGTGAATTCTAAGTAGAGAAAGATGTGCATGTGTATGTGTACTGTGTGTTATTCTACAATATGTCACGGTTTATTTCTTTAATATATTGCTTTCTAGGTATCTGTATACCTGTTTTTAGGGAGAATAAGCAAAAATAAAATAGTTTTATTTCTATTTAAAATATTTGAATGTAACTATAAAAAACACTTCAAAATGCTTTAAAAATGCCTTTAGAGAACTGTTGAACAAACAGTACAGCCAAGTAAGATGGAATGTATTTAAAAGAAATAGGTGACACTTGCCAAATGTTTTATAATTTTTATCATGTCCACTTAGCAGAGTAGTTACAAAGTGTGCAGAGGAAATCATTGTTTTAAGCAGCTTTTCTTCCTGTGCAAAGTAAGGCCATTAATTCATGCCATAGAATCTCTAAATAAGAGAAGAACAACAACAGAAATGAGTTTCAAAAAAGACATATGAAATATTTGGAAAACAAGACGTGTCTGAGATTGTCATCTGAACAAGTAAGAGAATAATTAGTTTGGTCTCTTTTGCTCTTCTTTCACATTATTATTTTGTGTATTTCTCTGAGTTACTTAATGATACAAGAAATCAAAATGTTTTACCTGGACACCTGTCTTCATATAGTGAGTACAGCTGGAAAGGACTCTAGTGGTCCATCCAATCCACATGCTTTCCCAGGGATGCTGGGGGTTACTTTTTTATAATGCAATAAACTTGAACAGTCTCCTACAAGATTTCATGAAACTTGCCATGATTATTTTTCCCCGATGTGAAACCAGAACTCTTTGCTGGAACTTGATTGTACATAGCAATTGGGGAACAAATAGTTTATTTCCTCTCTCTTGACTGTTCATATACTTGAAGACGATTGTCATTGAATGTTGTTTCTTACTAGCTGATTCTGACAATTTAGTGAGAAGAATAGTGACAGCTAGGCATTGCTTTTGAAATTAAAATCTGCAGTAAGACCTTGTACGTCTTCTCTATTAATCTTTCAGTTTTATTTGTCCGATTCAATTCAAATAATAAGAATTATAAAAATCTGCTATAAGCTACTAAGTAGTCTTTCTCAGAGGAACTTAAAAAGGAACAGAAAAGAGAAAAATAAAAGTTAAAAATTACGTCATTCTACCCTGTCTAAGTAAAAGAATACTATTTTTATTAAAATTCTCTGTCATAAAAAAAGTAAAATCTCATTCAGTAGATGGGGAAGATTTAGGAATTAACTAACTGTGATATGCAGAAAAGGGGAGAACCCATCACATGAAAAGTAAATCCCTTTTATGGTACATATTTTTGAGACATCAGATTTTAAACTTAATTTCTGCAATATTTGCCCAGTCCAATCTGCTGCAATTGTTTTTGTTGTCTGTCCAGATAAGTTTATTTAGCATTCAGGTTTAAACAATAGCAATTATTTAATTTAAGTATGTCTGTAAGTATTCAGAACCTGTGCTTGTATTTTTTGTTTATAAATTGTTGGTCTGACTGCTTAAAGACTGTGAAATGTTTCTCTCCCTCATAAATGTCAATTTATCAAGTATTCTAGTTATTCCTTTAATTGTGCTAACATCAGGTGGATATTTTGTGTTGTCTAGATTTGTTTAAGGCAATGTCTTTACTGAAAGAATAAGTAATATATTCTGTGGACCGTCAAACAAATTCAGTATCAAAAAACCCCAGGGTTTTTATCTTATTTTCACCTCTCCCAACACTGAGCAGAAATTGAGCAATTCCTACAAAGAAAATGATGGGCATATTTACCATCATTTCAAACCTCTTACTTTATATCTCTCATATTCTCAACATGTACAGAGATCTCGTAGGTTGCTTGTATACAAATGAGACAGAAAGACACAAGCATATGTGCAGATAGGCGTATATGTAAATTGCTTTGTGCATGTATGTATAGATTGTGGACAGATACTAATTATTTTGTAGAGAAAAACAGAATTAAATATTGTGACTGTCCTTTTTTATAAGTGTGATTTACCTGATGGTAGTACTAATGTCTCTCAGTGATTTTTTAGATTTCTTTTTTGAAAAGTAGATTAAATAGATTATTGCTATCACTTAATTATTAAGAAAACTTTTCCAGTGCCTATGGAGTGTTGCAGTACTCACCAATATTTGATGTGATTCTGACTGAGGATCAAGAAGGAAATAAGATCTGTTCAGGGAATTTTCTCATATAAAAGTTATTATTTGAGTGAATATTGCAATTTTAAAACTAAATCTTAGAAGTTTAGCCTTATTATTTAGTGTCTTAAATGGTCACTTTGTTGGATAAACTTACTTACGTTCTGTGGGTTAAATGCAAAGCTATACTGTCATTAGACATGTCGTTATACAGTCATTCTGTTTGGTTCAGAAATTGCAGACAGTTTTTAACACTGGAGCCAAATGAGTGAGTGAGCTGCACTCTGTGAGTAGAGAGGGAATAGAGCTGGCAGCAATTAAAATTAGTGTAACTGGCATTTGAAGGTAGAATACTTTAGCCAAGAGTATGGAGAGGTATTGGTGGTGAACTTCAGAATAAGAGAGCATTTAAGTCACAGACTTTTTTCTTATAGCCCTTGTTCGTCGGTTTGTTTTGTTTGTTCATTTGTTTTTGTCCTGTATGTCTTGAAGCTGTATTAAAGTGGCCACTGAATGCTCACTGAACAGCAATGTATGTTCCAAGGTATTGCCACTTAAACATTTCCCCATATGATTGGAATTTGTCCTGGTATATACATTTGAAAAACAATCCTGTCTTTGGTAACTTGAATACTGACAGACCACTGTTCATGAGCAGATTAACTGAGGAATAGGTATTTGTAACAACATCTGTGACAGCTTTTGTTTCCTTTTATAGGTAATAGAGTTTGATGATGGATCTGGATCAGTTCTCAGAATACAACCACTGCGCACACCACGAGATGAAGCTATTTATGAATGTGTGGCTTCCAACAGTGTTGGTGAAATAAGTGTGTCCACGAGACTCACTGTTTTACGTGGTAAGTACTTTCTAAGCAAACTAATTTATTTCATAGAGTTCAAAGCACTACATTGTTGTAAAATAGAAGATTCTCTCTCAAATACAGTTCTTTACAAATGGACCTTACTGTAGTTCTGATGCTGTTCACTATAATATTTTTACATAATACTTGACTATTGTGTTTGTGACTTCTGACCATAAAATGGTAATATGAGTACATAGGGTATGACAGATCAGAGTGAAGAAGTAAGAAATAAGTGAAACAGGAATGCCACATGCAACAGGTATATCAGTAATTACTGCTCAAGACAACCACTTTATGAATGCATTTGGTTCACATTTTAGTGCTGCCCTGGGTAGCTTAGCTTTGTGCAATCAGCATTTATACAGAAATTTGCTCAATTAACAGTGACCATCAAAAGTTGCATGAATGGTTTTTAAATGGGGTCAAGCTACTGCAAA
The DNA here is from genome assembly GCA_013397795.1 of Orthonyx spaldingii. Taxonomy (NCBI): domain Eukaryota; kingdom Metazoa; phylum Chordata; class Aves; order Passeriformes; family Orthonychidae; genus Orthonyx; species Orthonyx spaldingii. Next base: position 673,567 of record VZTJ01000379.1, on the reverse strand, counting down.
ATTTTGCCCACAAGACACAATCATAAAAAAGGTGAAGGCTTCTTCCATTTCAAATATATGTCACCTGAACTGTATTACTTCAATAAGTTTTTGAAAAAAGTAAAGAAAAAATTCAATTTTTTCAACTTGTTCAGGAGTGAGGATATTAATGTACTGCCAAGTCCGCTGTCTAGATAATACTCTGGAGAGAAAATACTGGTAGTCAAACGACCTGAACATTTTGTTTTGTCACCTGGAAATGAATAGACACTGGATTTGGAGACACTTCATGAAATATCACACTCTTCAGTTTGCAGGGCTGGTTTTATGACTGAAGATTACTGTCTTGTATTTTGATATTACATGGCTTTACAAGGTTTGCAGAATTACTAGGTGCCTGTTCATAGGAATTGAAGATGGTTAAACAGCTTTACAGAATTTAGAGGGAAATTAGTGGAATATATAATTGCAATATGTTTTTTTCCTGATCCTCTATCCCAAGCAATATAGGGTGACAAGAAGGTTTCTTTTCTCCTGTTATTCTCTGAAGTTGGATTTTTACTAGAAAAAAAAATCTATAATTTTATTAGCTATTTTAATCAGTACAGACAGTCCTGGCGTTAGGGTTGGAGACAACTAACACTATGTGCATATATATCAAATAATCACTCCAAGGACATACATCTTTTTTTCCTAAAGGAAGTCTCATATAATCAAACCTTTTTAATATTTCAAGTTCTGATTTTTAATGCCATGATTGTTCCTTATATTATCTTTTAAAAATTCTTCCCAGTAGCCAATGAAAATGGGAAGATTGATAGAATGATGTTTTAACAGCGCTATGGACCTATTCTTAACTCCGTTAGACAATGTTTTCCCTTTATTAACTGATAGGAGCACTTTTTATGTGCAGCTTCCACATTGTTGAAAATGAACATAAAATTACATTTTTATATTCTATTAAAAGTTTTGCAAATTAAAGGGAGATGGGGAAGAGGAGCAGGGGAAAGCAAAAAAACAGCATGAAAACTCAAGTAGAAATAGTATTCTTTGTCTTCATAGTTTCTTGAAATGTATTTACAAGACTACTGGTCATGAAATGTGCATGCATGTGTTTTGAAAGAGAGTGCTCTTTCAAACTGAAGTTCTCATTTTGGGTTTTGTAGAGAAGCAACAGCCCTCATCTCTCTCTACCAAGAACCACAGCAGTTGAAAAGGTGGAGGGGGTGTCTGAGTGTCAAAACTGACTGATAGTATAATGTGGTCTGTTTCTTTGCTAGTCCCATTTTTTATTTAATCCATTTCTTGTAAGGCATATGGAGCTTTGCTGCCTATTTTTTGCTTGATAGTAAGAGTAATAATAGTGGCTCAATGCCTACTTCAGACAACACTAGTATTGCATCCTGTTTTAAAAGCAGTACATGAAGATATGTATATGCAAATAACTGATGAGTAAAACATTATTAGTTATGAAGTTAAAATTTAAATAAATTTCAATTTTAATTATTTTTTAAATTAAAACCAACGAAATATAAAGATTGAGCATTGTATCCAACCATAATACATACGGCTTTTGCAACTGCTGAAATATATTTGCCCCAGGAGTAGATTTATGGATTTAATCTGAAACTGGGAATGTACGAGAACTCGTGAACATACTGTGACTGTGGATTTAGATAAAGGGGTAATGTCAGAGAAAGCAAGCAGCCTGCAGAGAAAAAGGGCATTATAAGGAAGTTTTGGTGGGGTTAATATTTTGCATTGCTAAAAGTACACTGGCTTGCTGTATCACTTCCCAAGACATGCCATAATTCAGTGCTAAGGGCATTAGCCTGGAAGTTAATTCTGTTATTGCAAAACCTCTGCTTAGCAAACTTACACAAATCTTCACCTTGTACAGTCTGCAACAGTAACATTGTAGAAAAACACTCCATTGATGATGCCTTTGGGAAAGAGTGCCTCTATGCCTTGCATAGCTGCCATAGGAATACATATATATTATAGATGTGAACAGGAATTAACTAGATTTAATAAAATACAAAATAGAGTCGAGTGAGTTGGATTTGTGGTTGCTTATGCTTTACTCATCTCTGTGGTATGTATGTGACTCTGGATTGCAGAAGATGCCTATATAACTTTCATATGTTCTTCCAATTGTTCTGCAATGTTCTGTCACAGACCCAGCTTGGTGTTTGTGCCTCTTGCAAGATGTTATCCAGAGGAGGAAGTCAGAGTTTACTCACAATTCAACCCACAAGTATTGCAATTCTAATATGGAATATCACTGAAATCAGGGTAATTCCAGGAGCAGAAATGTCTACCTATATTCATTTTGTTTTATTGTTTGTTTCACAAAACCCAGTTTAGCTGCTACAAGTTATTTCCACAGCATGGAAAGGCAACATTTTTGCTAATGTGTCCATATCTTTACACCTAAATTTGCCAGTTTCTCTATCTGTGGCAGTGTAGAGTAACTGTAATTCCATGCATTACAGATATTACCATGTTTTGTTAGGCTCCTATAGTGTAACCAATTCTTAGTATTTGAGTCTCAAAGAACTATGGACATAAATCAGTTTTTAGTTTCTAGGTGTTACAGCTTTACAGTGTGAGAAGGAAGAAGGAGCATAAAAGGTATCTACAGATGGTAACGTTTCAAGGTCTTACCAGAGACAAAAAATTGGATCCTTTTTTCTGTTACTAGAGTAAATCAGGAAACATTCCAGGCTAAACTTGCACTTGTTAGGCTGAATATCGTGAGAGTCTGTACCACGAATGAATGTCTGATATAATTGGAAACTACTTTTGATTTTCTCTATATAAAGAAGTTGGCTGCTTTCCAGGACAGATTCACCCATAGGAAAATGTTGAATTTGAAGGGAAACAAGGCTTGAAAGGAGAAGTCTGGAAGTTGCCTTTCAGACAAGAGGAGTCCATGCTATTTATTTTGGAGCTCTTTGTTTTGAAAGTTTGTGTTGAAAACCATATGAGTGGAACAGTTCTTTGATTCTTTTATTCAAATTTATCGGTGCTTAATACACATGCCTTTCTGGCCAAGAATGTCAGTGCTGTCCTGGGGGATATTAGACAGAGCATTGCCAGTGGGTTGAGGGAGGTGACCCTCCCTCTCTACTCAGCCCTGGTGAGGCCACATCTGGAGTGCTGTGTCCAGTTCTGAACTCCTCAGGACAAGAGAGACATGACGCTCCTGCAGCGAGTCCAACAAAGGTCTACAAAAGTAATGAGACTGGAGCATCTCTTTTATAACGAAAGACTTAGGGAAATGGTCATGTTTAGCTGGAGAAGAGACAAATGAGAGGTGATCTTATCAATGTCTATAAGTACCTGAAAGTGCAAAGATGGACCAGGCTTTTCTCAGGGGTGCCAAGCAATAGGACAAGATGCAACAGGAAGAAAACCTGATGCACAGGAAGTTCCATCTGAATATGAGGAAGAACTGCTTCACTGTGCAGGTAACAGTGCACTGCAACAGATTGCTCAGAGAGGTTGTAGGGTCTTCCTCACTGAGGATATTCAAGAACTGTCTGGATACAATCCTATGCAAGTTGCTCGTAGTTGACCCTACTTGAGCAGGGAGGTGAACCAGATAATACCATTGTGGTCCCTTTCAACCCTACCTATTCTGTGATCTGTATAAGCAATAAAAAGCAATAAAATGTAGTATCTTCCTATACTCCGCAGACATTAGAGATCAAATAGCTTTTCTTTTATTGTCCATTCATTTCATGTTAAAGCCACCTCAATCTGTTTTTAGGTCCTGCAAGTGATGGATATCAGACATTTTCCCTGGTTGTAGAACAAGGGTTGTAGTGTCATATACAAGTCTATAAATTGTTCAGGAAGGTAGAAATAGGCACTTCCTTCTCTAGTAAAGGAATCAGCAACAGTTCTATTCAGTTAATTTTCAGGAATCTCGCTTTTCATTTTTATTTTTATTTTTATTTTTATTTTTTTTAATTGTTATTCCTTTAGAAAGTTTTGTCAACACTGTGAGGGTATCAAGAAACCTTAACTTCAACTGCTACTAAGGTATATTATTGAAGCACAGAAGTGTGCAGATTTTAAGTAAGGATGTAGAGCAAAATACCTAAGTATATTCTAATGTTGCTCCTGTTTGCTGTGTTTTTCTTGTTGTCCAGAAAGTAAAGAGAGAGACTACAACGGGTCATTTATGCAGAAGGCAGTTTGTTTGTCTGAACCCACAATTTTCTCCTATTATTGTTGATTATGTTGATACTCTGCATTACAAAAATACTGACATACAGCAGCAGTGTACCACAAGCAGTATGTAAGCGTGAAAGAAGTAAAATTTCTGTGGGAAGTACCTAGGCTACTTATTCCTTTTGATATTATTAGAAACCAATCGATTCAATGTCCAACATTCACTGCTGCATAAAATGAAATTTGAAAAAAGAGAAATATTTACTGTACAGTGTTTCTCTGTCCATTGATACACACAGATATTGAGATAATTGTGAGAGATTATTTTTTGCAGACTCTCAGAAGTGCACAACATTTCCCCATTTAAAAAAAACCTGAAACTACACCAAAACTAAAGAAAACCAACCAACAAACCAACCAAAAAAGACCCCACAACAATTCCAAATCAGAGATGATAAATCCAAGGTATTTTTTTCTGCTGCTGGCGATAGATTCAATGATAATAAAAGCTCATTTCTGTATTTTCACTGTACCCAGTAGTACTGAAATGAGAAGGAACTATTTTGAAGTAATCTGTCATCTGGGACAGCATTCTTAGAGGGCATAGAAATTAGACAAATGGAGTGGCATGGCTATAATGTTGGAAAACGTGCAGTGGGATGTCTCTCATTTCTAGATAAATGGGAGGAAGGACTGTACATATTCTGAGTATTAGCTGCACAGTAGGAGAAATTTGCCATGTTTCAGCTGGAACTGTATAAACGATGTAGCCCAGTGTTTATCTGAAACTATTTGCTGTATAGTCACAGTGATGAAGGCCAGGTGGTTGCTAGTAGGACAGGCTTTTGAAAGTGGAATGAAGAGGAGCAAGGGAACCAAGAAAATACCTGTGCATGAGCTTAATATACTGGAAAGATATTTATCTCAATCATATGTTGTGTGATAAGACTTTTGAAGAGCCAAAGGAGTATCATTCCCCAAAACTTCCTAAACTTTCAGTGGTCATGCTATGTGTAGCACATTGTGACCAGAACTAGCATGTTCATTACAGTCCTATTTTTATTAAGCCTCTTTTTGAAGAGGAACACTGTTGTTCCTGCTGAGAAAATGGTACTTTACAGTTTCTGTTGTAAAGCCTCTCCTGGGTAGCTGTGCAGGGAGGATTAACAAAAGAAACTGCTGCTTGACAATCACACAACAGGATTTTGTGAAATAGTGAAACAAACGGACAGGTAGCCAATACAACTTTAGCTCAAAAAACCCCTTACAGACAGTTACAGAATGGCATGCAGATTTATTGGAATGGCTTATGAATTATTACAGAATTAAAAATATTTATCTGTAATGTTATAAACTATTTTGAAATATTTTCTTTGGGTATGCAAATATTATTTTTGGCAAATAAATGTTAACCTTCCATGCAGTACAGTTTTAAATATACTTTAGATGACTTATTGATCTTTATAAAGATGAGGTGGTTCCATTTAACTAGTAGCCAGATAAGGATACAAAAGAATAATTAAATACATTTCTCATATTCCATGGCTGACTTCAGAGGTACTGTGCGTTTAAGTTCTGTTAAGTGTCTGTTAAGCATGTACATGGTAGTGGTTTAGAAAGTACTTCACCTTATAAATTTTGTAACAATCAGTAAACATATAAGGGTCTATTACTGTAAATACATGATGCAGGGTATTGAGTTCAGCTTCTAGGTGTACGCACTTGAGCATGCTGATTTAACAGTTATCTATTGTTAAGTTTTATGTAGCTCTTCAAAAAACTGTGTTGAAATAATTTAATATATACAAAAATGATTGAATAACTGCTAAAAATATTGTAAGAAGTTTCTGGAAAGTGCCTCACCTAGTGTTTTTTATGGTTAATTCTTTTTTTAATATTTCCACTCGTGTTCCTATATGCAAAGTTTATCAATACACTTTTTTTCAATCGGGGAATATTTTGGTTCCTTTTCTTTCTTAGTTTGAATTTTACAAATCTTCCCTTCTCTTGCACACCATTAAGTTATAAATAACCTACTACAGTAATGAATTTAAAACTATACATTAGAAAGCTTCTTGCAAAAAGTAGAGGTGTCGCTTTAGAAAACTAGTGAAACATCAGTCCCAGATTTCTTGATTATCATTGTAAATTCCTGTAGTCAAAACTTTCAAAGATTTATTACTTTGGAAAATCAAGAATAGGCTGCTCAACTTGTAAGACCTTTAAAGATGTCATAAGAAAATATCCTCAGATATCAGATTTTTTTGAGAAATCTGTTCTAACTTTGTCCCTGCAAATTTTTACTGATAAAATTTAATTCAGCTCTTTGTCGTCCTACATATTCTTTTAAGGTGATTGATTGTTCAGTTGTATTTACTGGATCAACATATATGGATAAAGTTTTCCTGCTGCTAGCTTGCAATATCACCTATCATGTCTTTGTAAAGGTTTACGTTACATTCTTCTAGTTCTCAATGAATTGCACGTCACTGAATTTCATCCAGCCAAATTTCTGTTTTATATAAAATCCTGTAAAGTTACTCAGTTTAGTCTCAGATACTTGTGCATAGGATTAATTTTATTTTATGAAATATTGGCAGTAGTAGAAAATTATTTATGCCATACCTTTTTATGGAAATATGAAGCTCCTAGGAGACAAACATTAGCTTCAAATCAGTAGTATGGTGAGAATATATCATACTTGTACTTATTATGTACATCCATGAAGGAAAATAAACATGGATGATACTTCATAGATAAATGTCTCACAGTTGTGATCTAAGAAGAGAAACTGAAATAGTGCTGGGCAAAAGCAGAGGAGCTCTGTTTAGCTTTAAAGAATTCTTCTTTGACAGTTTTGGCTAAGAATGTACACCTGTTAAATACTTTCAGACAACAGCTAAGTGACTAATTTTAGCATGACTCCCATTTGGGTATTCCTATTCTGCTATCTGATGACTGCATATAGAGTTATAGGCATTTTTTATAAATTTAACCAGAGTGAGTGTATGCTGGCTATTTGGAAAATGCAAACTAAGCCATGCAGAGAAGATAAATTTTAAAACACATTTGTTTTATACTTTTTTTTCCCACTCCTTGATACTTATGATGATTCAATCCTTTGTCCCAGATGGTCATCCTGACATCATCAGAAATCTGTCAGAAACAAATGATAGTCAGAACAATGGAAAAGGAAATAGTAAGGGGAGGAGTAATATTTCTCCTACCAGTCTGTCCTTACAGAATCAGTATCAGGTGATATCTGCTCAGAACTAAAACAGGAAATATCCTAACTCTAAAGAGCCATGACCTGCTGTATACAATAAGGAACCATTTTGGTCTGGTTCTTTAAGGACACAGATAGAAGCAGCATATTGATATGATATTAAAATTTATCCTTACAAGAAATGGTGGAGCATTACTATATATAAAACTGTTAGCTGTTCTGAACAAGGAAAGCGGGGGAGAGTTATACTTCTGTGCTATAACTTTGATATTTTATAGTGCTATGTGTCTATTTTTTATACATATAAAATTTGATTACTTCTATTTTCTGTCTGTATGTAATATAGTTCAATTTAAATAAAACTGTCATTCAAATTTGCATTGTGGTTCTTTTAATCTATTTATAAAATGGTGGGCCATTTATCTTTTTTAATTAGTTAAACAAAAAAGTGCAAAATATTTTTTCATATACCAGGAATTCACAGAATAGAGGCACCATTCCTGGGTTTAGTCGTTACGCATGGATTTAAGGCCTTTGGCCTTGTGTAGAGTGCTGTTGGCTCACTGGTAAGATTGTTCAGGTTTTCATTGCTCAGTGGCCTAAACCCACTGTCTTGAAATGAAACCCAATGAAATAATGAAATCCAATGCAGTTAATCAAATGCCATGTTCCCTGTTGTTCATATAACCTGTGGCCTCAATTTTGGATGCATTTTATATATCTGTACATCCACTCACTTAACAAACTCTCATGATACTAATTAGCAATGTAATTGTTGAAGTTGCACAACACAAAGGTAAAATTGAAAGAAAAAATCTAGGGATTTTTTTCGTGTCATTATTTCATATTGACTTAAAAAAGCAATGTAATTCTAGGGATTTTCTGTTTAAGGAGATGATATGGAGGTTAGTTGCTCAACCCCTGACAATGCCATCATATCTGTAAGGAACCTAGAGGTATTAACCACTTGGTAGTTTCAATTTAATTGTTATCACAGCAAATCTTCGTATGAGATGTCTAATATAGCATAATAAAACCAAAACAATTACCAGAAAAAGGCATGTATTCATATAGTATGCTTGTCTAAAGTTTTTCAGGCTAGCCATTTCTGTGAACAGTTGTGTCTTATCAAGTGTACCATTAGGGTGACAGAAATGTTTGCTGAAATGTAGGATGTGTTTGACGGTAGTGTACTGAGGTGACAGTACGATTAAATACCTTTTAATATAATAAGTGCTAATCTTCAAATACAGAAAAAGCCTAGCAAGAATGCTTTTTCACATATATCTGAAAAAGTAATTTATAAATTAGAGAAGCTTATGTAATACTCCAGCTTGCTTAGCCTGGTCATTTATTACTATAATTCTTAAATTTTCAAGGCTTTGACATAGGAAGCAAAAACTAACATGAAGAACATGTATGAAAGTATTAAAAATATTTTTTGCAAACATGCAAACATTTAGAGGAAGATGAAATTCAATAGACCTTGTCAAAACAAAAATATTTTGTTTATTAGGAGTAATAATGAAACAATTCTGAAGCAGTGACTTTCAACTGACGCCACAAAGGAAAGGAGGCTTTGTTGCATTAGTGTGGTAAGAGGTTGAAAGAACTTGATTCAAGTGGCTCTATGGGGAGCGAGAAACTTACAAATACTCTAAGGCTTAGACAGGATATAAAGTCCTGTTGCAATATATATATATATATGTATATATAACTTCAAGTATTTTCAGTGCTTGCTTTAAACTGAGGTAAAGTTCTGCAGCTGGCCTACCACTTCTATTTATCATCATAGCAAGATGCAGTAAGTAGCATCTTGCTACTAGTTCAGTAAGCAAATAAAATTTCTTTGTCTTCACTTACAAAGCAATAAAACATGCAAAATTGTGTCTTATGTCCACAGTGATTTCAGTTATTCTATTAAAGTGATTTACTGTTAGAAAGAATCTAAGAATGTGAGGTGAGGTGTTAGCTAGTAATAGTAGCATTTTAGCACTTTTGTGTATATTGAATGCATCTTGTGACCTACAGTGTCGGTGTATGCTTAATATGACAACAGCAAAACAGAATAATGAGGTAATTCTTCAAGTGGAAACACTTCAGTAAGCTTTTCAGTCAAATGCAGTCAAAAAGCACTGATTAGAGCCAGGTGTTTCATTAGGGCATTCCATGCACCTGGATCCTGGCTTGTGACACTCTGGTCTTTCATAAGATTGATGTATTTCAGGGTATATTAACAAAGAATACGTAAATTATTGTTATTACATGAATTATTCTTATTATCATTACTGCATGACTCCTTTCCATTGTCTACCAAAGGTCTTGGGAGTCTGGGAAGGTCCTTGCTATCTGGAAACTAGCCATTATTTTTCAATTTACATAAAGGATGTGCGGGAAGGCTCAGGAAACTACAAATTTGATAGTTCTAGCCTCAGTTCTTGGAGAAGATTGTACTGGGTACTTCTGAAAGGCCTTTAAAGAACAATGCAGTCAACATTGATTCACAAAGGTGATTCACAAAGGCCCTGTTTAACTAACTCGATATCCAGCTATGATATCCTCCTAGTGGATAAAGGGAAGGTGGTGGATAGGGCTTTTCTGAATTTTAGTAAGTCTGTCCTTCACAGCATCTTTCTGGAAAAAGTCGTGCAGTTGTGGGGCGAGAGGGTTGAGAATGCACTGGGTGAAGAACTGGTTGAATGGCAGAGCTGAAAGGGTTGTGGTGAGTGGGGCTACGTCTGGCTTGCAGCCACTTACCAGTGGTGTTCCTCATGGACCAGTGTTAGGGTCAGTCGTGTTCAAAATATTTATCCATTATCTGTGTAATGGAGAATGCATCATTTTGTGTCAGCAAGTTTGCTGATGATACAAAACTGGGAGGTGCTGTTGACTCTTGCAGAGTGACCTTGCATACTGTTCTAGGTGGACTAAAATATGGGACAAAGGTTAATGAGATGAAATTTAAATTCAAATGCCAAATTCTGCCCCTAGGCACAAGATCAAACTGGGGAAGGAGTGACTGAATAGCAGGTTTTTGGAAAGGGATCTGGGGGCGTTGGTTGACATTAAGCTCAACATTGAGTCAGCCCTGCCAACCAAGAGGGCAGACTGTATCCTGGGGTACATCAGACAGCATTATCAGCCAGTTCAAAGAGATGATTGTCCCACTGTGGTTAACATTAGTGTGGCCTCACCTTGGGTGCAGTGAGGGGCCCCACAATTTATAAAAGATGTGAAGGTCCTTGAATACATCCAAAGCAGGGCAATAAAGCTGGGGAAAGGGCTTGAAGCCACGCCCTCTGAGGAGCAGCTAAGGACTTTGGGCTGCCGTAGTTTCAAGAAAAAGAAGCTAAGACCTTACTGCTCTCTGCATCTTCCCGAGGTGAGGAAGCAAGAGGGAGATGCTGATGTATCTCTGACCTCTAGTGATAAGACACATGGAAATGGTTCTAAGTGGCATCAAGAGAGATTTGGGCTGAACCTGAGCCTCAGAAAATATTTCTTTAGCAAGACAGTAGTCAAACCCTGGAACACGTTTCCTGACGAAGTGATGGATGCCTGAAGCCTGTCAGTGTTTGAGAGGCATTTGGATAATGCCATTAATACTTGCTTTAGCTTTCAGTCAACCATGAAGTGGTTGGGCAGTTGGATTGTTGGAGATCACTTCCAAAGGAAACATTGTATTGTACTCTCAATTATAATAATTACATATTATATATTATATACAATTATAATAAATATTCTGTAGTTGACATTAATTAGAACAAAGAATATTTAAAGAAGAATGCTGAAAATTGTAGCTTCACAAATCCCTTAGTTTTCAATCAGTACAAGTTCTTCTGAACATAAAATCATCTTGTTCTTTCTATGCTTATTCATATTCCCAGCCTTTCAGAAAAAGAATTATATTGGAACATTACAGCCATATTTTTGTATCCTGTCTAATTTGACTAAGTATGGTTCTACATTAGTGAATATTCTTGTAAAGAAATCCATTTTTTATGATCATTGATATGAATAGCAGTTAAAAAGTGCATTTTTTCAAATAACATGAAATTCAGTGTGCCTACATTAGTACCAAGCTCAAAAGCTCATCTTAGCTCCCATATATTCCATTGTGTCACCTGTTGCACTGCCATGTTTTCACAAGGCCTGTAATTTATTTTCAAAAAATATATCATCTTGTCTTAAATGGCATTATCAGCCTAGCTGCTAAGATAAACAAATCTGTATAGACAACCTCTATCGTAATGTTCACACAGAGATTTATTTGGGTTTTGGCTGTATAGATAAGGAAGTAGGCTATCTCGGAAACCCTCTTCATTATACCTGCAGCAAAATGATTTTCAAAGAAAGCGAATTGAGAGGCTGAAAAGTTGCCAGTTTTTTTTTTTTTTTTTTGCAAAAAGCTACTGTCACTTGGAACTTGATTTATGGCAAGAAGATGAAGCCAAGTGCAGAAAAGCCATTAGTAAGCCCAAAAGCAATCAGTTTTTGTTGTGTTGTGTTACATATAACATACAGAGGTTTGAATTTAGAATATGTTGGAGTCAGTGAGAAAAAGGTCTTTGCTGGACTTCAGATCAGTCAAATCTTGAATTTGGGCATTAGTTGCAAAATGTCAAAACCACAAAATGCAAGCAGAAAAACTTCTAATTTCATTAATATTTCTCAAACCTGGAAACGTAAATTTAATCTTACTGGTAGTTCCTGTGACGGTACTGAGCATTACTTATTTCTAAGGATACTTATCTACCTCAAAAATCTGTTTATTTGTTGGGGTATTTTTTGCTTAAGTCCTGACACAGATGGGTGAAGGGAGAGGGATGTTTGTTGTTTAATGAATTATCTAAACTTAAATAACTGTATAAGTAGATATTGATAAATGTGACCTCATTTTCACATGAATATACCATTCTGAATGTACCATTTGGTTCCAGCAAGATCCTCCAAGATCTTTGGAGTTCAAGAATTTACGTGGTTTTGGCACTAATGCTGGCTGATAACTCATAAGAGACAACTTTAAAAATAGATTAATTTTTAAAATAAATGTTTTATACATTTGAAACTGCTCCCCTTGTGAAATGGTAGGAAGCTATGCATCTGGTGTGTATTGCAGTTTCTTTCTAATGAGTGAGTCACATAACCAAGGTGATATTTCAGATATTTATCATGAGTGTCATTTATTTGTAGAATCAGAGAGTTGAAAGGGACCCATCAGGATCATCAAGTCCAACTTCTGGCCCTGCCTAGGACAGCTCCAAGAGTCACACCATGTGCCTGAGAGCACTTTTTGAACTCTTGTCGGGCTTGGTGCTGTGACCACTTCCCTAGGCATTCTGTTCCAGTGCCTGTTCAACCCTCTAGGTGAAAATTTCCTGATATTCAACCTGAATATTCTCTGGCACAGCTCCAGGCCATTCCATCAGATTCTGTCATTGGTCACCAGAGAAGAGATCAGTGCCTGCCTCTACTCTTCCCCTCACAAGGAAGTTACAGACTGCAGAGGTCTCCCCTCAGTGTCTTCTTTTCAGGCTGAAGAGACCAAGTCACCTCAGCCACTCCTCCTAAGGCTTCCTCTCCAGACCCTTCACCATCCTTGAGCTCCTCTTTTTGATACTCTTACAGCTTTAAAATTTTCTTATATTATGTTGCCCAAAACTGCCCCCAGCACTTGAGGTGAGGCCACCCCAGCTCAGAGCAGAGCAGGACAATCCCCTCCCTTGCCCGGCTGGCGAGGCTGTGCCTGATGCCCCCCAGGACATAGTTGGCCGTCCTGGCTGCCAGGGCACTGCTGCTCTCCAGCCACTTGTTCCCCAGTCTGTCATGCATCCAGGGTTGTCCTGTCCCAGATGCAGAATCTATAACTTTCTCCTTTTGAATTTCATGTGGTTGGTGGTTGCTCATCTCTCTCATTTGTAGAGATCTTTCTGCAGGGCCTCTCTGCCCTCAAGGGAGTTGACAGCTGCTCTCAATTTAGTGTTGTTGGCAAAGTTGCTTTGTATCTCTTCCAGTTCTGCATTCAAGTCATTTATGAAGATGTCAAAGAGCCCAGGGACAAGCATGGAGCCCTATGGAACCCCACTAGTGACAGCTCCCCAGTTTGATGTCACCCCATTCACTGTAACCCCTTGTGTCTGACTCATGAGCCATCAGTTGCTTGCCCATCACATGATGTGTTTATCCAGCTGTGTGCTGGACATTTTGTCCAGAAGGATTCTGTGAGAGACAGTATCAAAAGCTTTGCTGAAGTCCAAAAAGATTACATCATCTGGCTTTCCTACTAGGTAGGTAACTGGGTAGGTTACCCTGTCGTAGGAGATCAGATTTGACAAGCAGGACATTCCCGTCATGAAGCCATGCTGGCTGTGACTGATGACTGTGTTGTCCTTCAGGTGTTTTTCAATACCTCCCAGAACAACTGTCCCCATGATTTTACTGAGCACTGAAGTAAGATTGACAGGTCTGTAGTTTCTTTCTATATGAGGACATCCTTCCACTGAAAATCAAGACAATGTTCACCAGTTTCCAGTCAGCTGGGACCTCACCAGCATTCCAAGACTATTCAAAAATCGTTGAGGCTTTGTGATGACATCAGCTAATTCCTTGACTCGGGTTAATCCCATTAGGCCCCATAGATTTATAGGGATCCAGCTTGAGCATCAGATCCCACACAAGTTCAGGGTCTACTGGAATTTTATCATTCTTGGAATCATGGTCTACTAGTTTAGGAAGTGTTAAAGATGAAGGTAAAGAATGCATTAATCACCTCGGCCCTGTCCATATCTGTGTTTGTGAGGTGACCATCCTCATCCTATAACGGGACGATGTTATTCCTACACTGTTTTTGCAGTTAATATGTTTGAAAAAACCCCTCTTTTTATTGCTCCCACCATTCTATCCAGTTTCAACTCCAACTGAGCTTTGGTTGCACTTTTTTTTTTCCCTGCAGTGGTGAGCAGCATCTCTGCATTTTTCTCATGCTGCCTGACCTTGCTTCCACTGGGCACATACCTTCCTCTTTCTTCATATTTCCAAAAGATCCATGTTCAGCCAAGCTGGCCTTCTGCCTCGCCTGCTTGGTTTCCAGTATTTGGGAATTGCCTGTGCCCTTAGAGGGTGATGCTTAAAAAGTGACCAACACTGATGGACTCCAGTACATGCAAGAGGATTTTTCCCGGGCGACTGTACTCACTAATTCCCTGAGAACCTTGAAGTCTGCACTCCTCATGTGCAGGGTTGAAGTTTTGCTGGCACTTTTGCTCCTGTAAACTGAGATCTTTTAAACTTGATTGCTTCGTGGTCACTGTGGCCAAGATGGCCGCCAGTCTCCACTTTGCTCACAAGATCCTTTCTGTTGACAAGCGGGACATCAAGGAGAGCATCCTTCTGAGCCAGCTCCCTTAGGACTTGTTCCATGAAGTTGTCATTCAGATGTTTTAGGAATCTTCTGGCCTGGGTTGTACCAGCTATGTGATGCTCCCAGTTGATTTCTGGCAAGTCAAAGTCCCCCAAAAGAACAAGGCCAATTGACTTGGAAATATCCCTTAGTTCCTCAAAGAAGTAATTCATTTGCATCACTGTCCTGACTAGGAAGGCTTAGTAGACACCCAAGATGACATCCGAATTATTTTTTGTTCCTTGATTCTTACCCAGAGGCTATCAATTGTGCCATTGTTGACTGCGAGCTCCATACATTCTCTTCTATGACATACAGTGCCACTCCTCCATCTCTTCTCCCTGCCTATCCCTCCTGAAGAACCTGTAACCATCCAACAGGGCACTCCAGCGACAGGATCATCTCACCAGGTTTCACTTACACCAGTGGTGTCAAATCTCTGTGGCTGAGCCAAGCTCACCTTGTTTGTTCCTCATTCCATGCATTAGTGTAGAAACATCTCAGATGTGCTACATTGTAGCCAACACCCCCTGAAGCTGCTGGAAGCATGCCATTAGTGCTTGTTTCCTTAAGTTTTGCCACACCATCCCATTGTTCATCACTCGCAAACCTGGTTTGGTCCCTTTCCAAGCTAATTTAAATCTCTATCAACAAGCCACACTAGCTCCTGTGCTAGAATTCTTTTTCCTGTCTGAGAAAGGTTCATCCCATTAGGTGTCAGTAAACCAGGTGTTAAATAGATCATCTCATGGTCAAAAATCCCAGCATTTTTCCAATTACACCAGCCTCAGAGTCTCTCATTGACCTGATGGGTCTGCCTATTCCTATCAATATTATTCCTTGTTACCGGAAGGATCGAGGAAATCGCTAGCTGTGCTCCTGATCCTTCAGTCAATCATTCCAAGGCCCTAAGTATCTTTTGTTTGCCCTTGGACTTCTCTTTGTTGTTTTTCCACTGCAGGCTTGAACACCCAGTAAAGGATAGTTATCAGGGGGCATTACTAGACTGGAGAGTTTTCCAGTGATGTCCCTTACTTGAGCCCCTGGGAGATAGCAGACTTCCCTGTGAGTTGGGTCCTATCTGCAGATTGGGCCCTCTGTTCCCCTGAGAAGGGGGAAAACTACCCTCCTTTTTCTCTTAATAGAGGTGGTCGTGATGCGGCTTGCAAATGGTGTTGCTTTAGAAGGGCCCTCTATCACAGAAGGAGCTTCACCCACCTCATCAGTTGTGTGACTTTCTATTTCCACGGCCTCCTACCTGTCATAGAAGGTGACAGTCCTACTTGTCAAATTTTCAGAACAAAGGGAAGCCTTCCAGAAGTGGTGGTGAACGGTGCTGCATCCTGTTGGTGGCCTGGTCACTAGTGGTATCTCCCAGCGATCAGTGTTGGGCCTAACCCTGCTTAATATCTGTACTGATGCTCTGGATGAGGAGATATGCACACCTGTGCACTACCGTTACCACACATGTGGATGACATGAGTTTGGGTTGGAGTGTCAGTCTGGTGGACAGCGGGGAGGCCCTGCAGAGGGACCTGGAATGGCTAGAAGGATGGGCAGAGAAAATGCCACGAGGTTCAACAAGACTAGGTGCTGAGTCCTACACTTTGGCTACAACAGCCCCAGATAGCACTACAGACTTGGGGCAGAGTGACTGGAGAGCTGCCCAGGCAGAAAAGGACCCGGGGGAAGAGGAGTCTCAGGGTGACCTTACCACGCTCTACAACTCCCAGAAAGGAGGTTGTAGCCAGGTGAGGGCTGGCCTGTTCTCTGGGGCAATAGGTAATAGAACAAGAGGACACAGTCTTAAGCTGTGCCAGGGGAAATTCAGCTTGGACATGAGAAAGAAATTCTTCACAGAAGGGATGGTTAGATCGGAATGGGCTGCCCAGGGAGGTCACTGTTCCTGGAGGAAGGACTGGATGTGGCACTTGGTGCTGTGATCTAGTTGACATAGTGGTGTTTGGTAATAGGATGGACTTGATCTCAAAGGTCTTTTCGAACCTGGTTGATTCTGTGATTCTGTATATGCAGTAACCTTCTTCCAGTCTTCATTTTCAACTCACCCTTGCCTAATTACCTTGTGGGGTTCTGAGTCTATCTTCTCCACTACATTAATTTACTGAAAACTGATTTTATCATATGAGAAAAGGAGAAGGGTGCAAAAGGACATCAGTTGGTAAAAGTTAATTTAAGATTGGATTTTTAGGTTAAAATACAAAGAAGATAGAGCATATAACTTCATGAACAGGTTTATTGCAGATTTCGTATTAGAGGGCAGAGCAGAAGGAAAGGTAGAGGCTGAACATAACTAAGAACAGGTTAACTTTCAACTACTAATGTAGGCTGTTTTATACTCTGATGTCTGAAAGATTTGTCTAATTCTACTTTGCAGATAAGTCGTCATGATTAGTCTATTTTTTTAGGTGAACTGGAAGCAGGAAGAAGAGTTTAAACAAGAACCCTGAATAAATTGTTTTCAGTAGCTCTAAAATCATTCTATTTAATTTAGTTCTGCTTGTAACATACATACGGTCTCTCAATAGCATAGTTATTTCCAGGTGCTTAGAAAATGTAAATATATAGGTTTGAACTAATAAGCTAAGTTTAAAAACAAATTGACTGTTTTAGTAATTAATTTATGGATTTTGGAGATTTGATCTTGAAGACTGTTTTCTGGTGTTCTTTTTTTTTCTTCATGAACAAATATGTATGAATTTTAAAGGAATAGTAATCAAATCTTAAATATTCATAATAGATCTATAGTCAAGTGGTAGTGTTCACATTTTGAAGTATTACCAGTACAGTATTTAAAAGTAACAGATTATTAATTTGGATTATAGTGAATTATTTTTCCTTTATAACTAAATGTTATTTTTTCCCCCCAGATTTTCTTAATACTGCAATCATACTGATTACTCTCATGATTTACCATCTGCTTAAAACAAATGAAAGAAATAGTCGTGTTCCATTAAAGAAAGCGGCGTACTAATTCTGTTAGGAACTCTACTGAAACTGATGCACATATCTTGAACTTTTAGATACAGTCATTAAATCTAGCTTTTGAGCAGTAGATGGCAGTAATAGTGGAATACAGAGTCAACTAAAATGGTATAAAGTTTTTGGTAATGTTTTGAGTGATCACTTTAAATTTTGTGTTCCAGAAAGTTGATAATTAATTTTTTATATCTATACCCACATTATTAATAGGAAGAAATCTGATATGTGGAGCAGAAAGCTGGATGTTCTCTGCTAAAGAGACAGCTAATGTCATTGTTTGCTCTTACCAAATATTGGTAGAAGTTTATGTAGTTTCAGTTTTGGCTTGATGGCTTTTGATACTTGATATATTCAAAAGGATCTGCCGATTACACTGTAATGATTGCAGTTGTAGTTCAGGGCTCCTCACCATAAGACAATTCTATAATGTAAGAACATTTTAGTTAGGTGAAAAACAAATAGAAATTTCAAATTTGTATAACTTAAACATTTCTAAATGTTTAAGATATAGAGGGAAAGATGAAATTACTGAAAACAGTAATTGTAAACGGTTATTAGTTCACAGGCAGATAGTTATTCCTGACTGTTCTTACTTCTATATGGTTTACTTACTTTCTCCTGGGCAATACTCTTTTGTTCCTTTAGAAGTGGCTAGTTCTTTTGTACTACATAATACTAGCACTCTCTTTGGATAGACTGTGAAGGTAGTGCGGCAAACATCATCTTCATTCTGTGAGAGAGTGGCTTTGTTCCGGTTCTTCTGTCCACATTTCTGTCCACATCTCTCTGTCCAGCGGTGAAAAGCTCCTTTCATTTCTTTCTGGTGTTTATTAAAGCAAGGGATGAAGGTCACCATTTTTTTCTCTAGTTTTTCTTACTGATAGACTGACAGGAAAACTAAGATCAGTTTTTCTAAGGCATCCCTGAAAAGAACATTGACAGCAACATATCCACTTCCTCTCTTTTAAACAAGGGATCAAATATTTTTTTTATTTTCATCTTCATCACCTGATTGAGAATCTGGTCTATTTGTCAGGATTACTAGTAAGATACTCCATGTGCCTTTTACTAGGCAAGAAGTTAAAAAGAGAAAGCTGTTGTGGCAGTGCGTTTCTTCAGTTACCTCACAGAGATTTCACAAAGTATTTCTAGCCCAGCCACTTGGGTTTTGTTCTTAAAAATGAATATTGGAAAGGTTGCAACTTAACTTTTGGCCTGGAGAAAAGATAAATTGTTAGATCAGGGGTCAGTGACTTGAACAGGAAGATTCTGGTATTACTTAAATGGGTCCTGACCATGCCTTGGTGTTCCCAACAGAACAATACCATTTTTCATGTTGTGTGACACCTTATTTTTTTACCCCTAGACTTAGTAACAGTGTGATTCACAAGTGGCCCTCTCCTTTCTTGCTCTGTTAGGTTTCTTTGGATCCCAAAAAGCTGCTTACACTTGCAAATTGCATCAGTCCTGATGCAAAAAAGCTTTCCAGTAAACACTGAGAGCAATTTTTATTTAAATTGTCTTAAGAAAGCATGAAAGTTCAATATTATGCTAAGAATATTTGCTTTTCCATTCTTTGCATATTGTAAAAGAACTTCGTGACATTTTTCACAATCCTCTCGTATGATAGTTCTGAGACAATGTTATATCATCATTTTAAAAGGGCCTTCATGTCAGTATATTTTAAATTTTAATTTTAAAATAAACCTTCAAATTATTAAGTGTGTAAGTAGGTCACATATTAAAAGAGATAACCAAATTTTGAATATATCTTTTCTCTGTGTGTTTAAAATATCTGGGTTTGGTATTCGTTGTGCACTGTGAAATTAGCCTTCTGAATAAAGGAGAAAATTTAAAGAGTTCCTTTTCAGCCAAGGTTGCTGGTGAAGGGAGAACGAAAATGGTGGGCAGAAAGGGAAATCTGTATTTTAAAGAGGCTTTTTTTTTTTTTTCTCTGTTGAAAAATGTCATACCTATTTTATGTGTTTCCTGTTGCACTTAAGGTGGTGGGTTTATTTCTATCTATGTTTTAAATTAGCTGAGATGGTAATACAATGTAGAAAAAATTGAAGACTGTTATTGTGAGAATTGTATAACATTATAATATAATATAATATTATAATATAATACAATACTATAGGAAAGTGGTAGAGTATGGGGGAGAAAAATGGAAACAGTCTCTCAAATGCCAAAGTTTTGTTAAACTAAAGGTAACAAATTAGCTATGAGTAACAGACGGGATAAGGGAAAGAACAATCCCCTTGGATTCAGCTGGGATGTTAATGGATGTGATTTGGTGTACATGACATCTATTGGTCCTTGAAAAAAATGAATTTTAGATACTGGTTAAATTTTTTGAAGGTGTAGGTCATATAGTGACATGAAGAATCCTGAGAGTGGAAGAATCTAGGAGCGGATGACAGTGAACGGAATTTAAGTTGTTGGAAGTTCAAAATAGTATATAGAAAGCTCATTTCATCTTAAGCAAGTGTTGCTAGAGAAATTATTTTTATTACTCAACAAATAAATATAAAAGCTTTAAAATCACATTATCCAGGCAGAAAAAATTGAAGTTCCTACACATGAAATAAAATAGCATTTCTAAGGCAAATGAGGATAGAGAAGTCTGGGGAAGAAAGACCTAATTTCTTTCTCTTTTTAAAAAATTTCATATGGTCAAGCTATGAATGCAGGTTGGGATGCCTGTTACCATACTTCTTTTTGCTCAGTTTTTGTACATAATTGTGTTTGGCGAGGATGTGGCAGAACCTTATCGATAGAACTATATTTCAAGCACAATAGACACCCAATACCATTATGTTTTTAATTGGCCAATTGCTGTATTTAAATCATTCTATTCCCATAAAGGTCAATATAAGGAGGGTTACTCAGTGGCAGAACTGGTTAGTCCAGCTAGTCTTTCCCTTGTTAGGGAAAAACTTTCCAGTCTTGGACTCATTATTTTATAGCATAACATAATCATATAGGAATGGATAACAAACTTAAGTAAGTGCTTGAGCCTTGCTCTGGTTTTCCCATTTTTGCTGCTGCTGGAATTGATTTGCAATACGTTTGCAATAAATTGCCCACTCTTAACATTACCTGCATTATAATAAATTTGTTAGGTGTGTATTTTTCCCTGATGTGGAAGTTAGATCTCTCCCAGTGCTTCTATAGTTTTGGCATGTCCCAAATGACACTAGGTGGGTGTTTGAAAAGGAGTTTTTAACTAGTAGAGAAAAAAGTTTCTGCTAAAGAAGTATGTTTTGGTTTAGAAATATATCTTCCCCAGTTTAGCGTTCCCATGGAAACACTCCAAACCATGCTCCTCTCAGTCCTTCCTCCCACTCACCCCTTCGTCAGGCTGGAGAGGATGATTGAAGGCATAAAAGGTGAAGACCATGAGTTGAAATTTACAATAAGACAACAGGCAGTAACAGCAACAATATTAATAACAAAGTGTTTACAAGAGAGGCAAACTTTTCACATGCAAACGCTCATCATGCAGTCACTGATATTACTCAGCTGCTCACTTCCTATAACAGGACCCAGAAGGGATCCCTTCCTCTTCCTGGAGGATGATGTGAGGTGGTATAGAACAATCTCCAGGTCCTACCAATGCCTCCTCCTGGCTATGGCAAAAATTAACCCTGTTCTGGCTGGAACCAGGCCAATGTGATACACCTCTTACCCATTCTAACCCTCATACAGGTTACTTTGTACTTAGGGGTTTGGGAGAATAGCTTTGTCTGTGAGGAATCCCATAGACATAAATAGGCTTGGGGGGGTCTGAAGAATAAACAACTTCTATGGTGAATAGACCCCTACAGAGTCATAGAACACCTTCATTTCTCTTAGACGCTTAAAACTGACTATAAATGAAAATTAACTGTGAAGAAAGTCAGTATCTACAGTAACAGCAGTAGATCTTGGACTCATCACTTGGACCATATTGGACTTTCTGAATCTAGCAGGATGATCATGTCATATCTTGTCAGAATTTGCAAGGAAAAGACTGAGATATAAAGGAGTTTGAATCCTGTACAGTATTAAATAGTTTTGAGTATTTTATTCTTTGTTGGCTACTAATTCAAAGCATCTATGTGCTACCTATTCTAAAGAATATTTTAAGCAAATTTGCCCATTGTTCTCCATTATGAGTCCCAAATGTAAACGGTTTCACATTTGGTTTTGTTGTTTTAAGGTATTCAGTTATTCTGAAATTCTGAAAACTTGCAAACTTTTATCAGATTTATTTTATTACATCAGTTTAGTTCCAGCTGGAAATCACAATCAAATGTGTGTATCAGTATTTATTGCTTCTATTGATTTCCTGTATTTGAGGAAATAAAATTAATAAATATTTTTCATCTACAAAGAGAAAGATGCCTTATCTATCTCAGGGACAGAATTTCTTTGGTTTTATGTCTTCTTTGCTTGTTCAAGGCTGGTATGGAGGCTAAGTCTATCTGTAAAATTCTTATCTTTTGAAATGAAGGTGTATTTTTGCATGACTGTGAAAGGGCAGCCAGAGATAGGTAAAGCATTCATTCGTGTCTTCTAGCTGTCTGTTAAGAAGCTTCCAGTATAATTATCTGGGCTTTGTGGGAATCTGTTAGAGCCTTTCTACTTAAAGAATTTTATCACAGGGTTCACTTGTATTCTTTCTTAGGTTTAATTTTTCTGAGAAACGTTTCTGCAAACACTGACATTTAAATTTGAAATAGGTTAAAGCCTGTCACCAGCAGTGTGATGGACAGTATGACTGGATTTACCAATAATCATTGACTTTCCATCACAAGTACTGCCAGAGTGCCACTGTTTTAACTGGAATGAGCGTACCTCTGACTCATTGAAGTGCCACACAAAAATAACAGTTTCTTCTCATAAAGTCAACCACAAAATGAAAACATAGCCTGAGGTTATTGTTATTGCTGTTTTAAAATTACAGACCCTAGATTTACTTGTTAAGACTTGATATTTGCATTTCACTGTAATAAAAAGGATGTTTATTTGATGTCTTTTAAATGGCTGTGCTGCTCATTTCCATGAAATCTGGCAATATAAGCATACATTTGTAAAGCAAAATGGGAACTAGAAAACCATCCTTTGGAAATGGCATCACAAACACATGATTTCTTTTTTCATTTATTTTATTGCCACTTAGGCACTTTTTTTTCTTTTTTTTTTTTTTTTTTTTTTTTTCCCCTTTTCTTTTCC